>CANTUR010000904.1:0-600000 GCA_947683625.1 Mallotus nudiflorus
CTCTACTCAAAAGAGTAGAGCCGACCCTGCAAAGAAAATACACTTCAAAAATAAACACCACAATCAATCACAACCCCTCGGTCGGACTCCAGACTACAATCTGTCGACCGGGGTCCACAAACACAGAATATATATTCAAATATACCAAAAATATCCTTAAATCATAAAAATACATTTCATACGTAGAAATTACATAATAAATCTTGAAACACTGTAAAAATCGATTAAAACTCATTTTATTAGAAAAACCGTATATTATATATATAATTGAAAATAATTCCCGAAAAATAGTTTTAATTAGTTAAAAATACTAAATAATTTGTAGAAATCATTTTTATACCTTAAATAAATATTAAAACCAATTAAATTACATTTTTAGACAATTTAGGGTAAAATTACCAAAATACCCCTATATATAATATATACCTAAATTACTTCAAAAATTCACCAAAAATCATACAATTATCCAAAATTAATTTTCTCAACATATTTATCAATAATATCAATAATTAAACTCAATTAACCAATTAAATTCAAATAAAAACACAATTAACTTAATTTTACAAAATCACATAAACTTCAATAATTAAAAATAAATACTTAGAAATTCATAAAAATTCCAAATAAATTCCTATAATTCATTTCAACACCTAATTCAACCATAAACTCCAATTTCATAATTTAAATAATTAATTTCCGAAAATTCGAAAATAATATTAAAATATTCAAAAATACCCAAAAATCCAAACAATCTCCAAAAATTCTACAAAAATTCATACATGAAGATTAAACTACCAGGAACAACATTTGTGAAGGAAGTTTCCATGAATCATCCAAATTGAAGCTCAAAAAAATCGAAAACCAAAAGTGGCCGAAATATTCAAATTAAAACCTAAGCAATTCTAGACCATTTTAGCTCAAACCAAAGCTAGAATAACACTCACTGGAGCTCAAGGAGAAGATAGAGACCGGCGGTGTCGAAAACGGTGGCCGGATGAGGGAGAAACGACGGTGAGGAATAGTGGTGGCGTCGGGCACCCACGGGAAGAAAAGAAGAAGAAGAAGAAGAAGAAGAAAAAGAAAAGGAAAGAAAAAGGAAAGAGAAAGGAAAAGAAAAAGAAAGAAAAAGGAAAAGAAAAAGAAAAAAAAAAGAAAAAAGAAAAAAATAATAAATTTTAATAATTTAATAATAAATAAAATAATCAAATAATAATAAATAAATAATAAAATATTAGGGTAATAATAAACCCTAATTAAATAAATATACACACACAAGCTTTATTTATTAATTTAAAAATATGTATGAGTTCATGCAAACCCGTAAATACATTTAACATAATTAATAATAAATTGTTTACGTGAAAATTTCCCCGAAAATGAAAGTCCCGGGAAAATTTTACGTAAAATACTGAAAATAATAGACAGTAATTAAAATAGGTTTAAAATACATATCAACTCATAAAAATATCGTATATACAGTCAAAATTATTGACACTGCATATCCCGGTACAGTGTAAAATATTTTTTTAAAAACACGGGATATTACATTTTTTTTATGCTATTGTTATTATTTTTATTAATAAATTACATTACGTGTATTGTTATTTTATGAGTTATTATATATATATATATATATATATATATATATATATATATATATATATATATATATATATATATGTATATATATATATATACACATATAAAAATTAGGGTTATTAATATTTTAGGTGTTATATATGTATAAGTATGTGTGTATATACATATATATGTGTGTATATATATAGTATATATAATTTAGAGGTTAATATACATGTATATATATTAAATTATTAAAATATAAAGTATATTATAATATATATATATATATATACACACACACACACATACATATACACCTAAAACACAACAAAAATGCAACACCCCCTTCCTCTCCTTGTGTGACACCTCCGACCACCACCCTCATTGAGCCTCCCTCACCTCTGACCATCACCCACCGTCGCCTCTTCCTTCTCCCTCACCTCCAGCCGCTAGTAAAGTCGCCGGTAGCGTAGGAAACGAAGGAAGCCGAGAGTTGCCATTGAAACTGGCCAAGCTCCCTTTACAAATGTGATTCCTAATAGCTCAATCTACCTCTATGAATTTTTGTATGATTTTTTGAATTTATTTTGATTTTTGTGAATTTTTAAATATTTTATTATTATTTTATTAATTTTCGTAAACTAATTATTAAAATTATAAATTTGGTATTTTTGGTGTTATTATGAGTTAATATTAATTTTAGAATAAAGAAAATAATTTTTAAGGATATTATATAATTTTTATGAATTTTTAGAGTTTATGTGAAAATTAAATAATTAGGTTAGAGTTGGATTTTTGTTGGAATATTGGTTTAAATATGTGTTTTAATTATTAATAATATATATATGTTGAGAAAATAATTTTTAGGAATTTGTATAATTTTTAGGGAATTTTTGAGTAATAATAGTATATTATGCATATTTTGTATTATAGGGGTAAAAACATAATTTTGTGCTAATTATAGCTAAATAATATATTGTAGTTGGTTTTAATAATATTTAAGGAATTAAAAGGATTTTTACAAATTATTTACTATTTTTGACTAATTAACACTAATTTTTGAAAATTATGTTCAAATAATATATTATGTATTATTTTTGAGTATTAGGTGAGATTTGGATATTTTTGTCACGACCCAAACTAGGAGTCATGACCGGCGCTAGGGAACGGGAATTCTTTCGAATCCGGAACCCGTAGCAAGCCTAAGAAAATAAAATCATACAATAAATAAATAAAAGTACGACTGAATTAAAATTTTTCTGAATCAATAAATAAAATAAATACTCCAAATCCTTTTATAAATGAATACATATTCGTATAATGTGCAAATACAAATTCTCAGAGTATTTAATATCCAAACAAAATAATACACTTCCAAAAATTATAACAATACTACTGCAATTTCTAGAATACAATTCAAAGTTCAGAATATACATTTGCATAAAATAGCCGGGACTGAAGAACACCGGCGAGGAACTCTACAACTAAGGTCTGACGATATGGGATCTCTTGAAAAAAATAATTGAGGCGGGTCAGACCTCACTGAGTGAATTATTATACTATATATACATGCAAACTAAACCATACAATCAGGCATTCTTATATATATATGTATATGCACACATTTCACACGAATGTCAAACTCTGCTTTTATAAATATACTAAATGTAGAAAAATATTTGATTAAATTCATGAAGGATCCATAGAACCCTAATAATAACAACCTCAACAACCCCATCATCACTCTAGCCATGCAGGCTCACTTGATTCCAAATATAACACTTATTCCAATTTGGACAGCAGACTGACCCCGAGACACTAAGTCAACCGAGCTCCAGCAGTCTGACTGTCAGTGTGATTGGCCCGAGACACTTGGTCAACCGAGCTCCAACAATCACACTATCTATCACCTCACATCTCAATCAACCCAATAGATCATTCAATTCACTTATGGACAGTAGATTGACCCCGAGACACTAAGTCAACCGAGCTCCAACAGTCTGACTGTTAGTGTGATTGGCCCCGCAATCACACTATCTAATATACCATTAATTTTAGTCAAATCAATTAAATCAATTATAATCACCCAATTTTAACTCTCACTCAATCCTTATCTATCGTACAGGTACGTACACGGTCCTAGTGCTGCCCACTAGGAAGCACGTTCTATTGATATCCTTCACTTCGAATAAATCATTCATTCGGAAAATAATTAATGTAGAACAATATTCATAATAGTAAAACCAACTATATATATATATATATATATACCAAGAATATACCTAAACTATACCCAATATATTTTAGGTATATATATATATATATATATATATATGTCAAATAAAATATGAAATAAACTAAAGATAAATCATTAATATAGTTAAAAACAATTTAAATGAGTAACAATAATATAACATGCATTATCTTAAAAATATATTTAAATATGCAAAAGATATACTCTAAGTACACAAATCATTTAATAAAATATTTATGTATAAATATTCATTTAAATACGTGTTTGTGTTTAACATATATTCACAAATATACTAAAAATAAACCTAATTATCTAGCATGCATATATAAAAAAATAAACCCTAAATATACCACTAATGTGCTAGGTTTAATTTAATAATAAAACATTTATTTATTTGGAAATAAATAAAAAATATACCAAAAATAAACTTAAAAATAATTTAAGTGTAGGTTTATAATTTAACATGCAATTATTTAAGAATAAACCTAAAATCTACTAAAACTATACCTAAGGTATACTAATCATTTAATAAAATAATTATGTCTAAATGTACATTTTAAAATATGTGTATATTACTCAAATGTATTAAACCTAAACCTAATTGTTTAATGTGCATATATCAAACTAACATGCATAATTATTTAATATGCATATATATAAAAATGCAAACCTAGATATACCAAAAATATTATAATTTAAATCATTTTTAAAACATACAATGAAAATGAAAAATTCTAAATAATGCACCATATATGCAGTGCATATATATACAGTATAATAACTCACATGTTAGCACTCCACGAGACAAACTCGGCGGGCCTGATCCGTTAGGCCTCGGTCTCGGTGCAGCTAGACAAACAAATGACAACATGAAATCAGAATAAAGTTAATGAAAATTCTAAAGACTCGATCTAGAATTTTAGACACAGAATTAGAATAGGAATTTGATCGGATATCACGTTTTACGAGAATTCTACCGAAAATCCGGCAGAACCTCCCCTGTAAAATGGACATCTCTCTACTCAAAGAGTAGAGACAGTTCTGCAAAGAAATACACTTCGAAATAAACACAGAATTACAACCAAAATCCCTCAGTTGGATTCCAAACTACAATTCACCGACCGAGGTTCACAATTCACAGAATATTTATAAAATTTCGAAAATGCCCTTATATAATAAAAATACATTTTATAAATCCAAATTACGTAATCAACCCTAAAACATACTAAAAATCAATAAAAACCCATTTATTTAGAAAAATAGTATATTATATATAATTTGAAAATAATTTACGAAAAATAGTTTTAATTAGTTAAAAATACTCAAAATTTGCAGAAATCATTTTTATAGCTCAAATAATTATTAAAACCAATTTAATTATATTTTTAGCCAATTTAGTATAAAATTACCAAAATACCCCTATATATATATATATATTCACTATAAATGTTCAAAAATTCACCAAAAATTATATAATTACTCAAAAATTAATTTCTCAACATATAATTCAATAATATCAATAAATATACTCAATTTACCAATTTATTTCAATTAAACACATAATTAACCCTATTTTTCAAAATTACATAAACTTAATAAATTCCAAATAAATACATAAAAATTCACAAAAATTACAAATAAATTTCTATAATTCATTTAAACTCCTATAATCACCATAAAACACAATTTAATAATTTAATTAATTAATTTTCGAAAATTAGAAAATAATAATAAAATAATCAAAAATTCACAAAAATTAAAATAAATTCCAAAAATTCTAAAAAAATTACAGCATGTAGATTAAGCTTCCAGGAACAAAATTTGTGAAAGGAGTTTGCAGGATTCATCAAGATCAAGCTTAAAAAAATTCAAAAACCCTAAAGTTCCATAAATTAAAAATCAAGAAAACTCAAGAAATAGGTGATGAAAGCTTAAACTAAGCTTAGATTCATGCTCACCGGAGTTTAGAGAGTCGATAGAGACTGGGAGCTTGAGAAACGGTGGCCGGAAGTGATGGAGGCACAGTGGATGTTGGTGATAGGGACGATGGAAGGGGAAAGTTTCTGCATATTTTTTTTTTTGCTGTGTTTTGGTTTTGTTGAATGTGTTTATGTGTGTGCATGTGTTGTGTGTGGATATATACACGTGAATGTGTGGTTATATATGGGTATTAGTATTGTTTTGTTTGTTTATGTATATATTTTAATAATAAACTATATAATATAATATAATAATAATTCTTTACAATAAAAATTAATCTCAACCACCCATTATAATCTATATATATATATATTAGGTATACACATATGTCACACACATGCATAATAATATACATAATATAAAATCAACAACAATTAAAATTAATACTATTAATAAAATAATTGGATAATAAGATTAATATTCATAATAATATTAAACAATAAAATAATACTAACGAAAATAATAACCATGATAATAATAACACACAACACATTTGAAAATAACAATAATATAAACAATATTTATGAAATAATTTAATAATGCAATAATGTAAATCAATAAAAAATAAAATAATGTTAGTACTTAAAAATAATATTAAAATAACCATGTACTAAATTAACATTATTAAAACAATAGTATTCAAAAATAATAAATATACATAATGAAATTTAAACGTCCAAAATAATAAGTTCCAAAATAATATATTTACGTAAAAAATTCAATTAAATATAAATAATAATAATTAATCAAAAAATAGTAAAATAATTAAATTAAACTTTTAAAAATTATTAACACTGCATATCTCATTATTTAATAAAGTAATTTAAAAACCAGGGTCATCACAATTTTGGTATTAAATTATGAATTTAATAGTATACATATATTTATTGTAGAGATTTATTAATATGAGTAATTAATTTAGGTTATATTTATATTTTGATAATGAAATGTGAGTTTGGTTATCTAATTGTTAAATAATTGATATTTTATATTAGTATATATTTTTGGTATATATGTTTGTGAAATTTTGTTTTTAAACTTTAATGAGTAATGATTTTCTAAGTTATGGATATTTATATGTAATATATATATTTTTGGAAATTAAATGATTTAATTATTAAATCAAGTTTATTATAAAGAAAATTTAAGTATGTAATTTGATTTAATTTCTATAAAAATTAAGTTGCCTATTTTGACATTCTTTTAAAATAAATTTTGTGATGTTTGGTTGTGTTTGTGATCTCAGTCAGGGCTAAGTGTAGTTCTGGGAGTTCGACTCCAGTATGAATATTTGTTAATACTAGAAGTGCATTTTTATGCAGGAATGACTCTACCTACGGTAAAGAGATGTTCGTTTTACAAGGGAGACTCTGTCGAAATTTCGATAGATTTTCTCATAAAACGTGACATCTTCCATAACTTCCTAGCATAAATTAGAGTATTCCAGTCTCGAGTCTTATCCGATTTTTTCTGAGTCATTCTAGAGTCTCGTAATTTTATTAATTTCTCTTCTTATTCCATAAGTGTGATTTAAAAAAAAATAAATATGTTAATTTTTTAGAGAGTTCTGAAGCGGGAGTTTCTGGATTGAGGCAGACGCGTGGTTGTCAGTCATCTCGCTCATTCTGTAAGTTAATGAATTGATATGTGCGTGTGTTTTCTTTAAAATTTACATGTGCTTATATTTTCAGCATTTTTTTACATGGTCGAGAAATTTCATTTGTAATGTATTTATTCATTTATTTATTTTAAAAATTAGTTTTTGAGGAATTTTGGTAGAACGAGCTACTTGGTGGGTTTCACCAGGACCGTGTATACATGGTGGAGATTGAGAGATGGATCCTAAATATGTATGACTTGTGGTTATAAACTGGGACGGGTGCCTCGGTGGAAGCCTCTGATATTGGGGATTGTCAGTAATGTGGAAAAGTTAAAATGGACTGGGATGGGTGTCTTGGTGGATGCCTTAGCTCTTGGGGATCGCCAGTGCCATGTGTTTGGATTAAGTGGATGTCTGCGGCTTGGTGCCTTGGCTGATGCCTCTGCTCTCGAGGACCGACAGTCTAGTTGGCCATTTATAATTGAGTTTAAGGTTCTACCGAGATTTTTCAAAAACTATATATGTATATATATTTATAATTTATTTCTGATACATCTAAATGGTTTTTAAAAAGGTTTTTAAACCGTACAACTCTTTTATTAACTTATTCAGTGAGGTCTGACTCTCCTCAATTTATTTTTTTTGGAGTTTATGACTTTTCTATTAGGCCTACTTCTCTTCGCTGTGTAGTATCCTCATCGGCTATTCTGCGTAGGTCTACTTAGTTATGTTGTGTTTACTTTTGTGTACTATAGTAGAGAAAACTGTTTAACTGAATATTTTATTCGGGTGTATTATGTACTTATGTTATTGTATAACTGATGTTTATTTACATTATGTACTACGATGCTATGGTTTAAACTATATTACGAAAAATCAGTTTGATAATGTGTATTGTACAATAAATATTTATTGCAAGGTTTCAAAGTTTCTTTTTATTTATTTATTTCGTATTTTTTTTAAGGCTTACTACAGGATTTGATAGCTTTATATTTTCCCATTCTCTAGTGCCGGTCACGTGCCTTGGGTTCGGGTCATAATAATACCCCCTTTTTCCACCTCATTTTCAACAAAATACCCCTAAAAAAGTATCACACACGTGCCATAACTTTAAAAAAATTACACACGTGTCCAAGTTTGTTTTTCCCTCAGCTCAACATTTTCTTTCTTACATCTCCTTCGGCCGTCTGTCACAGCTCCATTTTTCCTGTTGTTCTCTTGAATTTTACTTTTTTATTGTTATATTTTCTTCTATAATAATATTGAAAGCAATGAAATATACATAGAACATGAAGTCTTGCTCTTTAAAGCCCCATCCAGAGGTACCTTTATTTCTTTATTTTTTCCAAATTTTAATTTATAGGTTTTGCTTAGTTTTGAATTTTGAATAGTGGGTTTTAAGATTTTTGTTATTATAATTGTACTAAATGAGTAATTAGTCAGAGCAAAAGTTGGGCTGAAACATATTATTATTTGGGTTGTTCGTGCCTACAGTTGTTATGGTCGATAATTATTGTCTATAAATTACTTAATATCACTACCAGAGATTCTGATTATAGTGTTAATACTAATTCTAATGATAGTGACTTTGATTCTACTTCTGATATTGAAGGTACCCTTTTCTTCTTCTCAAGCTCAATCACAATATTTTTTTTCAACTCCTAAAAGCAATGTCCTTTTGTTCACAAGTTATGGTTTTTTTTTCATAAAATTTCCTGAAGGTGGCAGATAATCAAGGTTTGAAGCAAGTAGAGGAGATGATCAACAAGTTGATTCCACCACTGGTAACATTTCTTTTCAGTAGAAAAAAAGCTTGCTTTTTAAAGCATTGTGCCATTTAATTTCAGAAAATGAGTTCACATCTATTAATATCTCTCTCTATTAATAATTTTAATTCTAAACTTTAAATCACAGGCAAAATAAAATTTCCTATTTTGATATTCTTGCATATCTCTCTCTATCTTTTTTTTTTTAAATTTGTATATCTTAGATTTACTATGTATGAATCCTTGCTTTTAATTTTTTTATGTGTTTTTTTTTTCTTATTTTTGACCAAGCAGCTCTCTTTTGATTTAGGTTTACAAGATTTGAATTTTATTTTCCAAGCTCCATATATAGAGGGTAGGATTTTAGAGAATGAAAGATGGAAAAGGGGGATGCAGTGATTATTTGGTCCGGAGCTTAATAAGTATTTGGTGTTTATTTTGGATGAAGCTCATGAGAGGATTTTGAACACATGAGATTGCAGTGTTTCTTTTTCCGTCCACTTCCATGTTTGGAAAACTTATAGTTGGCTAATGTTTAATTTTTCATCTTGTCAAAGTAGGCCTTTAATAGGTTTTGAAAGAAACTAAGGCATATCTTTATGTGATTTTTCCTATCATAGTCTACTATATATAATTTTCCAATTTTGCAATTTAGCATTGTACAATTAAGAGTTTGACCATTAATTTTGACATTTCTTTTTCCTTGTTCTTTTCTAATTCTTCTATATGGCTTGAAAAGCGTAGCAACAAAATTACATATTAAATTACATAAAGTATTGTGTTTTCTTGGCCTTTTATGAGATGTTTGTTGTAATATTTCACTTGATGAATTTAAAGGGTAATGGAATTCAAATGTGTTGGCTGCCCATAAATTTCTTGAAATAAATTTGAATCTTGGCTTAATTAATTTGATTCTTTTAGGAGCTAATTAGTTGCAAGCTAGCTATACAATTTTGTATATGTTATAATACTAATCAATCTCAAATTAATTTGTATATATTATAATACTTTGATACAATTTCGTACATGTTAGAAACAATTCAGTATATTATAAGTATCTTATTGGTATCTTATTCAATTTTGTATATGTTATAATACTATTCGTATATTAAAAAAAATTAATATATTATCCCCCAAATGTTAACTTATTTGGTAGCAATAAATTATTACAAAACTTTTCATTTCTCTTCTCTTTATTAATGTGGGGAAAATATATCACTGACTATTCTAACATAAAAAATTTTAAAAAAACAACTATATTATAGTGTATAATGAGTATACCATTCATTTATTATTAGTATCTTATTCGTGAATTTGTATATTATAAATATCTTATTAGTAACTTATCCAATTATGTATGTGTTATAATACTATTTATATATTCGTACTAAAGCCTAAAGTTTTTGTTTGCAGAATGCAACACCCTCCATTAGATCTTACATCGAAATTGACAAGCATAGAAAAATCAAATACATATTCGTATATTTCCCTCCAACCAAAGGTTAGGTTAGGAACAATTTACTACATTATAAATATATTATTGGTATATTATAAGTAAATATTATTCATATTTTATTCACATAATCAGAAAATATTTTTATAATTTAAAAGTTGGCTTCAAAATAAAATCAAAATAAATTTTAATTTAAATGTTCCCTCTAATATTTTTCTCCAACTAAAAGTATATTTTCTTAATATTATTTGTATATAATACAATCAAAACATATATTATCTAAATATTATAAATATATAAAACTTAAAACAATATCTAAAAACTCAAAATAGTATCTAAAAATTAAAAACAGTATCTCAAACTCATAAATACTATATACTATCTAAATATTATATGTATGTGAAACTTCAAAATTGTATATGATACTAAAAACAATATATTGTCTAAATATTATTCAAATATTTTTGTCCAATAAATAGTATATTTTTTGAATATTATTTGTATCTGAAACTCAAATCAGTATCTGAAACTTTAAAATCGTATATGATACTAAAAATAGTAAATTATCTGAATATTATTCAAATATTTTTCTCCAACCAAAAGTATATTTTCTGAATATTATTTGTATCTGAAACTCAAAATAATATTCAAAACTTCAAAATCGTATCAGAAACTAAAACAATATATTATTTGAACATTATTCAAATATTTTCCTCCAACCAAAAATATATTTTCTAAATATTATTCGTATTTGAAACTCAAAACATTATCTGAATATGATAATTTGAGTAAATATATATTGTTAAAAAAATTATCAAAGAAATAGTTGACCTTGATTAATAAATTTCAAATATAATTGAATTCAATTAATTAAAATAAATAAATAAATAAATAAAAATAATTGATCTATACATGTCAATTAATTTGAATTCAAGTGCCCATCTTTTTTCAAATATATGAAACTTGAAAATATTTTTCATTTATTTCATTTATTATTTGTATATTTTAGTTTATTGTCCGTGAATAAAAAGAATAAAATAAGAATAACAAAAAATAAGAAAAAAAGAAAAAATATTTTAAAAATAAGAATAATAGAAAATAAGAAAAATAAGAAAAAAATAAAAATAAATAAAAAATAGAGAAATTTAAAAAAAAATATAATGATAAAATTAAAAAAAATAAGGAAATAGATAATAAGAAAAATAAAAATAAATAAAAAAGAAAGAAAATTTAAACATAAATACAAGGATAAGAAAATGAAAAAATAAGGATAATAGAGAATAAGAATAAAATAAGGAAAAAAAGAGAAAATAAAATAAAGAAATAAAACTAAAGAAAAATTAAAAAAAGAATAACAGAGAAAAATAAAAATAAAAAAAGGAATAAAAAAGGGACAAAAAATAAAAAAAAAATGAAGGAACAAGTAAAATAAAAATGGGTTAAAAAATAAAAAAATAAAAAAATGGCACTCTTAAAAATAAAAAAGGAAAGGGGGTATTTTGATGAAAATTGAAATCCAAAATATGTACATATGTGTAATTTTCCCTAAAATAAATTCTAACCCGTTAATAGTTGTATACCCTGATTGTGGGTAAGGCATATAGCTTCAACTCCCATAAACCACGCTTAGACCTAGCCCTCCCAACCCAATATGTTAGGAAATAGCTAGGATTATGCATTGAGCGGATTTAGATCAAATCGGGTGAACTAAAATCCAAAGCTTATGACAGGTTTAAGCAGGTATCCGAAAATCGACAAAATAATAACAAAATTAAAAGAAAATATAACGGTCATGCGTTTTTGCACCTTGCTCACCGAGGTTCGATTCCTAAATTGCTGTTTTAATTGGCATAATGAATATAACAACCTCAACATTTCAACTATAAGCATCTTTATGTTATATTTTAATTAAAATATATATATTAATAGTAAAATCTAACCCGACCAAACATTCGCGAATTTATGAAAGTGAAAATCAAACCAACTCAAGTCGGTTTAGTTTTGGTGTGGATAAATAGTGAAGTCCAACCCGACCGAATACTTACGAATTTATGAAAGTAAAAATCAAATTGACTCAGGTCGGCTCGGTTTTGGTGTGGGTAATCGGGCCGGTGAGGTTTTGCACAGCCTTGTGTCATGGGAAAATATGCCTACGGAGTTTTGACACCATGGTAGGTGGTTTGGAAGGCATACATTCTCCCAAGCTCAACTATAGCATGTAGGAGTATTATAGAATATTCTAGAATAGGCTAGAGTTGTGTGGAGTACTCTAGCATGTTATGGAAGTGTGTAGAGAGTCCAAGAGGGTTGCATGGGAAGCTTGTGGAAATATCTAGACTTGGGGTGTTTAGAACTCTCCATGGGAGGAGAGGAAGGGAAGCTTCCATAAGTGTGACATGGGAAGGTTCTAGAATATTCCCATGAGGAGGTGGAATAGTAAGGAGGTGGGAATAGTAACCCATCCTCACCTATAAATACCTCCACCCTCATTTGTAAATAGATACATGGAGGAGTCTTAGGAGCCATCTAGCCAAGTGAGAGTTAAGCCTTGTAAAGCCATAGGAAGCATACTTTCTTGTAAGCCATTCTTGTTCATTTGTATAGTGTAAAGCAAGGTTTCTTTACACATAACACTTGTGCTATCCTTTCTCTTTTTAAGCATACATTTTGCTAGTGGGTTTGCTAGCTTTCCAAAGTCAAGGCATGATTCTAAAAGTGTGGGTAAGGAGGCTTACTAGCATACTTGCGTGGGTTGAACGAGGTATTGCTAGGCCGCACGTGGGCGAGTATTGGGCGTTAACAAAACTCACGTGACACCTGACTTAGCAGACTTACAACTTCTTTTATTTCACAGCTCCACGGCCGCTCCTGCAAAATTTTGTGGCGAAAGGTTAAGATTTGTAGCATACAAGAAAATGTTCAGTGTGTAAGTAGCTAATTCTTTACTGCTGCTACTGGAGTGATATCAATTGTGTATTTCAAAAAGTTTCCAACACAATTGTCAAAGATGATTGTGAAATCCATTGCTTCAACGCGTTCCATGTCAACTCTGGTTAAGATTTGTAGCATACATGAAAATGTTCAGTGTGTAGGTAGCTAATTCTTTACTGCTGCTACTGGAGTGATAACAATTGTGTATTTCAAAAAGTTTCCAACACAATTGTTGAAGATGATTGTGAAATCCATTGCTTGAAAGCGTTCCATATCAACTCTGCCTCATCTCTGTCAGAGAATTAAACAAACAGGTAGCGTTCATATTCTGTGCTTCTCCAGTTTTAACAAATTCAATCTCATTTTAGTTAGTTCTTAGGTATTTATCTGTTGTTTAGGAATACTTGGCCATATGTTATCACATAATTTTCTGGTAAAAATTACAACTTTTTATCTTGTTCCTACTAGCAGAAAATGACATGGTGAATATGTTTCGGCTACCCAGTTCCGAAGACGATATGCAAAACTTGCGGGTGAATCGGAAAATTGCAAGAACGAACCCGTCAGTTAGGATCCTGGATGAGAGGTTCATAAGGATTCTGAAGATATTCAAATGGGGTCCTGACGCTGAAAAGGCAATGGAAGTACTAAAGTTGAAGGTGCATCATCGCTTGGTTCGCGAGAAGATAGATGTGGAGATCAATGTGAAAATTCAGTTCTTTAAGTGGGTTGGTAAAAGGAGAAACTTTGAGCATGATTCCACTATTTATATGGCTTTAGTACATTGTTTGGATGAAGCTGGATTGTATGTATGGTGAAATGTGGAAGACAATCCAAGAAATGGTGAGAAGCAGTACATGTGTTATTAGTCCTGCTGATTTATCTGAAATTGTTAAAATATTGGGCAAGGCTAAGATGGTTAACAAGGCAATTTCTGTATTTTACCAAATAAAAGGTCGAAAATGTAAACCGACAGCAAGCAATTATCATTGTATGATCTTGATATTGATGCAAAAAGGTTATCATAAGAAGGTTCATGAGATTTATAATGAGATGTGTAATGAAGGCAAGTGCTTTCCGGACACCATAACACATAGTGCACTTATTTCAGCTTTTGGGAAGCTGTGTCGTCATCACTCAGCGATAAGGTTGGTGGATGAGATGAAAGAGAATGGCCTACATCCCACTGCAGAGATATACACTACTTTACTGGGAATTTACTTCAAGTTGGACAAAGTTGATAAAGCTTTGGATGTGATCCAGGAAATGAGAGACAAGGGCCGGACTTCAATGGTTTTCACTTGCACAGAGTGGATCAAGGTTCTTGGAACAGCTGGTAGGGTTGATGATGCTTACAAGATGCTATTGGATATGATAAAAGATAGCTGCAAGCCTGATGTTGTGCTCATTAACAGTTTGATCAACATTTTGGGCAAAGTGGGTAGATTGGAAGATGCACTTAAGCTTTTTGACCAAATGGAAACTTGGCAATATAAACCAAATGTGGACATATAACACTGTAATTAAGGCTTCATTTGAATGCAAAGGTCCTGCTTCTGAGGCTGCTTCATGGTTTGAGAAAATGAAAGGAAATGGTATTGCACCTAGCTCATTTACTTACTCAATTCTCATAGATGGTTTTTGCAAAATAAATAGAATTGAGAAAGCTTTATTGCTTCTGGAAGAGACGGATGAAAAGTGTTTTTCTCTTTGTCCAGATGCCTATTGTAGACTGATCAACAGCCTTGGAAAGGCAAAACGACATGAAGCTGCAAATGAATTACTTCTAGAGTTGAATTGTGGACGTTCAAGAGCTCGTTTGTATGCTGTGATGATCAAACATTTTGGAAAGTACGGCCATGTCTGTTTCATGCAATGGAATAAATGTATATTAGAATTGTAATTTTTAAAAATAAAATAGATATTTCTAGAATTACTATTTCTATATAATTATTGCTCATACTTTGATTCATGATCTAAAATTATCATTCTTTTTCTATTTCATGTTTTAGTTCATAAGCACTATTATATTTAAATATAAATGACATTGATACCCACATTAATGAATTACATTATTAGTATCAAAATTAAATAGTTATACAATTTTAGCATATTTAACATAACAAAAATTCAATACATAATATATATAAAAAAAAATTAGCACATATTTTATTTCTCTAAAATAATATAAAGGCATAATAAATAAATAATATTTTAATTTTTTTTAATTGTAGAAATATAAACATATAAAATAAACAAATTTCATATAATTTATTGTTACCAAACCTGAGTTAAATTAAATTAAAAAAATATTGAAAAATTTGAATTAAATTTGGCTAAAAAAGAGAAAGTAAGAACACAAAAGAGAGTTCAAACATAGAGGGAGAAGTAAAAATGGAAATGGTCAATTTCAAAAAATAACGAATATATATTCTTTAGTTTTGGGCAGAATGATTATTCTTCAAAAATTACAAAATTGTTATTCTCTAAAATTGGTATTTCATAAAAAAATTTGAATTAAAGCAAAAAATAGTTAATCCTTATGTAATAGTTAACTATTCTACTGTTGGTTTATTCTGTGAACCAAACATGGCCAAAATATTTATTTAAATAAAAAATACTTAATTAAAAAAAAACACTTCGTTAATAAAAATTTATTCAAATATAAATTATATTTAAAATTTATTTGAAAATAACATAAATGGATAAGTACAAAAAAATACCTTGTGGTTAAACATATTTTCACTTAAAGGCTTATGGTTTTTTTTCGTGATATTTAGAAACATGTGATTTCATTTTTTAATACTTTAATATCCTATCAACTAGTATTGTCATTAATTTTATAATAAAACTTTAATATAACACTCACTTTCAATAATATAAATGTTTTACAATGATTTACCATCAATATAACTATTTAAATATTTTTAAAAATATTATAAATTTAGTTTAAAAATTATTTCTTTTTATTCATAATAAAATTAAAAATACATCTTATTTTATTTATTTTAATTAGTTGAATGCTATAGTACTTGGCAAATAAATTTACTATTAAATATTCATATTATTTTAGTATTATATCATATATGTTTAACAGTATTGTTGGGTAGGGTATCAAAATACAAGTGATTACAAATCACAAACCCTTAAGCCATCTCCAACAAGGTGTCATTTACCCATTTTGCATCCACAATTCCTCTCAAACAAGGCATCAAAACCAGCCTTAAAATGCATATTCTCCAAAGTTGGCTACTTATATGCAACTAACTTTTCTACTTTATGCATTTCCCTTTTTTTTTTTTTTTAATTTCAATAACAACAATTTTGTATCATTTGTTTCAATAGAGTCCAAATAACTTTATTTAATTTAGTCCAAATTTATATTATATTTATCATATTATTATCAAATGCATAAAATTTTGATTTAATTATTTTTATTTAAATAATATTAATACTGTCACTTAAAAATAATATTAATTTTTTATTTAAATAATTTTTTACTTAAATAATATTAATATTATATTACTTAACTAATATTAAATTTGGATAGAAAAAATTTAACAACCATAGATTTGTATTAATTTAACAACCGATTTAAGAAAACACCCAACAAAATCATTAAATTAATAATACCCGAAAGCATATATTAAATTACATATAATTTAATATTCTGGTATATCAGAGCTAGATCCACCAATATTATTTAAAAATTCACCAAAATCATTTGATATAGGAGGTGTTAGTTGGTGTTGTTGAGCTCTTTTACGCATAGTCCTTTTTTTAGTTGTCATAAATGCATGAAATTTAAGATCTTCGATAGAATTAAGATTTATAAACAAAATCTTATTTTCTTTTTTGAATTTCAGGACGACCACCTTTTTATCCTTTGTGGTGTTAGTTTTTTTTAGCATATCAACAACCTATCAATTTTCTTCCAAAATAAGATTCATTTTTTTAGCCATTTTTGAATCCAATTCCTCTTTTCTTCTCTTCAATTTGGCTTTTTTTTTATGCCAATGAGATGTCCAGTTAAAGAACCACCTACATCATACGCATCCAAATCAATTGAAAATCCTGCAAGCCCAGGAGGTGTTGGAACTGTAGAATCAGGAGTATGAGCTCAGATCTTGATGATTCATTAACAATCTTATTAATGTGATTTGTAATTTTCAATTTAATCAGTGCTTGTAATAGACTACTTTAATCTTAAGAATGTAATTTTATGTTTTTTTAATACATTTATTTTAATGTCTTTTTTAGTTTTCTTCATATATTATATTATTTAATTTTAAAAATAATAGAATGTATTTATATTATTTATTATCAAAAAATATTATTTATTTTATTCATATATTTTTTATATTAAAAAATATATTCAAATAATAACTTTATTATAAATAAATATATGGGTGTATATTGTAAATATTGAATAAATTATGGGCGTAACATGTAAAATTTTTAAATAATATAATATTAGTGTTGGATAAAAATATGTGGAGAATATTCTTTTTGAAGTTTAAAATGAAGTAAACGGTTGAAGTAAATTTACTGTAGCAGATACATTTTAGAGTAAAATTTACTGCAGTTTGATGTTTATTGTTAGAGATGCCCTTAAATATTACAAAAGATACCATTATTCTTTAAATTAAAAAGCGTACGAAGGTGAGGATAGGGGATGCTATGATCATTGAGCTCGCAAATCTCGGTGATAATAGTCTCATTTTGGCAACAATGGCGAAATCAAGGGAGTAGGGGAAAGGAAAGGGAGTGATTGATGGCAATAATGATGAAAATCTAATGGGGAAGGAAAGCATGGGATCAGATGCCAAAAATCTGGGAGATCTTTAAATCTTATAAAATAAAAGGGTAATTGTAAGCACCCAATTTTAGGATGATGAAGTGTGGATGCGACAAAGGACTCCAATAATGAAAATATTATAAATAGATCTTCAACACTTGAAGTTTGAAACCTCAAAAGCCTAAGTGCATTTTCAAAAGAGTTTAATTATTTTTGTAAGGACTTAATTGTGATGTTTTCTTTAAGGACGCAATTGAAAACTTCAAATTCTTTTAGGGGTCTTTTTGTAATTCAAAGTAAAAAAAGGGATCGAATTACATAAAATTGATCGAAATTATGTAAGTCCTATTAGAACTATATAATTTCAGTTGGAATTAAACGTTGTCTGTTTGTTTTTTTATTTTACAATAAATAAAAATTTTATTTTGTGAATTTTGATTGGCTAAATAATTTGATAAATCCATTTTCTAGGATTTATCTAAATTTTTTAGGAAATCAAAAGTCCTTTTAAAATCAAAACTTTATCACTATGAAAGGAGGAAGTCACAATATGATATGTCATTTAACTAGGGTTTTTTATATAAACCTAGCTCAAACTCTATTAAGGGAGACCTCTTTTCTAGACTTTTTAGAGACTTCTCCTTTTCCTTTCAAGCAATTTTCAATTAAAGATTTTTTTTAGAAGTATTTGTTCTTTGAGGAAGAGGTAATAGACTCTTGGGGAGGAAAAATCAAGCAGTCAAGATCTATTCTAAAAAGCAATGATGATTCATACCACTTTTGAGGAGTAAATCAATACTACATCCATACTCTCATCTCCTCTCCTACTTTCTTCTATTTTTTTATTTGATTATTTTGTCTTTAATTAATTTTAGCTTTATTTATTTTTTATTGTTATTTTGTTTATTCACTAACCACTGTTTATTTTTGTGTTTGTGTTGGTGATTATGGAGAGAATTATATGATGAGTTCACTTAGGGAACAAAATCCATGAAAATCCATGGAATGCTATGGATTGAATTTTGTAGCCAAATATAGTTTCTAGGGTTTTATTTATTTATTTATTATTATGTTGGTTGTTTTATTTTTTTTTTATTTTTTTGGGGTTGTATTAATTTTTATTTTCTTATTATTTTCAATAGATCATTTTAATAGCCCTAATAGTAGGAATAGTGGAATCTTGTGCATGTGATTGTGTATTTTATTTTAATTAATTGGTTAGTAAAATTAGGATTTTAATTAGGTAATGAATTAAAATTCATAGCTATAGAGATAATTAGGGTTTTGAATTAAAATTGAATTAGATTTAAGTGGATAGATTTAGGGTTGCTTGTTAATTATTTTATTTATTTGTTATTTAATATCACTTTAACTAAATTAGGTTTTTTTAGAAATAAATTTAATTGATTGTTTGATCTTTTATTTGATTGTTTTGATATTTGTTTTATTGTTTTTGGGTTTATTTATTTATTTTTATGTGTTTTGGGTCCAACCTCACGTTAAGCTCTTACCCATTTAACTAATTTTAGGTTTAGGTAGTTCTTTTTTTGACCCATCTTTTAATTAGTCCATTTCATTTAATAGGTTATTAATTAATTAAGTCTAGATTTTAATTAAAATGTTTCTTTAAGGCCATAATTAAACTAAATTTAGGGTAGAGATAATTTATATTCATTTAGTTAATTTAAACATAGGTCCACCTAGGATAATTATAATTGTTTGAACTTAGCTCATTAAATTTAAGCTTTTTCCATAACTTGTAGATTTAAGATCACCTTAGAATTAAAACGTATAGAACTAGGCCCACTTAATTTAAATACTTTATAATTTATAGATTTAGGCTTATTTTTAGAATTAAAATAAATAGACTTAGGTTCACTTAATTAAAATTAAATAAGAATTAGGCCCATTAGTCTTTAAGGTCACTTGTAAATTAAAACATGTAGATTTAGCCCATTTAATTAAAATAAATGTAGATTAAACTAACTTAGAGATTGTGAAATTAAATGAATGCATTGTTTAGATGTATTTTTCATGACTAGTTTGCCTGGAGTTAATTGTTTAAATAAAGGTTTATATGAAATTGCATGTAAATAAAGGGTAAGATAGTAATTCATAAAGTAATTCAAAATGAACATAAGACTGAAATAAGTTAGTATTTCATATTTAGAATCTCTTGGTTGAGGTGCTAGCTTTCTTTTAAAGAATCTAATACCACCATTTTTTATTTGTCCTAATTATTACCTTGGGTGACGACTCCTCATCTCCACGCCATGTCTTTGTGACAATGGTTAGTGTGTTCTCTAGAGCACTAAGCTCAAATAGTGTCACGGTTGCTAAAATTTTAGGTGTTTGCTAAACCCTGCCATCTACAGTGGCGACTCCACTGGGGATAAGAGATACTAACTCTACTTATGTTCTTTAGAATTATTTTATTAATTATTTTTTTATTCTTGCATTCATTCTAGATGTCCCTATTAACCGATAGCGTTAGTTTATAGTTTATGATTCCACTAGCTTCATGGGATTATAGATTGACTAACCATCACTCTTAGTCTTAACTCAGTTTAAGAGAGATTATCGGGCTCATTTGATCAGAGTTTATAACCTAAGTCCTAAAGGGCGGTAGTCTTCTCTCAAGTTTGCAAAGGATGCCAGGCCCCTCTAACCTTGGCTTGTAACTTAAGTCTTAAAGGAGGGCATCTTTCAAAGGGAACTTTGATCATGTAATGTAATTTGAGGAAGATAAGCTGCCTAATAAGTTCAAGATGCCACAATTGCAAAAGTTTGATGGTACTAGAGACCCAAGGATTCACCTTAGTCAATATACAACTATTATGAGCACCACTAAGGCTCCTTTATCTGTAGTTACTGTCACGACCCAAAACAGGGGCCATGACCGGTGCTAGGGAATGGGAATTCTTTCGAATCCAGAACCAGTAGCAAGCCTTAAAATAAGATAAAAATATTCAATAATAATAATAACAACACAATTAAATAAAATATTATGCAGCGAAATAAAATCATAAATATTAAAATAATATTTCCACCAAGTGAAACTAACTCAACATCCATATCCTCATATATATAAATAAACTTTTAATACAAGTTCCAGTTCAAATTCTTAAAATATAACTCACGAAAATATAATACATAAAACCCATAAACTTTTTTACAACTACTGCAGTGTCTAGATTATAAAAATAGAACTTAGGTGAGCAGTTTACATAAAGAGGCTGGAGCAGAAGAAATCTGGCGTACAGGTCTACTACTGAGGTATGATGAAGATGACTCTCCTGAAAAATAATCAACGGAGGGGAGTCAGACCTTACTGAGTGAATTACTATAATATATATACATGCATACTAAATGACAATGCACACAGTCAATAGTATATATATTATAAGTATATATACAAGCAACTACACACAGATGCAATAAAATCATTTTATAAATTTTTATTAAAAATCACAGTTTATGAAGGATCAAATAGAACCCTAGAAAATCGCAACCTTAAAAGATCACTGTAGCCACCTTTAGATAGTGTCTCCAAATCTTCAGAGCAAAGATCACTGTAGCCATTTCAAGGTCATGGGTAGGATAGTTCTGCTCATGCTTCTTCAACTGCCTCGAAGCTGTCACGACCCAAAACAGGAGTCATGATCGGCGCTAGGGAACGTGAATTCTTTCGAATCCGGAACCCGTAGCAAGCCTAAAAATAAAATAAATATGCAATAATAACAATAAAAATATAATATGCAGCGGAAAATAAAATCATAAATATTACAATATCATCCATATCAACTGGATTTAATTCAAAACTCATCACATCGCATATATAATCTCATAAATGTATAATCTTTATACAAATCCAGTTTTACTATAATACATCTCTTTAAAACAAATACTTTAATTCACAACTACTGAAAATCACAACTACTGAAAATCATAACTACTGCAGTGTCTAGATAAAATAAATAAGACTCAAGTAGACAATTTACATAAAGAAGCCGGGGCGGAAGAAATCCGGCGTATCGACCTGCTACTGAGGTCTGAGGAAGTTGACTCTCCTGAAAAATAGTCAACGGAGGGGAGTCAGACCTCACTGAGTGAATTACTATAGTATATATACATACACTCTAAGTGATAATGCATACAGTCAACAGTATATGAGTAATATGTATATATACAGGCAAGTTCATACAGATGCAGAAAAATCATTTTATATATTTTGTCTGAAAATCAACTTTTATGAAGGATCACATAGAACCCTAGAATATCGCAACCTCAGAAAATAGTGTTAAACAACACTCTAGCCATACAGGCTCACTGATTCCAAATATATCCACTTAATCCATATGGACAGTAGACTGGCCCCGAGACACTAAGTCAACCGAGCTCCAGCAGTCTGACTGCCAGTGTGATTGACCCCGAGACACTTGGTCAACCGAGCTCCAGCAATCACACCCACAAACCACATCTCACATATCAATAATCATAATCAAATCGATATCCACAAATAGTCAGTAATAAAGCCTAAATACTATAGGCGTACCGGTACGTACTCGGTCCTAGTGCTGCCCACTAGGTAGCACGTTCTATTGATATCCTTCATTCTTAAATATAAAACATTCATTCACAAATATAAATGATGCATGGATTTAAATAAATCAACAATATAAACCATATATATACTGGAAATATACCAAACATAAACCAGGTATATTTTGAGTATATATATGTCAAATAAATCCAATCAAATCATGAATTAAACTAAAAATATATTTAAAAACATTTTAAATATATTTTATTAATAAAACATGTATATAATTTATTATATACCAAAAATATACCAAAAATATACTTGAATATAAATCATGTTATTTATGCATATTTAGTCAAAATAAAACGTGCATTTTCTAAATCATGCATCCTAAGCATATATATATAATATAGTAACTCACCTAATGCGCTCCACGAGACAGGTCCGACGGGCCTGGTCCACTAACCCTCGGTCTCGGCGCAACTAAACAAGAAATAATTAATCGACATCAGAATAACCCTAACAGAAATCCTAGAATTCAATCTAGAGTATTCAACACAGAATCGGAAATTAGGGTTCGACTGGATATCACGTTTTACGAGAATTCTACCGGAAATCCGGCAGAACCTCCCCTGTAAAACGGACATCTCTCTACTCAAAAGAGTAGAGCCGACCCTGCAAAGAAAATACACTTCAAAAATAAACACCACAATCGATCACAACCCCTCGGTCGGACTCCAGACTACAATCTGTCGACCGGGGTCCACAAACACAGAATATATATTCAAATATACCAAAAATATCCTTAAATCACAAAAATACATTTCATACGTAGAAATTACATAATAAATCTTGAAACACTGTAAAAATCGATTAAAACTCATTTTATTAGAAAAACCGTATATTATATATATAATTGAAAATAATTCCCGGAAAATAGTTTTAATTAGTTAAAAATACTAAATATTTGTAGAAATCATTTTTATACCTTAAATAAATATTAAAACCAATTAAATTACATTTTTAGACAATTTAGGGTAAAATTACCAAAATACCCCTATATATATATATATACCTAAATTACTTCAAAAATTCACCAAAAAATCATACAATTATCCAAAATTAATTTTCTCAACATATTTATCAATAATATTAATAATTAAACTCAATTAACCAATTAAATTCAATTTAAAACACAATTAACTTAATTTTACAAAATCACATAAACTTCAATAATTAAAAATAAATACTTAGAAATTCATAAAAATTCCAAATAAATTTCTATAATGCATTTCAACACCTAATTCAACCATAAACTCCAATTTCATAATTTAAATAATTAATTTCCGAAAATTAGAAAATAATATTAAAATATTCAAAAATACCCAAAAATCCAAACAATCTCCAAAAATTCTGTAAAAATTCATACATGAAGATTAAGCTACCAGGAACAACATTTGTGAAGGAAGTTTCCATGAATCAACCAAATCAAAGCTCAAAAAAATCAAAAACCAAAAGAGGCCGAAAACTTCAAATCAAAACCTAAGCAATTCTAGACCATTTTAGCTCAAACCAAAGCTAGAATAACACTCACCGGAGCTTAAGGAGAAGATAGAGACCGGCGGTGTCGAAAACGGTGGCCGGAGGAGGGAGAAACGGCGGTGAGGAAAAGTGGTGGTCCGGCGCGCGGGAGAAGAAGAAGAAGAAGAAGAAAAAGAAAAAGAAAGAAAAAGGAAAGAGAAAGAAAAAGAAAAAGAAAGAAAAAGGAAAAGAAAAAAAAAGAAAAAAGAAAAAAAAATAAAGTAAATTAAAATAATTAAATATTAATAAATAATTAATAATAAAATAATAAATTTTAATAATTTAATAATAAATAAAATAATCAAATAATAATAAATAAATAATAAAATATTAGGGTAATAATAAACCCTAATTAAATAAATATACACACACAGGCTTTATTTAATAATTTAAAAATATGTATGAGTTCATGCAAACCCGTAAATACATTTAAAATAATTAATAATACATTGTTTACGTGGAAATTTCCCCGAAAATGAAAGTCCCAGGAAAATTTTACGTAAAATACTGAAAATAATAGACAGTAATTAAAATAGGTTTAAAATACATATCAACTCATAAAAATATCGTATAATGCATAAAAATTATTGACACTGTATATCCCGGTACAGTGTAAAAATATTTTAAAAAAACACGGGATATTACAGAAGCATAAGCTATCACTTTACCATTCTGCATCAACACACAACCAAGACCAACTCTAGAGGTATCACAATAAACTATGAACTTATCCACACTATTAGGCAAAGCTAACACTGGGGCTGTAGTCAACTTCTCCTTCAATAATTGGAAACTATTCTCACAAGCTTTTGACCACTCGAATCTAACATTCTTCTGAGTCAAGTGAGTTATAAGGGCTGCAATTCTAGAAAAATCCTGCACAAACCGCCTATAATACCCGGTTAAACCTAAAAAACTTCGAATCTCAGTAACAGAAGTCGGTTTAGGCCACTCAGACACTGCTTCAATCTTTTGTGGATCAACCTGGATACCTTCTTTAGACACCACGTGTCTAAGAAAAGAAACACTCTCTATCCAAAAATCACACTTCAAGAATTTAGCATAAAGCTGGTGATCTATCAGTGTCTGCAGTATAATCCTCAAGTGATATACATGCTCCTCTATACTCCTTGAATAAACCAGTATATCATCAATGAAGACTACCACAAACTGATCCATATACTGTCTGAATACCCTGTTCATCAGGTCTATAAAAGTCGTTGGTGCATTAGTCAAACCAAAAGACATCACTAGAAACTCATAATGGCCATATCGCCTGCGGAATGCTATTTTAGGAACATCGACTTCACTAATCCGTAGCTGATGATAACCCAACCTCAGATCAATCTTGGAAAAGAACTGTGCACCCTGTAGCTGATCAAACAAGTCATCTATCCTCGGGAGAGGATACTTGTTCTTCACTGTCACCTTGTTCAGCTCTCTGTAGTCAATGCACAGTCTCAGGGTACTATCCTTCTTCTTCACAAACAGGACTAGTGCACCCCAAGGAGAAACACTGGGTCTGATGAAACCCTTATCCAATAACTCTTGCAACTGCTCCTTCAACTCCTTCAACTCTATAGGAGCCATTCTGTAGGGTGGCATAGATATAGGAGTAGTACCTGGAACCACATCTATACAGAACTCAATCTCTTTGTGAGGTGGTAAACCTGGTAACTCCTCAGGAAAAACATCAGGAAACTCACAGGCAACAGGAACATCTATGAGTGATAACTTCTCCACTGAAGTATCCCTGACCAATGCCCAATATCCCTGACATCCTTTCCTCAGCAACTTCTTTGTCGTAATAGTAGAAATAAGATTCTGAGGTGCTGAACTCCTATCACCCATAAACTTAAATTCTTCTTTATCAGAAATTCTGAAATTCACCTCTTTATTTCGACAATCTACCACGACATAGTGCTGAGATAACTAGTCCATACCCAAAATAACATCAAACTCCATCACATCCAACAGAATCAAATCAGCAGGTAATTCTCTACCTCCCACGAGAACTGGACAACCAGAAAGAACAATATCGGTGTCGAAGGAATCGCTCAGAGGAGTGGCAACAGACAAAGGAAAAGCCATCCTCGAAGCTTGCCAACAAGACATGAAAGCAAAAATGGGAGAAATAAATGAATGCATGGTAACCGGATCAAACAAAACCCATGCATCCAGGTAACAGACAAAAATAATACCCGCCACAACTGCATTGGATGCCTGAGCATCCTGCTGAGTAAGGTGGAAGACTCTAGCCTGTCCTCAACCTCCCTACTGACTGGTAGAAGCCTGGCCAACACCTCTAGCACCTCCTCTAGTACCTCTACCATGACTTTAGTGAGGAACAAGATGAGTGGAACTCTGATGTTGGGCTGGAGGCAACTGAAATGGAACTGGTGCAACACTAGCAATTGACTGCTATGGAAATCATGGAATCCGCGGCTGCTGATGTCATGACCCAAAACAGGGGCCATGACCGGCGCTAGGGAACGGGAATTCTTTCGAATCCGGAACCCGTAGCAAGCCTAAAAATAAAATAAATCATGCAATAATAACAATAATAATATTATATGCAGCGGAAATAAAAATCATAAATATGATAATAACATTCTCATCACTGGATTTAAATCAAATTTCAACTCGTCGCATATATAAAATCTTTCAATACAAATCCAGTTTCAATATAATACATCTCTTTAAATAAAATACATGAAATCCCACACTTATATTTCACGACTACTGCAGTGTCTATATTATATAAAAATAAGACTCAAGTAAATAATTTATATAAAGAAGCCGGGGCAGAAGAAATCCGGCGTATCGACCTGCTACTAAGGTCTGAAGATGTTGACTCTCCTGAAAAATTGTCAACGGAGGGGAGTCAGACCACACTGAGTGAATTACTATAATATATATACATACACACTAAGTGATAATGCATACAATCAATAGTATATATATAATATGTATATATACAGGAAAATATGCACACATATGCAATAAAATCATTTTATATATTTTATTGAAAATCATCTTTTATGAAGGATCACATAGAACCCTAGAATATCGTAACCTCAGAAACAGTGTTAGACAACACTCTAGCCATACAGGCTCACTTATTCCAAATATATCCACTTAATCCATTTAGACAGTAGACTGGCCCCAAGACACTAAGTCAACCGAGCTCCAGCAGTCTGACTGCCAGTGTGATTGGCCCCGAGACACTTGGTCAACCGAGCTCCAGCAATCACACCTCCAAACCACATCTCACACATCAAATAATCACATTCCATCAATATCCACACATAAGTTAGTAGTATAGCCTAAATACTATAGGCGTACCGGTACGTACTCGGTCCTAGTGCTGCCCACTAGGTAGCACGTTCTATTGATATCCTTCATCAATAATAATATAAAACATTCATTCACAAAAATAAATGATGCATGAAGTTCAATAAAATATCAACACAAACCATATATATACTAGAAATATACCAAAAGTAAACCAGGTATATTTCGAGTATATATACGTCAAATAAATCCCATCAATTATAATTTAAGCTAGAAATATATTTGAAAACATTTTAAATATAATTTATTAACAAAACATGTATATAATTTAATATATACCAAAAATAAACCAAAAATATACTTAAATAAAAATCATGTTATTTATGAAATTTAATCAAAATAAAATGTATATTTCTAAAATCATGCATCCTAAGGCATATATATATAGTATAGTAACTTACCTAATGCGCTCCACGAGACGGGTCCGACGAGCCTGGTCCACTAGCCCTCGGTCTCGGCGCAACTAAACAAGCAAATAACAACAGACATTAGAATAACCCTAACAGAAATCCTAGTATTCGATCTAGAGTATTAAACACAGAATCAGAAATTAGGGTTCGACTGGATATCACGTTTTACGAGAATTCTACCGAAAATCCGACAGAACCTCCCCTATAAAACGGAAATCTCTCTACTCAAAAGAGTAGAGCCAACCCTGCAAGGAAATACACTTCGAAAAACTACACAAAGCACAATCAAAATCCCACGGTCGGACTCCAAACTACAGTCCACCGACCGGGGTCCACAATCACAGAACAATTCAAGATATACCAAAAATATCCTTAAAACCTTAAAATACATTTTATAGGTAGAAATTATATAATTAACCTTAAAACACTGTAAAAACCGATAAAAACCCATTTTATTAGTAAAACCGTATATTATATATATAATTGAAAATAATTCACGAAAAATAGTTTTAATTAGTTAAAAATACTAAATAATTTGTAGAAATCATTTTTATACCTTAAATAACTATTAAAACCAATTAAATTACATTTTTAGCCAATTTAGGGTAAAATTACCAAAATATCCCTATATATATAAATATACTATAATTACTTCAAAAATTCACCAAAAATTATACAATTATCCAAAATTAATTTTCTCAACATATTTATCAATAATATTAATAACTAAACTCAATTAACCAATTAAATTCAATTAAAAACACATTTAACCTAATTTTTCAAATTTACATAAACTTCAATAATTCAAAATAAATACATAAAAATTCATAAAAATTCCAAATAAATTCCTATAATTCATTTCAACACCTAATTTAACCATAAACCCCAATTTCATAATTTAAATAGTTAATTTCCAATAATTAGAAAATAATATTAAATATTCAAAAATACCCAAAAATCCAAAAAATCTCCAAAAATTCCACAAAAATTTATACATGTAGATTAAGCTACTAGGAACAACATTTGTGAAGGGAGTTTTCATGAATCAATCAATTTGAAGCTCAAAAAAAATTGAAAACCCTAATGTGGTCAAAATTGAAAATTCGAAACCTAAGCAATTTTAGACCATTTTAGCTAAAAAAAAAGCTAGAATCACACTCATCAGAGCTCAAGGAGAAGAAAGAGACCGGTGGTGTCAAAAATGGTGGCTGAAATCGTCGTCGACGGTAAAAGGAAGAAGTTTCGGCCAAAAGGGAAAACGGGGGCTAACCGGCGCCGGGGAAGGAGCTGGGGGCGACGGAGCAGCTGGCTGAGGAAGGTGGAGCTCCTGGCGGCACACCGACAGCCGGGAATTGGAAGTTGTAGGCGGTGGTGAGGGGTGGTGGTCGGGCGCGCACGGGAAGAAGGAAGAAGAAGAAGAAGAAAAAGAAAGAAAAGAAAGAAAAGAAAAAGAAGAAAAAGAAAAGAAAAAGAAAAAGAAAAAAAGAAAAAAGAAAAAGAAAAAAATAATAAAATAATAAAAAAATAATTTTAATAATTTAATAATAAATAAAATAATTGAATAACAATAAATTAATAAATAAATAATAAAATATTAGGGTAATATATATTAAACCCTAATTAAATAAATATATACACATAGGCTTTATTTAGTCATTTAAAAATACGCATGAGTTCATGCAAGTCCGAAAATATATTTAAAATAATTAATAATAAATTGTTTACGTGAAAATTTTCTCGAAAATGCAAGTCCCGGGAAAATTTTACGTAAAGGACTGTAGATAATACACAATAATTAAAATAGGTTTTAAATACATATCAACTCGTGAAAACATCGTAATATATACACAAAAATTATTAACACTGTATATCCCGGTACAGTGTAAAAATATTTTAAAAACACGGGATATTACAGCTGATACCCGGAGTAAGGACACGATCTGGCATAATGTCCTGTTTGCCCGCATCTGAAGCATGTTAGTGGTGTCAGGTAACAGGGTCCCTGATGGACTTTACCGCAGGTCTGGCATACATTGGCAGCTGATCCAGAACTACGACCACTGCTGCTACTCAAAGCACCTGACCCAAATCTGAACGGTCTACGCTGAGCTCCACGGCCATGTCTACTGCTCTGATGCACTCGCTGCTGCTGCCTCTGACTCTGCTGAGTCAATCCTCTCTGTTGACTACTCGAACCAATGTGAAAACTCGAATACGGAGTAGCCTGCAATCCACTCGACTGAACTCCTAGCTGGTAATAATCAGGCATCGCTCCTTGCCTAACTAGCCTCAGCTCAATTTCCTTGGCCAACTCAATCACAGACTCCAAAGTAAGGCCTGCTGTAAGCATACCAGCAAATGCTGAACCCAATTCGGTGATATAGGTAGTGACCGTGAAATACTGATCTCGTATCAAATCCTCTGCATATCTACCCAGTCGAAGGAACTCTCGGGTGTACTCCTCAACCGATCGATCACCGTGAGAAATGCTAGTCAACCGGAGACGATAACTCATATGAAGAGGCTCTAGATAGAATCTCCTCATAAACCGCTCTCGAAACTGAGCCTAGGTCATCGTCATCATATAGGACTGGATCATCTTAATAAACCAGTCCAAGGCTAGTCCTTCAATAGACAACTTGATGATCATAATTCGCTGGTACTCGGTGTGAGCAGTCCGAGTCTGAGTCTCGATTACATGCAGAAAGTCTAGCGGATCGGAAGTCCCATCAAATTCAATCCTGCCAACTCTGGCATAGAACAAAGCTGCCTCAGGGTCAGACATACCCTGCTGATAGGTAGGCTGAATAGCTGGAGGTATAGGAACATCCTCAAACTCAGGCTCTATAGGCTCCTTGTCCTATATCTCTCTCTGCCTACGATGACCTGTCACTCCCCGAGGTCTACCTCTACCACGACCTCTACATCTAACTGGCTGCTCAGGAGGTAAAACCTCATCCTGAAATGAAATATCCCGAATTTTTAAATATTTTTATACTGCATCGGGTGCAGTGTTAATAATTTTTGTATATATATTTATGATATTTTATGAGTTTGTTGTTTGTTTAAAGCTAATTTTAATTATTTTATATTATTTTAAGTACTTTACATAAAATTTTTCCGGAAATTATATTTTCGGGGAAATTGACACGTAAGTAAATTAATACTATTTATTTTGACTAGTTTTATGAATTTGCATGAACTCATATATAATTTTAAAGTGCTAAAATAAAATGAATATATGTGTATTTATTTAAATTAATTAGAGCTTAATTAATTTCCTTAATTTTATTATTTAATTTTTGTATTAATTAATTTTAAGTTTATAAATTATTAAACATATTAAAATATGTGTGTGGTGTATATTTAATGTGTGTGAAATTTTATATTATTATAATATATAGTGTAAATATACATATATATACATATATACATAAATTTTTATCAAAAAACCAAAACTTTCATTTATTTACAGTTTTGCCCCTCCTTCATCTTCTTCCTCCCAAAACGTTTTCTTCCATTTCCAGCCACTTTCAAGCTGGTTTTCTTCCTGTTACCATGCCTCTCAGCCTTCCTCTTCCACCTCCAACCATTTCCACCACCTAAAACACTCTTTTCCGGTGAGTTTTGGCCGGATTTTCTTCAAAGAGCCAAAAATTCAACTTAACTCCGACCAAGCACTTTCCGGCCACCAAATTTGATGCTTTCGGTCTGTATCTTCTCCTTGAGCTCTGGTGAGTGTGATTCCAAGCTTTGTTTCACTTGATTTGGTCTAGAATTGCTTAGGTTTCAATTTCTTCAAATCAGCCATTTTGGGTTTCGAATTTTTTTTAGCTTCAATTTGATTGATTCATGAAAACTTACTTCACAAACTTTGTTCCTGGAAGCTTAATCTACATGCTGTAATTTTTTTAGAATTTTTGGAATTTATTTTAATTTTTGTGAATTTTTGATTATTTTATTATTATTTTCTAATTTTCGAAAATTAATTAATTAAATTATGAAATTGTGTTTTATGGTGATTATAGGAGTTGAAATGAATTATAGAAATTTATTTGTAATTTTTGTGAATTTTTATGTATTTATTTGGAATTTATTAAGTTTAGGTAATTTTGAAAAATAGGGTTAATTATGTGTTTAATTGAAATAAATTGGTAAATTGAGTATATTTATTGATATTATTGAATTATATGTTGAGAAATTAATTTTTGAGTAATTATATAATTTTTGGTGAATTTTTGAACATTTATAGTGAATATATATATATATAGGGGTATTTTGGTAATTTTACACTAAATTGGTTAAAAATGTAATTAAATTGGTTTTAATAGCTATTTAGGGCATAAAAATGATTTCTGCAAATTTTTAGTATTTTTAACTAATTAAAACTATTTTTCGTAAATTATTTTCAAATTATATATAATATACTATTTTTCTAAATAAATGGGTTTTTATTGATTTTTAGTATGTTTTAGGGTTAATTACGTAATTTGGATTTATAAAATGTATTTTTATTATATAAGGGCATTTTCGATATTTTATAAATATTCTGTGAATTGTGAACCTCGGTCGGTGAATTGTAGTTTGGAGTCCGACCGAGGGATTTTGATTATAATCCTGTATTTATTCCGAAGTGTATTTCTTTGAAGGACCGGCTCTACTCTTTGAGTAGAGAGATGTCCGTTTTACAGGGGAGGTTCTGCCGGATTTTCGGTAGGATTCTCGTAAAACGTGATGTCCGGTCAAATTCCTATTCTAAAGTTGTGTCTAAAATTCTAGATCGAGTCTTTAGAATTTTTGTTAAATTTATTCTGATTTCATGTTGTCATTTGTTTGTCTAGCTGCGCCGAGACCGAGGCCTAACGGATCAGGCCCGCCGAGTTTGTCTCGTGGAGCGCTAACATGTGAGTTATTATACTGTATATATATGCACTGCATATAGGGTGCATTATTTAGACTTTTTCATTTTCATTGTATGTTTTAAAAATGATTTAAATTATAATATTTTTGGTATATCTAGGGTTGCATTTTATATATATGCATATTAAATAATTATGCATGTTAGTTTGATATATGCATATTAAACAATTAGGTTTGAGTTTAATACATTTGAGTAATATACACATGTTTTAAAATGTACACTTAGACATAATTATTTTATTAAATGATTAGTATACTTTAGGTATAGTTTCAGTAGATTTTAGGTTTATTCTTAAATAATTGCATGTTAAATTATAAACCTACACTTAAATTATTTTTAAGTTTATTTTTGGTATATTTTTTATTTATTTTCGAATAAATAAATGTTTTATTATTAAATTAAACCTAACACATTAGTGGTATATTTAGGGTTTATTTTTGATATATGCATGCTAGATAATTAGGTTTATTTTTAGTATATTTGTGAATATATGTTAAACACAAACACATATTTAAATGAATATTTATACATAAATGGTTTATTAAATGATTTGAGTACTTAGGGTATATCTTTTGCATATTTAAGTATATTTTTAAGATAATGCATGTTATATTATTGTTACTCATTTAAATTGTTTTTAACTATATTAATGATTTATCTTTAATTTATTTCATATTTTATTTGACTATATATATATATATATATATATATACCTGAAATATACTGGGTATATTTTAGGTATATTTTTGGTATATATATATATGGTTGGTTTTACTATTATGAATATGGTTCTACATTAATTATTTTTTGAATGAATGATTTATTCGAAGTGAAGGATATCAATAGAATGTGCTTCCTAGTGGGCAGCACTAGGACCGTGTACGTACCGGTACGGTAGATAAGGATTGAGTGAGAGTTAAAATTGGGTGATTATAATTGATTTAATTGATTTGACTAAGATTAATGGTATGTTAGATAGTGTGATTGCTGGAGCTCGGTTGACTAAGTGTCTCGGGGCCAATCACACTGACAGTCAGACTGCTGGAGCTCGGTTGACTTAGTGTCTCGGGGCCAGTCTACTGTCCATAAGTGAATTGAATGATCTATTGGGTTGATTGAGATGTGAGGTGATGGATAGTGTGATTGCTGGAGCTCGGTTGACCAAGTGTCTCGGGGCCAATCACACTGACAGCCAGACTGCTGGAGCTCGGTTGACTTAGTGTCTCGGGGCCAGTCTGCTGTCCAAATTGGAATAAGTGTTCTATTTGGAATCAAGTGAGCCTGTATGACTAGAGTGATGATGGGATTGTTTGAGGTTGTTATTATTTAGGGTCCTATGGATCCTTCATGAATTAAAACAAACGTTTTCTACATTTAGTATATTTATAAAAGCAAAGTTTGGCATTCGTGTGAAATGTGTGTATATACATATATATATAAGAATGCCTGATTGTTATGGTTTAGTTTGCATGTATATATAGTATAATAATTCACTCAGTGAGGTCTGACCCCCCTCAATTATTTTTTTTCAGGAGATTCCATATCGTCAGACCTTAGTTATAGAGTTCCTCACCGGTGTTCTTCAGTCCCCGGCTGTTTTATACAAATGTATATTCTAAACTTTGAATTGTATTCTAGAAATTGCAGTAGTAGTGTCACTATATTGGAAGTGTATTATTTTGTTTGGATATTAAATACTCTGAGAATTTGTATTTGAACATTGTACGAATATGTATTCATTTATAAAAGGATTTGGAGTATTTATTTTATATATTGATTCAGAAAAATTTTAATTTGGTCGTACTTTTATATAATTATTGTATGATTTTATTTTCTAAGGCTTGCTACGGGTTCCGGATTCGAAAGAATTCCCGTTCCCTAGCGCCGGTCATGACTCCTAGTTTGGGTCGTGACATGAAAGGACTCATCATCCTCGACCTTAACGACTTATGGAGCGACACGCGCTTGCCTTCTCATTTTGAAAAGATAACAGAACGATTCAGACAAAATAAATAACGGAAGAATAACGCAAAAAACTAAAGCAAGGAATATTCATCAAGACATACTCGAACCTAAGCCACTGCAATAGTTTAAAAAAAAAACAACACTGAAAACTAGGGCCACAACTCACACAACTAAGCCCTGACACAGAACTACGCTCTGATACCAACTTTGTCACGACCCAAAATAGGAGAATTCTATTTTTTAGCCATCATAGATTCATCTAGGTTTTCTTGTGTTTGGAATTAGAAAGGTGGCAGATTGGTGAGAATAGATTCAAGCCCATAGTCAATTATAAAAGAGATCACTTAGCATCCTAAAAAGGAGTCCTATTAATCCACTCTACCTAGAAGCTGCACAAGCTCCAGCTAAATAAGTAGAAGAAATGAAATAAAAAGAGGGAGGAAACTGGATCCTAGAGGACATCAAAAGAGCATTGATGGATGACATGAGAGCAATGATGCAAGATGAACTAAGACAAGCTCTGCTGCACCTCTAGTTGTGACCAATCCACTTATTGTGGGTGGACCACCTACCAATAATGACAATATTGGGGGCAACCATTAAATGTTGCTAGGAATATACCTACTATGGAAATAAAATTGGAGGATGTTAAGAGCTATATGGTTGAAAAGGCAAAAAAGGAATCACTTGAGCAAGTTTAAGAGCTGGAATCTAAGCAGATAAAAGCACTGACTCAGAAGATGTCTAAAATGGAAGAATTGATAAGAGGACAGGGCATCGGATATTTTTTTGACTTTGATGATGTAATGCAATTTGAGGAAGATAAGCTGCTTGATAAGTTCAAGATGCCACAATTGCAGAAGTTTGATGGTACTAGAGACCCAAGGATTCACCTTAGTCAATATACAACTATTATGAGCACCACTAAGGCTCCTTTATCTGTAGTTACTGTCACGACCCAAAACAGGGGCCATGACCGACGCTAGGGAATGGGAATTCTTTCGAATCTGGAACTCATAGTAAGCCTTAAAATAAGATAAAAATATTCAATAATAATAATAACAATACAATTAAATAAAATATTATGCAGTGAAATAAAATCATAAATATCAAAATAATATTTCCACCAAGTGAAACTAACTCAACATCCATATCCTCATATATATAAATAAACTTTTAATACAAGTTCCAGTTCAAATTCTTAAAATATAACTCACGCAAATATAATACATAAAACCCATAAAATTTTTTACAACTACTGCAGTGTCTAGATTATAAAAATAGAACTCAGGTGAGCAGTTTACATAAAGAGGCTGGAGCAGAAGAAATCTGGCGTACAGGTCTACTACTGAGGTATGATGAAGATGACTCTCCTGAAAAATAATCAACGGAGGGGAGTCAGACCTCACTGAGTGAATTACTATAATATATATACATGCATACTAAATGACAATGCACACAGTCAATAGTATATATATTATAAGTATATATACAAGCAACTACACACAGATGCAATAAAATCATTTTATAAATTTTTATTGAAAATCACAGTTTATGAAGGATCAAATAGAACCCTAGAAAATCGCAACCTCAAAACAGTGTTAGATAACACTCTAGCCATACAGGCTCACTTATTCCAAATATATTCACTTATTCCATTTAGTCAGTAGACTGGCCTTGAGACACTAAGTCAACCGAGCTCCAGCAGTCTGACTGTCAGTGTGATTGGCCCCGAGACACTTGGTCAATCGAGCTCCAGTAATCACACTCACCATTCATATCTCACACATCAAATAATCAAACCCAATCAATATCCAGAAACAGGTTAGTAATATAGCCTAAATGCTATCAGCGTACCGGTACGTACTTGGTCTTAGTGTTGCCCACTAGGTAGCACGTTCTATTGATATCCTTCATTAAAATATAAAACATACATTCATAAAAATAAATGATGCATGAATTTAAATAAAATAGCAACATAAACCATATATATACTAGAAATATACCAAAAGTAAACCAGGTATATTTCGAGCATATATACGTCAAATAAACCCAACTAAATTACAAAATAAACTAGAAATATATTCAAAAACATTTTAAACATAATTCATTAATAAAACATGCATATAGTTTAAAATATACCAAAAATAAACTAAAATAAACTCAAGTACTAATTAATACCATTATGCATATTTAATCGAAATAACACATATTTTTAAAATCATGCACCCTAGAGCATATATATATAAAATAGCAACTCACTATTATTGCGCTCCTTTAGATGGGTCCGACGGGCCTAGTCCATTAGGCCTCGGTCTCGACGCAACTAAACAAACAAAAGACCAGAGAATATTAGAATACCTCTACAGAAGTTCTAAAGACTCGTTCTAGATTACTAGACACAAAATTAAATCAGAATTTGATTGGATATCACATTTTATGAGAATTCTACCGAAAATCCGGCACCTCCCCTGTAAAACGGACATCTCTCTACTCAAAGAGTAGAGCCAGTCCTACAAAGAAATACACTTTGAAAATAACACAGAATTCTCAATCAAAATCCCTCGGTTGGACTCCAAACTACAAATCACCGATCGAGGTCCACAATTCACAAAATATTTACAAAATACCGAAAATACCCTTATATAATAAAAATACATTTTATAAGTCCAAATTACGTAATTAACCCTAAAACACAGTAAAAATCGATAAAAACTCATTTTATTAGAAAAATCGTATATTATATATATAATTGAAAATAATTTATGAAAAATAGTTTTAATTAGTTAAAAATACTAAATAATTTGTAGAAATCATTTTTATACCCTAAATAACTATTAAAACTAATTTAATTACATTTTTAGCCAATTTAGTGTAAAATTACCAAAATACCCCTATATATATAAATATACTAAAATTAATCCAAAAATTCACCAAAAATAATATAATTACTAAAAATTAATTTTCTCAATATATATTTCAATAATATCAATAAATATACTCAATTAACCAATAAATTTCAATTAAACACATAATTAACCCTATTTTCTCAAAATTACATAAACTAAATAAATTCAAAATAAATACATAAAAATTCACAAAAATTCCAAATAAATATCTATAGTTCATTTCAACACCTATATTTACCATAAAACACAATTTCATAATTAATTTTCGAAAATTAGAAAATATTAATAAAATAATAAAAAATTCCCAAAAATCAAAATAGATTCCAAAAATTCTACAAAAATTCCCACATGAAGATTAAGCTACTAGAATCAAAGTTTATAAAGGAATTTTTCATGAAGCAATCAAATTGAAGCTCAAAAAAATCAAGAACCCTAATAGGCCGAAATTGCAAAATCGAAACCTAGGCAAATCTAGACCATTTTAAGTGAAAAAAAGCTTGAAATCACACTCACCGGTGCTCAAGGAGAAGATAGAGACCGGCGGTGTCGAAAACGGTGCCTGAAAACACTGTGAACGACGGTAGCTTCAAGTTTCGATCTTCCGGCCAAAACAGGCTTCGAACAGCGTCGGAGAAGGTGGAAGGAGAGGCTGAGCAGCTGGAGGAAGGCAGTGGACATCTGGCAAGCACTCTAAATGGCGGTGAATGGAGTCGCATAGTGAGGGGAAGGGAAGGGCGTCGGGGAAGAAGAAGAGAGGGTGAGGGCAATTTTTGTAATTTTCACAAAATATATATATATATAACTTTAACTTTAATTATAATATTATATTTCAAATAATTGTGCACCACAATTAATAAATATAATAAAATATACATATACATATACATACATGTCACATATTAATAATAAACTATATAATATATTCATAATCAAATAATAATAATAAACCCTAAAATTATTATATATATGTATATATATATATATATATGCATGTATATGTATATATATTTTAATACCACAATTAAAATAATGCATGAACTCATGCAAATGCGTAAATCTATTTAAAATAATTAATATTAAATTATTTACGTGTCAATTTTCCCGAAAATACAATTCTCGGGAAAATTTCACGTAAAGTACTTAAAATAACATAAAATAATTAAAATAAGCTTTAAATAAATATCAACTCATAAAAATATCATAATTATATACAAAATTATTAACACTACATATCCTGACGCAATATAAAAATATTTTAAAAAAAACTGATGGAGAAAGCTATAGAGAGAGAAGAAGTTGCTGAAAAAGAAGACTCACATGAACATGGTGATGACTTGATTCTTGAACAGCTTAAGAAGGTAAAACCAAATGTGAGCATTTAGGAGCTCTTGATGCATTCAAGTAGCCATAGGAAGGCTCTGATTAAGACTACAACCCCTGAGGCAATGTTGGCCATGGTTACCGAGAAAAAGCATGGTGTTATTACTTTCTCTGATAAGGATTTACCTATGGAAAGAAGGAATCATAATAAGGCCTTGTTCATTCTAGTTGAAGTTAAAGGAAAAATAACTAATTATATGATGGTGGATGATGGGTTTACAATTAATGTTGCCCACTACAGATCCTACCTAATCTAAGAGTGAAGGTGGTCAAAGCTTATGATGATCGAGCCTATAGAAGTAATAGTGGAATTTACTATGCTAGACATCCCTGTCACCTATACCTTGTTTTTAGGTAGGCCTTAGCATTATATTTTGGGAGGAGTGCCTTAATTGTGCATCAAAAAGTGAAATTCCTACTTGATGAAGAAGTTGTAACTTTAGATGCTAGTATGAACAAGATTGTGTCCGTAGTTATGAATAATCAGAACCAAGTAGTTACCCTCCCGATTTCCAAATAGCCACGGTCTCTGATGGAATTGAGATGAATCCAAGGGTTATAAGCATGATTAAGAAGATGAATTATCGACTTAGACAAGGACTAGGAAAGAATGAGCAAGGAAGTTTAGAACTCCCAGATTTCAAAAGCCAAGATGATACAAGAGGATTGGGCTATATAGGGGTTGGATTTGGTAGTAAAAGAGCTAGAAGAGGTTTTTTAATGAGAATAACCTCTTAAAGAATATGGGACCGCTAAAGGATAACTTTGTTAAAGAAAGAAAAGAGAAGTCCTACCTAGGTGAAAAGGACCCTGTCCAAGTAGCTAGTGTGAATATTCCTGAGTTTGAGATTAAAAAAAATATAGATAGTGGAGATTCTGGTGCAAAGTAATAAAAACAGGTGATGAAGAAAGTTGCTGAGAAGATAGAGACTAAAACTATTGAAGAATTACTTTGTTTGCCACCTAATAAAGAGCCACCACAGGATTTAGCTAACATTATTAATAATAGTTTTAGTGATTTTTTTTATGAAGAAATTGATGTAATAATGTCAGGTCTGTTTGAGGATGAAAACTCTATTTTTCTTATGGTCAATGATATGAACTCTGGTTTGGCTTATTTGTGTAATGTTGATCTTGATGGTCTTTTGCATTTTAATAATGATCATTAATATATGTTTAACATTAATTCTATTCAATTAGATTCATTAAACATGGGCACAAATGAATAACTGAAGCACATTTCCATATCACATGATTTAACTCTTAAAGAGAGAGAAAAATTTGAGAGAATACTAACAAAAAGAAATGTAGTATTTGCTTGGTCCTATGAGGATATGTCAGGTTTAGATAGAGAAATTATAGAGCTTCGCATTCCAATATATTTATTTGCTAAACCTGTTAAGCAAAAGCTTTATTGTTTAAGACTAGAGTGGACAGAAAAGATAAGGGAAGAAATTGCTAAGCAAATCCAACTAATTTTCTAAAAGTGGTAGAGTACCCTCAATGGTTGGTAAACATAGTGCCAGTTCCCAAGAAAGATGGAAAAGTTTGAATGTGTGTAGATTTCAGAGATCTAAATAAAGCATGCTCAAAGGATGATTTTCCTTTACTCCTTATTGAGTGATTGTTATAGCACAACAACTAGTGCAATGTACTTTTTTATGGATGGGTTTTTAGGTTATAATTAGATAATGATAGTAGTTATAGATAAGATAAAAATTGATTTTATCACAAAATAAGGGACATATTGCTATAAAGTGATGCCTTTTGGGTTAAAGAATGCAGGTGCAACCTATCAAAGAGGGATAACCGATCTATTTCATAATATGATACACAAAGAAGTAGAAGTGTACATTGATGACATAATGGTTAAGTCAGAAATAAGGGAAGGACATTTTGAGGCCTTAGATAAGTTTTTGGCAATAATAGAAAGATATAACCTAAGGCTTAATCCAAAGAATCTTTGGGGTCACTTCTGGAAAGTTGTTAGGAAATATAGTTAGCAATAGGGGAATAGAAGTCGATCTAGACAAGATTAAAGCCATTCAGGAGATGCCAACACCAAGAACGGAGAAGGAAGTACTATGGTTCATTGGGAAACTATAGAACATTAATAAGTTTATTATGAAACTCACAATGGTTTATGATTTAATCTTCAAGCTCTTAAGGGAGAGTCAACCCATGGAATGGAACGAAGAATGTCAAAAAGCCTTTAATAAGATTAAAGAATACCTTGCTAATCCATTTGTGTTGAGACTACTAAGATAAAGTAAACCCTTAATCTTATATTTGGATTTAGAGAAAAAGCAATAGGAGCAATGCTAATGCAAAAAGGACCAGAAGGGGTAGAGTATACAGTGTATTATCTTAGTAAAAAGTTCCTATCGTATGAAGAAAAATATAGTCTTCTAGAGAAGACATGTTTGATTATGATATGGGCCATAAGGAAACTAAGGCATTATTTCCAATCTTATAAAGTATAAGCTATTTCAAAGATAGATGCTTTAAGACACTTGTTTCAAGCACTAACTTTAACTGGAAAGATGTCTCGATGGTTGGTACTTCTGACTGAGTTTGATATAGAGTACATCACCATCAAGGTCATCAAAGGAAGAGTAGTAATAGAATTCCTAGCACAAAATGTAATTGAAGGAAATGAGTAGTGGAATCTAGAGTCTCTAGATAAGAACTTAGCATTAATAGAACAACGTGAATGGAAGCTTTATTTTGATGAAGCTGTGAATAATAGAGGAGTAAGGTTAGGAGTAATTCTTATCACACTAGGAGGAGAAACCATCTCAATGGCTAAGAAATTAGACTTCAAAGTTACAAATAACATGGCTGAGCATAAGGTATGTATCTATAGGGTAGAAGCAGTGCTAGTACTTAGAGTTAAAGACCTATTAGTTTATAGAGATTCCCTGTTAGTCATTAGTTAGGATAATAAGGAGTAGAAAATGAAAAAAGAGAGGTTAAAACCTTACATTTGCTATTTAAAGATGTTAATGAGAAGTTTTAATAAATGTCTCTTCATAAATTTACCAATAGATGAGAATCAAATGGCAGATGCTTTGGCTACACTCTCTTTAATGTGGCATAAGCCGACGAGGTTGATGATGAAGCCTTTAATAATAATGAAAATAAAAGTTCCATGTTATAGTGAAGAACAAGTTATGAATATTCAAATAGGGCTAGAAGAAAAGCCATGGTTTTATGACATTTAGAGTTTCATTGAGGAAAGAAAGTACCCAGATGAAGTGACTTCAAAAGAAAAATATGCCCTTTATGTTCTTGCATGCCATTATACAAGTCATAATGGGGTATTATATAGAAGAATGCCAAATGGAATGCAGCTGAGATGTCTCAAGAAGGATGAAGTAGAACAGGTGATGAGGGAGATTCATGCAGGGGTTTATGAATCTCATATGAATGGGATGATTCTGGTAAAGAAAATAATTCAACAAGGGTACTATTGGATGAGCATGGAAAAAGATTGTATCTAAATAGTGAGATAATGTCATCAATGCTAGATACATAGGAATCTCAATCATCTTCCCCCTACAGTTTTAAATAGTTTAACATCTCCATGGCCTTTTACAGTATAGGGGATAAAAATAATAGGAGATATAAGACCAACTGCCTCAAATGGGCATAAATATATAGTAGTGGCAATTGACTATTTCTCTAGATGGATGAAAGCAGAATCCTTTAGTACCTTGAAAGTTAGACAGATGGCAAGTTATATTGAGAAGAATCTCATTTAGAGATATAAGATCCTATATAATATTGTGACAAACAATGGTGTTCAGTTTCAGGTAGAGACGACTGAGTTATTACAAAGACATAAGATTGAGCATAATAAATCCTCACCTATCCACCTCAGGCTAATGGTCCAGTTGAAGCAACTAATAAAATATAAAGACAATCCTCTCTAAGATGGTGAAAACACATAAAGATTAGTCTGTGTATCTCCCTTTTGCCTTATGGAGATATAGAACTATGACACACACTGCTACAGGATAGATGCTATTCTCGTTAGTATATGGTTGTGAAGTAGTTTTGCCTATAGAGGCAGAAATTAAATCCTTAAGGGTTGTCATGGAAGCAAAAATCCCTAAGAGTGAACAAATACAAAAGAGATATGACCACCTCGTATCTTTAAATGAGAAAAAGATGGATGTTTTATTTCACACTCAGATTTAGCAAGAGAAGAATAGTAAGAGCCTTTAATAAGAAGGTCAAAACTAGAAAGATAAAGGCTAGAGATATAGTACTAAAGCAATCAAGGGCAATGGTGTTTGATCCAAGAGGAAAATTCATACCAAATTGGGAAGGACTGTATTTAGTCAAGATGATTCTACCTAAGGGAGTTGTAAAAATATTAGATCTAGAAGGCAATAAGTTCACTGAGCCAATCAACTTGGATCGCCTTAAGAAATACTATCTTTAAAAAAAATTAAGACATTTCCGATGTTCAGAAAACCCATAAAGGGCTGGCAGGCAAAAATTAGAGAATAAAATAAAAGAGGTGATCCCACTAATAAAAAAACTCACAAAGGGCTGGTTAGACATAAATTAAGGAAATAAAAGTGAGAGAAAAATGTTCAGTTAGAAAATCTGAAAGGACTAGCTGATAACAAGAGTTATGTCAATTGATGTAATAAATGTACTTATTTTGGCCCTAATTAATGAATCAAATTGAAATGGAATTTTTTTTTGAATATTGCATATTCTATCTTAATTATAAAGCATAAAGACTTAAAGAAAAAACAAAATATGAGAGTTTAAAAAAAACCAGATTTATGAGATCATTATTTTTATTTTTGTTTCTTCTTTTATGACTCTCTAGTAATACTTGAGTCCTTTTATACTTAGCAAATTCTGGTGGTTATGAGCTTGTAAGATAACCTAAGCCTTGTAGTTGTCATCAGTAGTCATATAAGCATGCAAGTGCATATTCTGCTCTAATGCTCTGCGAGGCCACAAGTTCTTCACTTTGTTTAGAAAATCTTATCTCAGGGGGAAGCCTTCAAAATTAGATATAATAGTCACATTGAATTATGAATGACCATACTGATGACAAAGGCGTGAAGGGGAAAAGAATGTCAAAAAGCGCAACCTAAGAATAGGAACACAGTGGTCATAGAGGTTAATGGTTATAAACTTCAACCTCCACCAAGGATAGACCCATGTAATCTCAGTATTGGCAATGCCTTTCATCCAATCAATCCATTGCTCTATAGTATGCTCATACTTCATCTTCAATGGGCGAGATTGTAGATGATGAGGTTGAAAAGTCAAAAACACTGGAGGGAGAATTAAGCAGACTTAATTTCTCTTGTAACCAAATTTTAAAAAAAATGCTAAGTTGAAAACCTAAAAGGGCAGCTTAGGTAAAAAAAAAAAAGGGTTACATACCTGAAGGAAAATTAAATTGCCTAAGAATATATTCTGAATCTTGAAATTATCTAATCTAATGATAGTTTTAGTAAGTATGATAGGCACAGGAGTAGCTCCAGCTTCCACTTGTTTTAGGATACTGACAATCCTTGTATCAACATCTCCATGAGGAGCCACTAATAGAAATTGAGCATATAAGCAAAAAGAGATAGTCCTAATCCACAAAGCATTGTTCTTGTCCCTAGTCCTATAAGAGTAATCAGAGAGGAAAGACTGATAGTCCTAGGGTTATGTGCGTACATGTAGATATTGCCTGGGGGCATATTAAGGAAGGCCATTATTCTACTAGGAAACTGCATTTTAAGGTCAAGAAGAGCAATCACAATAGTTGAGTCCAAAGAATAACCCTGAATAGCAGTAAACTCTTTGATTAATGGACACAGCTCTTGTTTGTTGAACCTAAATACGTGGTCCTTGACATCCCAGAAGGGTGGCAGCAGCATGAAGAAATTATGGTCTACTTTTAGATGTTGAAGGGATTTTAAGGATTTAATATGAAAGGGTAGTAGCCTATTCCAATTGTCTCCATTGAGGCTAATATGGATGGGATTAGGATTTTCTTTGCTCAATGTTTTCGAATCAAATTCAAATAAGTTTTCAGAATGGAAAAAGTTGAAAAATTAGAGCCAAACTTCTGATCAAAAATTCAAAATTCTAAAAATCCAATCGAACATCTATAATTTTGATATAATTTCCAAGATTTCCAAAAAAAAATTTTAATGTTTGATAAAAAAAATCCATAATCCATTCATAAGAGGCGAAACAGTTCAAAGTGAAGAAAGAAGTCAAAGTACAATTATGTAAGCATAAGTCCTAAAGATAAAAAGATCAATCATCCTAAGCTCCAGTTTCTAGCCAAAGACTTCACCCTCTAGCTGGTTCATCACTCTGATCTAGGGGCTTAGAAGTCTCAGTGCTAGGATTTTTGAAATTGAGACCAACAAGCTGTCGGCGAAGCCTCTCGTTCTTACTCTTTAGATCCCTAGCATCACTATGTGCCATAAAAAATAGTTATAATCATGCATATCATACATAACATGCATACATTTGCATAATTTTTGTAAATACTAACCCTCCAAGTATCTGTGATCTACATAGTAAATATCTCTAGGAAGAGGCGAGTCCATATAGATACTCTGCTTGTATCTGAGGGACCTATAAAATAATGTATACTAATTCAGCAATGAGTGCTAGTTTGTATAGGATTGGAAGTACAAATTGCACTTACATGTGAAGCATCAAGAGGAGAGAAGCTAGGAATTTAAGCTACATTAAAATACATGTGTTGCTCAATGGAAGTCTATACCATACGAGCCCAGTAGTACATGGACTTATTGAGTGGTGGAACATTGCCCAAAATCATACTAGAGGAAGTATCATCTCGAGCAGCTCCACTGTACTGAGTATGCTCAACCTCATGCTCAGTCCTCTTAGTGTCACCCTTAGTCTCCTCTTCCATAGCAACATCAGTAGCTTTTTCAACCTGTACAAAAAAGCAAATGTCATCTGTAGTAATGAAAAAGATAAAGTAAAATGGTGATAGTGATGAAAGAGATGAAGTAAAATGGAAACTAAAAGCATACCTCAGTTGGGTCTATAGGAACCTGCTCTAGGAGATTCTCTGGAACATACTCCTAATAATGACAAGAATGCTCAAGCAAAATTGAAGTGTCATATCTCTCAAGAGTTGCTCTAAGCTCAGGACTAGTTATGTTGTTACTCCATAATATCGAAGAGGGAATAGAATAAAGAACACACCTTCTGGAAGGTCTTATATGCCAATGATAGATATGCTTACCAAGATACCATATATGGAAATCATAACCAGGAAGCAAAAAGCTTATAGTTTAAGCCTCACAACTGTAGTCATGAAATCGTACCACTGAATGTCTTCAGCACCAACCAACCAATCTGATATAACCTGTAAAATCATTCATTCAGTTAAATTTTATTTAAATTTTACAATTGGTGAAATATTAAAAAATTAAATTTATGTTAATAGGTCTCACTCTAAAGAGTTTAATTGGTCACGATAAGTCTGCAAATCATACTTGATGCTAGCTAGATGAGAAGAACCCCATCTTTACATCAAAGGAAGACTCTTGTCAAAGTAATAGTGCTAAAGCCTCAGATTACCCAAACTCAATGCCCTAGATTTAAAAGAGGAGAAATAGTTAAAATGAAAAGAAGAGGTTATAAATAAGCAAAGTTAAAAGGGATAGAAGATATACATGCAGGACATGCTAATGCTGCACATCATCACAATACCTCTACAAACATTATCTAGTCTATAGTAAAGATAGGCAAAAATTACAGATCCCCAATTGAAAGTAGTGACTCTAGTAAGGTCTTGAAGTGGACCAAAAAGAGCATTACTGACCTCATGACCAATCTCACAGAAGATGGAAGTGCCTAACAGTATCAATAAGAAACATTTTGCCTTTTGAAGGATATGATAAGGTGTAGTGGTGGGTCACCTCCTGAAACTCTGAACGAGAGAAGAAAGGAGCGCGTTCTTTCAATTTTTTCATATTGGAATCAACCCGTGCAAGTCACAAACATAATAACTCCTAGCATCTTCTGGAAGGGTGCAGTAGTTGATATTAAAAGGAACTAGGACACTGTCAAAAGTAATCCCAGTGATGGCATACAAGCTAATAGGAGAAATAGTCAGCTCACCTACTCGTGTGTGAAAGGTGTGAGTGGTATCCATCCACCCCTCGATAAGAGCAAAAGGTGAATAATGGTCTGACCTACCTCGAGCAGTTGGTAGAGCAACAATAAAACATTGGAAGCTAGATGCCCAGATGTACTATACTACATCTCCAAATAAATCATGAAATAGTTTTTAAGCCAAGTGAAAACAACCCAAAAACTTTAGTGGTTTCTAAATAAGATTCAAAACATGATAGGATTACTTCCTTTTATAAAATGTTAATTTTTATCTATCATTGTTTTCATTTATATATAAAAAAATCAAGTCCAAAAATCAAGGAATATATTTTTTGTAGAAGAAGAAAAATTTACCTCACCTTTAGCCTAGGAGCATTTATAGAGGTACAAGCAAGTTAAAGGGAGTACATCTTCCCTTTCATTGAGTCCTAGTTTTTTTTAGGAAAATATAGTTGTGAAATAATTGGATCTAATTGTATGGAGTTGCTTCCACGTAGTTTGCGTTGTGGGTGAGCCATAGGATCATACGAATTTTAAATTGGAGGTTAGATAAAAGAATAATTGAAAAAAGTGTTAGTGATATGCACTAGGTTAATCATTTGATTATATGTTGACTTTCTTATTTTATTAATAAAGAGGTATTTCATTATCATTTAATTTTATGATAATTATATGAATGGTTAATTCTTACTAAGGCTACCAAGTATGTGACTTGATAGTAAAACCCTTAGATTAGAATAAAAGTTCTATTCTAATTATCCCTAGCCATTTGTTAATTATATAAATGTTAAAGTATTAAGGCTAGTATGATGTTGATCGATGGTTATATTTTACTAATCATGAATATGAGATATTAAGTCAACTCATAGGTACATGATGAGAGATCATGTACTGGATTGACCCACTATGAGAATACTGCATAAAATATTATCATAAGTATTTCTCATCATAGTAATTTTATTTCAGTCCTTTGACCTTGAAATCATCATGGATTTCTACATAGCTATTTTATGTTTTGACACATTCTAACATTGTCTTTAACTAGACGATTAGATAGGATGTTGTTGGATATGAAATTAGTTATGTGAGGAATGTGAGTGATTTAGAAGGAATTTATCCTTCATTAATATGAGAAAGATATCTATAGGTCCCTTGATGAGATAGACTAAAGAAAAATGCATGGCCATGCTGAAATGAATTGATAAAGAGTTATCATTTTCAGTCTACTTGGAATCAAGTCAGAATATTAAACTATATAAGGATAACATTCTATGTCTTATGTTTAATTAAGATATCATATGATAAAGGGACGATAAAATTCACTGTAATTAGATTATGTTGGATTATCGACTTCACATGACTTGGGTAGTCATAATGTCTTGCTACAGGCCACTTATGACTTGTAGGCCTAAATAAAGATTTAAGCCCATTGCCAATGTTATGTGAACCTACAAGGTCACACACTTAGAATAAGCCCAAAATGATTATGGGTTTAATAAGCCCAAAATAAACTCTATGAAAATAAATAATTAAAGTGTTTTATTTATTTAAGATAAATGTTATTTTAAATAAATAAACAAATAAGATATTATTTTTGATTTGTTTTTAAAACAAAATCAGAATGTAATAAATGGAAATTACCAAAAAGTTTTTTGGTAAGTGAAACCCTAATTTGGAGTCTATAAATATGTTATATTCTCTAGGGTTTAATAGTTTTGTTTTTCCCTGCCTCCAAAATGGTTTTCTCTCTTCCTAGAAAACAAACATAGAGTTTTTCTTTTGTTCTTGATTTGTGAGACAATCAAGAAGGTTGCTAGCACACACTTCAATTCATTTTGTGAAGGGCTATTTGTGTGGATACCTATAGAGGACGCATCCTTTTGGAGACATCTTGATCCAAACAACCAAAGCAAAAAGCTCGAGGTAAGGTGTCACCGGTGTGAACCTTCTCTCATCCTTCCAGAAAATCTTGCCTCTTCTGCATTTTGGTGAGATTCTTGAAACTCTAGATTTAATCAAGTAGTAGAATTACATGGATCCAGGTTTGGGAATGTGATAAAATTTTAATTTTTCACTGTGTTTGTATCACGAAACCCCAACAAAAATAAGATTTGAAAATCAAGAGAAAGGAAAAGAAAAACAAATAAATGAAAAGGATATAAAATGGGAGAAATGAATCGGCAAAAGGAAGAAAAAGGTTTATATTAAAGTGGAAAATGTCCACTTTAGGTCCTCAACTTTGTTTGCATCTAAGTCCAACATTTTTCTTGCAATTTAGTCCTAAATCGCAATGCCATATGATTTAATAATTCATTGAATTATTAAATTGTCAGCATAAAAGAAATCAACACTACATGTCTAAGTGTAGTGTATTCTTAAATTAGCATTATACGTCCAACTATATTTAGCATCATACGACTAAGTATGATTTATCTTTTCAATCAATACTATATGACCGAGTATAGTCAGCATCATATGACTGAGTATGATGTATCTTTTTAATCAACACTATACGTCTGAGTATAGTCAACATCATACGACCAAGTATAATGTATCTTTTCAATTAATACTATTAGACTAAGTATAGTTAGCATGATACGATTGAGTATAATGTATCTTTTCAATAAGCACTATACAACCGAGTGTAGTCAGCATCATACGACCGAGTGTAGTCAACATCATACGACCGAGTATGATGTGTCTTTTTAATCAATACTATACGATCGAGTATAGTCAACATCATATGACTGAGTATGATATATCTTTTCAATTAGCACTATACATCTGAGTATAGTCAGTATCATACAGCCGAGTATGATGTATCTTTTCAATCAGCACTATACGTCTGAGTATAGTCAGCATCATATGACCGAGTATGATGTATTTTTTTAATTAGCACTATATGACCAAGTATAGTTAACATTATATGACAAAGTTTAATGTATCTTTTCAATCAACACTATACATCTGAGTATAGTCAACATCATATGACTGAGTATGATGTATCTTTTTAATCAGTACTATACGACTGAGTATAGTCAACATTATACAATCAAGTGTAATGTATCTTTTCAATTAGCACTATATGTCCAAGTATAGTCAACATTATACATCCGAGTATAATGTATTTTTTTAATGCTATACGTCTGAGTATAGTCAACATTATACGTCTCAGTATAATGTATCTTGTTAATCAATACTATACGTATGAGTATAGTCAACATTATATATTCGAGTATAGTCAACATTATACATCTGAGTATAATGTATCTTTTAAATTAACACTATACGTCTGAGTATAGTGTATTCTTAACACTATATGTCCAAGTGTAGTGCATTTTCATATCAACGTTATACATCTGAGTATAGTGTATTCTTAGGTGCTTTAGCATTCAGCCTACTGTTGCATAGTAATATAAGCATTCATAGTGAACCAATGATCGCTTATAAGCAAAAGCCTCAAAGAGCACACGTAAGTATCTAAACTTTTGTTCTTAAGAAATTGTGTGCTTATTTGCTTTGTCGTAATTCTTCAAGCAAATAGCAACAAAGGGGAGCAATTGTAAGCACCCAATTTTTGGATAATGAAGTGTGGATGTGATAAAGGACTCTAATGATGAAAATAGTATAAATAGATCTTCAACATTTGAAATTTGAAACCTTAAAAGCCTAAGTGCATTTTCAAAAGAGTTTAATTATTTTTTTAAGCACTTAATTGTGACGTTTTCTTTAAGGACCCAATTGAAAAGTTCAAATTCTTTCAGGCATCTTTTTGTAATTAAAAGTAAAAAAAGGGATCAAAATTCTGAAATTCCGATTGGAATTACATAAACAATCAAAATTATGTAATTCCAAACGAAATTATATAATTTTGGTTTAAATGAAATGTTTTCCATCTTTTTTTTTATTTTACAGTAAATAAAATTTTCTTTTTGTGAATTTTGATTGGTAAAATAATTTGATAAATCCCTTTAATAGGATTTATCTAAATTTTTTAGGAAATCAAAAGTTCTTTTAAAATCAAAATTCTATCACTATGAAAGGAGGAAGTCATAGTATGATACATCTTTTAGTTAGAATTTTTTATATATACCCAACTCAAACTCTCCTAAGGGGGACCTCTTTTCTGGATTTTTTGGAAACTTGTCCTTTTCCTTTCATGCAAATTTCAATTAAAGATTTTTTTGAGAAGTATTTGTTCTTTAAGGAAGAGACAACAGACTTTTGGGGAGAAAAAAATCAAGTAGTCAAGATCTATTGTCAAAAGCAATGGTGATTCATACCACTTCTGAGGAGCAAATCAATGCTGCATCTATACCCTCATCTCCTCTCATACTTTCTTCTATTTTTTTTATTTGATTATTTTGTCTCTATTTAATTTTAGCTTTATTTAATTTTTATTAGTGTTTTGTTTATTCAATAACCATTGTTTATTTTTGTGTATGTGTTGGTGATTATGGAGAAAATTACATGATGAGTTCACTTAGACAACAAAATCTATGAAGATCCATGGAATGTCATGAATTGAATTTTGTAGCCAAATATGGTTTCTAGGGTTTTATTTATTTATTTATTTATTATTATGTTGGTTGTTTTATTTTTATTTAGTTTTTTTGGGGTTGCATTAATTTTTATTTTCTTATTTTTTTCAATAGATCATTGTAATAGTCTCAATAGTGAGAATAGTGGAATCCTGTGTGTGTAATTGTGTGTTTATTTTAATTAATTAGTTAGTAAAATTAGGGTTTTAATTAAGTAATGAATTAAAATTAATAGCTATAGAGATCATTAGGTTTTTGAATTAAAATTGAATTAGATTTAAATGGATAGAATTAGGGTTGCTTGTTAATTATTTTATTTATTTGTTATTTAAGATCACTTTAACTAAATTAGGTTTTTTAGAAATAAATTTAATTGATTGTTTGATCTTTTATTTGATTTTTTTGATATTTGTTTTATTGTTTTTGGCCTTGTTTATTTATGTTTATGTGTTTGGGGCCCAAGCTCATGTTAGACTCTAACCCATTTAACTAATTTTAGGTTTAGGTAGTTCTTTTTTTGGCCCATCTTTTAATTAGTCCATTTCATTTAATAGGTTATTAGTTAATTAAGTCTAAATGTTAATTAAAATGCATCTTTAGGCCCATAATTAAATTAAATTTAGGGTATAGATAATTTAGGCTCATTTAATTAATTTAGACATAGGTCCACCTAGGATAGCTATAATTATTTAGACTTAACACATTAAATTTAAGTCTTTTCCATAACTTGTAGATTTAATATCACATTAGAATTAAAACATATAGAACTAGGCCCACTTAATTTAAATACTTCATAATTTGTAGATTTATGGCCATTTTTAAAATTAAAATAAATAGCCTTAGGTTCACTTAATTAAAATTAAATAGGAATTAAGTTCATTAGTCTTTAAGGTCACTTGTAAATTAAAACATATAGATTTAGCCTATTTAATTAAAATCAATGTAGATTAGACAAACTTAGAAATTATGCACTTAAATGAATGCATTGTTTACATGTATTTTTCATGACTAGTTTGCTTGGAGTTAATTATTTAAATAAAGGCTTATATGAAATTGCATGTAAATAGAGGATAAGATAGTAATTCATAGAGTAATTCTAAATGAACACAAGATTAAAAGAAGTTAGTATTCCATATCCAAAATCTCTTGATTGTGGTGCTAGTTTTCTTTTAAAGAATTGAGTACCACCATTTTTTATTTATCTCAGTTATTATTCTGGGTGGTGACTCCTCATCTTCATGTCACGTCTTTGTGACAGTGGTTAGTGTGTTCTCTAAAATTCTAAGCTCAAACAGTGCCATGATTACTAAAATATTGGATGCGTATTAAACCCTGTCGTCTATAGTAATGATAATGGATACTAAATGAAGAAGGAAAGGTGAGGAGGATATGGATGGGGTTGAAGTGGAAAGTCAAGGTGAGGAGGTGACTGTTGTTAATGGGCTTAGCCCAAAAAAACTTGGAATTGGTGGGCTTTGGATCCCATACCTGCTAGTCATTATGAGTACATTAGCTTAGAATTATCATGGACTTGGCAACCCACGGGCAATTCATGTGTTGAAGCCAAAAATTATTTTTCTTATGGAAACTCTCTCTAATTCTGCTAAAGTAGATAAAATAAGGGCCCAACTTAACTTTGACAAAATGCAGGCGGTTGCGATAAAATTTGTGAGGTTACTGTGTTAGGTCATTCTCTTAATTTCATCGATGTTACTGTCAATATAGAAAAAATTGGTTTGTAAAGACTCACGGGCTACTATGGGATGCCTGACAGACATTATCGCTGGATCTCTTGGGATTTTCTTTGTAACCTCGCTCCTCTCTCTCCTCTACCATCGTGCCTGTTTGGAGGTTTTAACGATCTCCTTCATTCTTATGAGAAGTGGGGTGTGGCTCCTTACCCTTGCCGACTTATTAGTGGTTTTTGTTTTGTGATTAAAGATTGCGGTCTGATTAATATGGGGTTGGAAGGATATCAGTTCACTTAGGAGTGTTTTAGAGGTACTCCTAATTGGGTTAAAGAAAAACTTGATAAGGGATTGGCAAATCAACACTAGTACGAGCTATTTCGAAAAGCTAATGTTTTCTCTTTAGACTCCACTTCTTCATATCACCTTTCTATTTTTCTGGATCTTAGGAAATCCATTTTTCTTCCTCGAATCAGGAATTTTTGTTTCGAGAATTCTTGGTTGTGTAGTGAAGATTGTGAAGTCGTTGTTGCTAATAGTTAAAGGAAGGACAGCAGCAAAACTTTAAGAGAGAAAATTAGTAAGTGTGGGTCTGATTTGATGAATTGGGGTCGTGGCTTGGTTTCGGACTTTTGTGGTCGTGTTAAGGCAAACAAGACTCGGCTTAAGAATCTTAAAAGGAGGCGAGATGTTATAGGGTTAGAAGAGTTTAGGAAGATGTCTCAAGATTACATTAATATGCTTAAGCAGTAGGAAGTATACGGAAGACAAAGAGCCAAAAAACATTGGCTTAGGGACGGAGATGCCAACTAGAAGTTTTTTCAGAATTTCGCTTCTAAGCAGAGGAAACATAATTGAATTGAAAAGTTGCTTGATGCTAACAGTACTTGGCACCATAAAATGGTGGTCTGAATTGCTATATAATAGATTACTTCGATAATTTATTTACTTAGGCTCAAGGTGACACTGCTGAAATAACAAGATGGGTTTCTTCTAAAGTTACCGATGAACAAAACCATATGCTTATGGCCACTTTTTCTAAAGAGGAAATGAGGAATGCTTTATAGGGGATGCACCCGGATAAGTCTCCCGGGATGGTCAGAATGAATACAGCGTTTTACCAGAAATTTTGGCGGATAGTAGGAGATGATGTCACTACTGCATGTAGATCTTTTTTTGACAATGGATTTTTCCAAGAGGGGCTCAATGATATGGCTATCGCACTTATTCCGAAGAAGAAAAGCCTAAGATGATATCTAACCTCAAAAACCTATTGCATTGTGCAATGTAGTCTATAAGATTATAGCAAAAATTCTAGCAAGCTAAATGAAAAAGTGTCTCCCCAGTCTGATTTTTGAAAATCAAAGCACTTTTATTTCTAAAAGGCTCATCATAGATAACATTATCATTACTTTCAAAGCAACTCATTGTCTAAAACAAAAATGGTAGGGGAAGAAAGGTATGGCCATGCTCAAGATATATATGAGCAAGGCTGATGATAGGATTGAATGGCATTACCTTAGGGAGATGATGAGCAGTTTGGGTTTTTGTGAAGGCTCGATCCAACGCATCATGTTCTGTGTAACAACGGTATGCTATTTTATTCTCCAAGACGATAACGAGTTGGGACCCATTACTCCACCACATAGGGGGCCTAAGGCAAGGGGACCCCTGTCCTCCTACGTTTTCATATTATGCGTAGAAGGACTCAGTTCCCTTATTCGAAGAAAAGAGGAAATAGGTTTGATCCATGGTTATAGTGTTGCAAGAAGAGCTCCTAAGATAAGTAATCTCTTCTTTGTCGATCGATGACTGTCTTCTTTTCTTTGAAGCCTCAATTCGAGAGAGCGAGACTGTGAGGGAGGTTTTGGAGACATATGCCAAAGCTTCAGCTTAGATTATAAATTACCAAAAATCTTCAATTCTTTTTAGTCCTAATACAAACTCAGATTGTATAGAAGGTATTCAGAGGGTTCTTGGTGTTTCGGTCACAGAGAACCATGGACACTACTTGGGACTCCCTTCTCTAATAGGGAAAAATAAGAAAGAAATTTTTGCTTTTATAAAAGACTGGGTTTGGCAAAGGGTTCATAACTGGAATAATTTATTCTTTTCCAAAGCTGGCAAGGAAATTTTGGTTAAAATGGTGGTGCAAGCCTTACCAAACTTTGCAATGAATGTTTTTATGTTGCCCTTAGAGCTCTGTGCATATATGGAGAAAATGCTTAATTCATTTTAGTGGAGAAATAAGGGTGATAATAAAAAGGAGATTCGGTGGAAGTCTTGGGAATCTTTATGTCGACCTAAATCTGTAGGAGGACTTGGATTTAGGAGATTAAGGGAATTCAATTTGGCAATGATTGGGAAATAAGCCTGCAGAATTGTAACTCAACCTGAATCATTGGTGGCTCGCATTTTTAAAGCTAGGTACTTTCCAAACTCGAGTTTCTTGCATGCTCCTATTGGATTTGATCCAAGCTATGTGTGGAGGGGATTATGGGAAACCCAGAAATTAATTAGAGCTGGACTGCGGGTCTGGATTAGTTCTGGGAATAACATGGCCATTAGTGGCTGTCCTTGGCTGCCTTCATTAGAAAATGCTTTTATTACCATTGAATTGCCTCGAGACCTTCACGAGAAAACAGTCTTTAGTCTTTTTGCGCAGGGTGCCAAACGTTGGGATTAGGAGATTTTATCTGACATTTTTAATGACAGAGACTTGTCACTAATTATGAACGTTCCCCTTAGTGATTGGAGAGTTTCAAATGATCTGTATTGGCACATGGACACCAAAGGTCATTATACGGTGAAAAGTTTCTATCGAATGCAAGTTCAGGCATTTTTTAACGAAGATGGTACTATATGGACGCGCCTTTAGAAATTACAGATTCCCAATAAAGTTAAAATTTTTTTATGGAGGGCATGTTCTAACCGTCTCCCTACTGCTACTTTATTAAGGAACAGATGTGTACCAATTGGAGACTCTTGTCTAGTACGTGATGCTCATACAGAAACTATTACTTATATTTTGTTAAATTATCATTTGGCTTATGACTGCGGGAATTTGACGAACTTAGGCCCTTTCTCTTAAAGTACGGATTCTTTCTTAGATTAGATAAAGCATTTTTACTCTTCTCAATCTTTGGAGAATTGCACTTTAATGGCCATGACCTATTGGGTTTTGTGGAAAAATTAAAATGAGATTATTTGGAATGCGAAGAGAAGTACTGCTCAAGAGCTTGTAAACTTGGCGGGTAGGACTTTGAACGAGTGGTCCATTGCCCAAGGAGTTACTAGAGTTATGACTGGTCAAATTCCTCCTGATAAAGGGGATGTAATGTGGACTAGACCTGCTCTTGGAACTTTGAAGGTTAATGTGGATTTTGCTCTGTTTAATTCACAAATGAAAATGGGAGTTAGAGTTCTTGCTCGAGATCACTTTGGTAATCTGGTGGGTGCCTTTTCGAAGCTGGTGTTTGGGTCGTTTGAACCAAAGATTGCTGAAGTTGTTGGTTTTCGGGTGGCTTTAAGCTGGTTGAAGCAAAAAGGTTGAGATCACATTGTGGTGGAGATGGATGCTCAGCTCGTTGTTCATAAGATGAGAAGCTCTTCACTGGATAACTCTATTTTTGGGCTACTAATAGCTGATTGCCATTTGCTTATGTCTAATTTTGAAGATTTGTATCTTCGTTTTGTGAGGCGCTTAGCGAACACAGGTGCTCACACCCTCACTCGTGAAGCTACTTCTTTGTCTGAGGCCATGGAGTGGGATTTTACCCCTTCCTTTCTTTCTGATGTTATTTCTTATGATTTTTAATAAAATCTCCATCCCGGATTTCAAAAAAAAAAAAGTTTAACCATGAGATATTTTACTTTACTTTCCCTAAAATAAATTCTCATCCCTTAATCTAGTATGTACTCTGATTGTGGGTAAGAGCCTCTCCTCCAAGAGGTAGATACGCTTCAACTCCAATACACCACGCCTAGACCCAACCCATCTATGGATAACGGGGTTTAACGCATGATCAAAATTTTAGTAACCATCACACTATTTGAGCTCATGGCTCTAAAGAATACACTAATCACTGTCATAACAACATGATGTGGAGATGAGGAGTCGCTACCCACATTAATAACTAGAACAAATAAAAAATTGTGGTATTCAGTACTCTAAAAGAAAGTTAGCACCATAACTAGAAGATTATAGATACGGAATACTAATTTCTTTCGGTTTCATGTGCATTTAGAATTACTTTATAAATTACTATCTTACTCTCTGTTTGCATACAATTTCATATAAACCTTTATTTTAAACGATTAATTCCAGGCAAACTATTCATTAAAAATACATATAAACAATGCATTCATTTAAGTTCATAATCCTTAAGTTAGTCTAATATACATTGATTTTAATTAAATAGGTTAAATCTACATGTTTTTAATTTATAAGTGAGTCTAAAAACTAATGAACCTAATTCCTATTCAATTTTAATTAAGTGAACCTACGTCTATTTATTTTAATTCTAAAAATGGGCCTAAATCTATAAATTATAAAATATTTAAATTAATGGGTTTAACTCTACATGTTTTTAATTCTAAGGTGATTTTAAATCTACAAGTTATGGAAAAACTTTAAGTAAATGGACTATGTCTAATTAATTTTAATTATCCTAAGGTGGGCCTAGGTCTAAATTAGCTAAATGTGTCTAAGTCATTTCTAACCTAATTTCTAATTAATTATGGGTCTAAAATGCATTTTAATTAATTAAAATCTATACATAATTAATTAATAACCTATTAAATGAAAAAGGCTAATTAAAAGATGGGCCAAAAAAGAACTATCTAAACTTAAAATTAATTAAATGAGTTAAAGTCTAACATGAGTTTTGGGCCCAAAACACATAAAAATAGATAAACAAGCCAAAAAACATAAAAAAAAAAAAAATACCAAAACACTTAAATAAAAAGATCAAACAATAAATTAAATTTATTTCTTTTAATTTAGTTAAAATGACCTTAACAAAAAACCCTAATTCTATCCATTTAAATCTAATTCAATTTTAATTCAAAATTCTAATGATAGCCATTAATTTTAATTAATTACCTAATTAAAACTATAATTTTACTACCTAATTAATTAAAATAAACATATAACCACACACAAGATTTCACTATTCTCACTATTCTCACTATTACAATGATCTACTGAAAAATAATAAAAAAATAAAAATTAGTACAATAAAAAAAACTAAATAAAACAACCAAACAAAAAATAATTAAAAGAAAAACCTAGAAACTATTTTCAACTACAAGATTCTATTTTATGATATTCCATGAATCTTCATAAATTTTGTTCTCTAAGTGAACTCATTATGTAACTCTCTTTATAGTCATGAACACAAACACAAAAAAATAAACAATGATTAGTGAAAAAATAAAATAACAATAAAAATTAAATAAAGTTAAAATTTAATAGAACTAAAATAATAAAATAAAAAATAGAAGAAAATAGGAGAGGAGGTGATGGTATGAATGCAGTATTGATTTGTCTCTCAGACTAGTATAAATCAAATTTGCTTTTTAAATGGATCTTCAATACATGATGTTCTCATTTTAAAAATTTATCGTTTCTTCCTCAAAGAATAAATATTTTATAAGAAAATATTTTTAATTGAACAATGTATAAAAAGAAAAGGAAAAGCCTCAAAAAAAGGTTCAGACAAAAAAGAGGTAGGAGAGTTTGAGCTAAGTTTAAAAACGTATTACACTATAATTTCCTCTCTTTACAGTAATAGAGTTTTGACTTTAAAAAAATTTTTAATTTCCTGAAAAATTTAAATAAATCATAAAAAAGGGATTTATCAAAATTATTTGACTAATCAAAATTTACAAAATAAAATTTTTATTTACTAGAAACTAAAAAAACAGAAAAAAAACATTTAATTCAGATCAAAATTATAAAATTTTAATATTTTTTTAATTTTTAATTACAAAAAGATCTCTAAAAAAAATAAAATTTTCAATTATATTTTTTAAAAAATATATTATAATTAATTTTTTTTAAAAATACATTTAATCTTTTGAAATTTCAAACTTTAAATGTTTAATATATATTTATAATTTTTTTATCACTAAAATCTTCTATCGCATCCGCCCAACTATTTCAAAATTGGGTGCTTACGCCAGCCAACCCAATTTGTTAGCACTCAGCAGACTCATGACTTCTTTTATTTCACAGTTCCACTGCCACTCCTGCAAAATTTTCTGGCGAAAGGAAAGTTAAGATTTGTAGCATACATGAAAATGTTCAGTGTCTAAGTAGCTTATTCTTTAATGATGCTATTGGAGTTATATCAATTGTGTATTTCAAAAAGTTCTCAACACAATTGTCAACGATGATTGTGAAATCCATTGCTTCAACGCGTTCGATATCAACTCTGCCTCATCTCTGTCAGAGAATTAAACAAACAGGTAGCGTTCATATTCTGTGCTTCTCCAGTTTTAACAAATTCAATCTCATTTTAGTTAGTTCTTAGGTATTTATCTGTTGTTTAGGAATACTTGGCAATATGTTATCGCATAATTTTCTGGTAAAAATTACAACATTTTATCTTGTTCCTACTAGCAGAAAATGACATAGTGAAAATGTTTCGGCTACCCAGTTCCGAAGACGATATGCAAAACTTGCGGGTGAATCGGAAAATTGCAAGAACGAACCCGTCAGTTAGGATCCTGGATGAGAGGTTCATAAGGATTCTGAAGATATTCAAATGGGGTCCTGACGCTGAAAAGGCAATGGAAGTGCTAAAGTTGAAGGTGGATCATCGCTTGGTTCGCGAGATTTTGAAGATAGATGTGGAGATCAATGTGAAAATTCAGTTCTTTAAGTGGGTTGGTAAAAGGAGAAACTTTGAGCATGATTCCACAACTTATATCGCTTTAGTCCACTGTTTGGATGAAGCTGGATTATATGGTGAAATGTGGAAGACAATCCAAGAAATGGTGAGAAGCAGTACATGTGTTATTAGTCCTGCTGATTTATCTGAAATTGTTAAAATATTGGGCAAAGCTAAGATGATTAACAAGGCACTTTCTGTATTTTACCAAATAAAAGGTCGAAAATGTAAACCGACAGCAGGCAATTATAATTCTATGATCTTGATATTGATGCAAGAAGGTCATCATGAGAAGGTTCATGAGATTTATAGTGAGATGAGTGATGAGGGCAACTGCTTTCCAGACACCATAACATATAGTGCACTTATTTCAGCTTTTGGGAGGCTGGGTCGTCATAATTCAGCGATAAGGTTGGTGGATGAGATGAAAGAGAATGGCCTACATCCCACTGCAAAGATATATACTACTTTACTGGGAATTTACTTCAAGTTGGACAAAGTTGATAAAGCTTTGGATGTGATCCAGGAAATGAGAGACAAGGGTTGCACTTTAACGGTTTTCACTTACACAGAGTGGATCAAGGTTCTTGGAAAAGCTGGTAGGGTTGATGATGCTTACAAGGTGTTTTTGGATATGATAAAAGATGGCTGCAAGCCTGATGTTGTGCTCATAAACAGTTTGATCAACATTTTGGGCAAAGTGGGTAGAATGGAAGATGCACTTAAGCTTTTTGACCAAATGGAAACTTGGGAGTGTAAACCAAATGTGGTGACATATAACACTGTAATGAAGGCTTTATTTGAATGCAAAGCTCCTGCTTCTGAGGCTGCTTCATGGTTTGAGAAAATGAAAGGAAATGGTATTGCACCTAGCTCATTTACTTATTCAATTCTCATAGATGGTTTTTGCAAAACAAACAGAATTGAGAAAGCTTTATTGCTTCTGGAAGAGATGGATGAAAAGGGTTTTCCTCCTTGTCCAGCTGCCTATTGCAGCCTGATCAACAGTCTCGGAAAGGCAAAACGATATGAAGCTGCGAATGAGTTATTTCTAGAGTTGAAAGAGAATTGTGGACGTTCAAGTGCCCGTTTGTATGCTGTGATGATCAAACATTTTGGAAAGTGCGGCCGTCTTAGCGAAGCTGTAGATCTTTTTAACGAGATGAAGAAACTTGGGAGCAAACCTGATGTTTATGCTTACAATGCGCTCATGTCGGGGATGGTAAGAGCCGGCATGATAGATGAAGCTCATTCATTGCTTAGAACGATGGAAGAAAATGGTTGCTGTCCAGACATAAACTCACACAACATCATATTAAATGGCTTGGCTAGGACAGGTGTCCCTGATCGAGCAATTGAAATGTTCATGAAGATGAAATCTTCAATGATTAAGCCAGATGCAGTTTCTTACAATACTGTTCTTGGCTGTCTGAGTCGTGCTGGCATGTTTGAAGAAGCTGCAAAGTTGATGAAAGAGATGGATTCAAAAGGATTTGAATATAATCACATAACCTTCTCATCAATTCTTGAGGCAGTTGGCAAGGTTGATGAAGATTGTGTACCTAGCACTTTGTGAACAGAACCTTTTATTGTCAGATTCACCTTTTTGTTGATATTCTTCAATTTAAAATGTTTTTATTTGTGTTTATGTGAATTATATTTTACAGACACACCATTGGGGCTCATAATTTTCCTTGTTCTTTGATTTTTTGATATACCACCATATTGGGATGATGCATAAAATGAGAAAATCCTGGCAAATTTTTTTCGAAGTAATAATTTTCATGTGTGTATATATATATATATATATATATATATTGAATCACTACTGTCTAGTGTCGCTGGAGGGATAGGAGGAGAGGAATCAGGGGAAGGAGGGAAATAATCCTCGGGATTTGGGCTGTCTTTTTTTTATACTGAGATGGAAATTCCAATTAAGGAAATTGAACTGGTGCCCCTACTAGAGAAAAAGTAGAAAATGTTGGTAATAAATTCTAAAATTGGTCATAGCAGATGAGGCAAATGTACCTTAAAACTTAAAAGTCTACTTTCTGATATCTTACAACCGTACAGCTTCTGAGGGGGCAGCTATATGGTTAAGTCTAGTCTATTTTTGGTTAATTATTGTGATCAATTGTGGTGTTAATTGATGTGCACAAGTATTTCAAACGAGTCAGAACCTGTGTAAAATCACTTCTGCAATTGACATGAGAACTCTTATGCATGCATCCCCGTCTCAGATACAATTGGAATATTTTCTTGCCTGAATATCTCAAAGCAGTGAATAGTTTACCATTTTCACAGGAATATTGAAGTTCCTTCTATTCTTATGAAAGAGAAATTCTCCAGGGAAGAGGCAGAGGGATCTAATGAATTCTGGAGCTGAATGAAGATCTTTGACTATGTGGTTGCATGTGGCATACATGATAAAATATGCAGTGCAGTGAGACTTTCTGGAAAAGGTTATGTGGTTTTAATCTTTCATTCCTTTGCCATGGTTATTTATCAATCTTTTGGCTGCAGGTAAAACTGCAAGATATGAGGCACGTGGTTGCTGTGACAATCAATAGCCTTCTGCAAAGCCAAAAACGAAATAAGAATGTTGGTGTTGTTGCTTCAATCTTCCACATAGAAGTCATGAACTCTGGAATGGTGCTAGGACTCGTTGGTTGGTTAACTGGACGTGTATAGATGGAATCCAAGTAGAACGACAGCCCCATCTACGGACCGCAAGCGAAGAATCATCACTTTGGAGGCTTCAAATTTCATGGCCTGTTCCTGTTTGAGCTAAGTGGAATAGAAACAAAGATGATAAAAGAGTACCTTCACATGCTGAAGCATCAGTTATGCTGTTTCGCCAGTGACAAAATAGACAACAGGAATTACACACGCCTGTCAAATTGAAATTCTATTTACATATGGCAAAACAGAAATATATTAGAGTGCAATGTTACAGTTGAAGTTGCCAATTTGGTTCCAGAATTTTTAATTGTTAAAATCGAAGTGCAAATGGAAGTATTGGAAGGCAGAGTTTATTTGTCAGAGGAGTGTCTCTCTAAGTGCTAATTTTGTACGTATGCACCCTGTTCATAAAACATGAATTTCTCTCCATTGTAACGGGTTTGGTACCATAATTTTGCATTATATTTTATTTTAGTGTTAAAATTTTAATTTTTTTCTTTTTAATTTCAAAAATTTTATTTTTATTTCAAGTTGAAATATATCGAATATATTCAATCAAATTTAATATATGTAATAGTCAGAATAAACATATTTTTAGTATATTTATCTTATAAGCATTTTATTAAATAGTTTAATAATCTTATTGGTATCATAAAATAAAATTTATTTGTGGACCTTATAAAATAAAATTTTAATAAAAAGATCACTTAATATGATGCTTACATAGTGAATATACTAAAAATATATTTATTTCGATTGTCATATATATTAAATTTGATCGGATATATTTATAATATTTTAACTTGAAATAAAAATAAAATTTTTAAAACTGAAAAGAAAAAATTTAAAAATTTAATATCAAAGTGAAACATGCTTCAAACATGCTTCAAAGTGTAATATCAACGGTGCACCAAATTCAGCCTTGCAGTATCTTTTACAAATTCCTTCATTTCATTATAATACCGACCTTTCTTTTACCTCATCAATCCTTCATTTCCTCTGTAAGCTTCGACTTACATTCTTACAGATCACAGCTCTAACTTGCTCCTGAAGCGATTTTTTTGTTTTTTTGATACTATGAATTAATGTGATTAAAACGCAATTGCATGATGCAACATGTCTTCTCAAAGTATCATATAAACAGGCACACTATGCAGCAGCCATGCGGTCAAACAGCTTAAGCTAGTTCCCATATGGAAATGGAACAAACAATTTGTCTTCTTGTGTGTCAACTAGTCTTTTTCTTCAAGAGCTGCACATTACAGGGAAGAGGAGTGGTGGATAGATGGCTTGCAATAGGTAATATGCTGCTTACAGCGAAAGGCAAACATGTAATAAATCACCTTGCACTAAAATCCAACCAGTCAATCCTCCATTAACATACTTAAATAAGGTACTGAACCTGGATACTCCCAAAGAGGCAAAAGGGGAAGAAAGCAACTCAAACATGGGACAGAAAGTGATCAAGTAATCGTTATAAAGAGATAAGAAAGAAGATTTGGAGTACTGATTAACGTATGATGCCATGCTATCATGAAAAAGAAGTCGGGCAGTCTCACAACAGAAGTTCCAGCACCGTCGCCAGCAATTGCAGTCAACAAGAAAGCCAAAACAATGATGCGTAGACCTATCAGGAAGAAAGGTCGAATAAATCCTCAAGTTCTGTTATTTCATCTAGTATAACTAATACAAATATCCCCAGCAATTCAATTGCCATTTGCAAGTGCAAAAGAAGGCCCCAACATTTTACAACAACTACCATCAAATATGTTAACTAATGTTACACACATAAGTAACATCTAGAAGCATTATCCACTGGCATTATCAGCAGAGATATCATTCTCGTCGTCATCACCCTGTCGAATTTTTGCTATCTCAGCCTGTGTCCTCTCCATGATCTGCCTTTTTTGCATTTCTAATTCCCTATGGAAATCCATCCTCATCTTCTCTAGTTCCAACATCTGCTGCCTTTTATTATTTTCAATCTTCTCATAAATTTCACTAAATTTCTGAATAGAATCTGCAAGCACTCTAAACGACGACCCTTCACTGCGATCCCTTCCAGATTTCCTCTTCTTAGGTGGAAGCCCATCTGAATCATCATCCTCATCAGCAGATTCTGTATTCTCTGGACTATCTCTCATCTCATCCAGCCCATTTGCACGATTTAGATACGCTCTAGGATTCATGAAGACATACTCTCCTGAGTCCACCCCACACGAAAGTCCACTTTGCTGTGCAGATGTGGACATCAGCGTATCCATCTTCTTAAAATAAACCCATTTGCTGGTACTGCTACCTGTCTCTGATAAAATAAGTTTCTCCTTCTTATACTTCTTTTTCAATGTATCCAAACGATTCCTACATTGCGTGTCAGTCCTCTCAATCTTTGATCCCTCCGACACCTTCTCTGCAACTTCTTGCCATTCTTCAGAGCGAAGACTCTTCCTCCCACGTTGCAAAAATTTATCACCCCAAGCATCTAACAAAACAAATGTTTCATGCTCAGTCCAATCAGTTAGTGGATTACGCCCAGCAAAAGATGGTTTTGACGCTGATGGAGCTGCAACAGGAGGTGCTGGCACACGAGGAGTGAATTCATACCTTGAAACCAAGCTCTTCAGTTTTCGCTTTTTAGGGTGCCTTTCCAAATCAGCATCATCTGTCCTCCTACCATAACTTTTTTGGCCATCATCATCATCCTCTTCATCATCAGGATCTTCATCGTCGTCGTCATCATCCTCGTCATTGTCGTCATCATCAGCATCCTTCCCCACATAGCGGATGCCATTATTTTGGTTGTTCTCTCCATCTTCCTCTCCTAGCTCCTCTTCATCATCTTCTTCTTCATTCTCATCTTCCTCATCATCCTCAACATATTGATTACCAAGTGCCCTAGAATATGGAGCACTCCTCACAGGAAGCTTTTGTCTGTTTGAAGATCCATAACCCTGCTGGTGATTGCCGCCATATGGGTTCGGTGGGTACCTTGCATCATCCTCAGTGTCATCCATTTTTAAGCAAATTCACGTCAACAGCAAGAAAATGCAAAATTCACACCAACAACTCACTCTAGTCTCTAACCTCTTACGATCAACTTAGTTCCCAAACAGCAGCTATCAATCTTCTCAACCACAGTATCTTATCTTGAACACCCAATTGAACTCCTCTTTTCTTCATGAAATCAGTTGGTGATTCACAACTCCAAACAAACCCAGGAACCTTATATTGTCATATCTACTTTCACCAATTTCATTAAATGAAACCAGTTCCCAATACAGCAAAAATCCAAGATTCTTGCCAAGTCAAGAAAAGGAAAAAAAAATTATCATAAAAAGAATCAAATCACATGATTTAACTAAAAATCATAACTTTCTAGTTCAAGATCACCAGACTATCACCTAATCCATTCAATCCAAATCTAGCACAAACAAATCCCTCAAAATTCCTCTTTCCATGAAAATAAAAACAAATTTTGAGCTTTTTCCATCATTTCCTTTCTTCCCACATAACAAAAACCCCATAAAAACAAAAATCCAATTCTAATACAACAAAAGAAACCCCCAAGAACAATCTGTTTAAAAGCTCAAAACAGAATCAAACATTCAAAAAAAAAAAAGCTAATTGCTCTTACCTGAAAGCAAAATCACATTGAATACTCCAAAAATTTCAAAATCGGAAACTTTCTTTGATGCTAGACACAAATTTGAAGCTTCTAATATAATACAAGAAAAATGGAAGAAAAAAATTGAATCTTGAAAAGAATCAAAAGATGGAAAGCACCAAAATTGTGCAAAATGGACAGAGTAAAAAAAATAATAATAATAACAAAAACTAGGGATTAAAAGATGGTTGATGCAAACATGCGCCTTGTACCTTCAATTTTGGGGGTAGTACAATTGGTCTAGGCCATGGGCCCAATAATACTAAGGCTTGGCCTAGGTCCAACTGTATAAGTTTTTTTTTTTTCTTCTTAAAAATGAAATTGTTAGCTAGGCTACAGGTTCTTTGTCTGGCTTCAGGGACTGGAGGTCATTGCCTCCGCCCTTTTATTTGTAATGCTTTTGCTTTTGATTCTCTTCAGTAATGGAATTTGCGCCGTTCAGTTTGAGAATAGTAGAATTTAAATTTCAATCTCTTGTGGTATTAAAAATTAACTATTTGTACTAACTCAAAAAATATCTCAATTTCCTCCTCAATAATGTCAATATTACTCATATACTGTATAGTATGAAAACAGAAACACAGAAACAAAAAAATATGAACATGGATATAACGAAACTACATTTTTTTAAATTTATAGGAAATAAAAATATAAGGAAAACATATAAATATTAAAAGTATAGAGGTGTACAAATAAATATTTAAAAATATATGAATATATATAGATATAAAATTTATATATAAATTTTGAAAAAATTTATCTATTTTATCAAATAATAGCATTATAATAGAAATTATTTTGTTTAGTTAAGAAAAATATAAAATTATTTTTTAAATTTATTTCCTTTCTTATTTATGCAAATACTAAAAAAATATACTTTTCAAGTTAGAAACGTGTTTTCTAATTTTTTATATTTACTGAAACAATTCCAAAATATTTTTTAGGAATTTTTTGAAATTTTCGATATGGAAACGTTTTCAAAATGCAAATATATCTATTTGGAGAAATTTTTATGCATCATAGCTCGTATAATATTTAATATAATTGATTCTTTGAGTACTTTTCAGAATATATATTTACATGTATATAAATAAAATTTAAAATCTGTAGATCAATTATTGTTTAATTATAGAAATTAATATATATCATAAATATAACTATGAAATTTAATTAAAAATTAATTTATATATATATATACACACGCACACCAGTTAGAGTCTAAATCTTCAATATAATTTATCGGTAGTAGAATATTACATGAGTTTATTCTTTGACTTGAAATTATTTAGTAGATTTTTAAAAAATTATATATTTTGAAATGTTGTATATAATGAAGTAGAAATGCTTCATTATGTATTTTTACTTTTCAATTGTTAATAAATAAAATTTAAGATAATAATGATAAAAAAAAAATCTTTCTTATTATGATTGAATTGAGATTTTTTTTCAAACTAAAAATTTATTATTTTTTCAATTTTACAACATATACCAAAATTTAATAAACCAAAGGATCAAGGGGAATGGTATTTTTTCTTATTTCTTTTTTTGTTTGACCAACAATAGAAGGATTATATTGAAAGAGTCAGTGATCCAGAAACAGCAAAGGCACAAAGGCCTACAAGGCAATCACCAGTATTACTACTACAGAGGACTAAGCCTATATTGGTAGAAATAATAAACCCTAACTAACTTGTAAAAACATAAGCATTGGACACAAACCAACAATACAAAGATAATTAAAAAAAAAAAACTAAGCTTCCGACTATTCCTGTTGTGGATGGAGCAAGATGTTTTAAGCGGTACTGTTTGATCTTCTTCTTTGTTGGCTAGGAGGAGGTGGCTCTATGGTGACACTCCATGAAGAGAATGGCTTTCTGGGAATATCTTCAAAGCTTGAAGATGCCATCTTCCTCCTTTTAATCTTCTGGATCTTTTAAAATTCTTTTTAGATTTTGATATAGAAAATTTAAATATCATCAAGCTATAATTATAATATCACCAAAATATAAATAAAAAAGAGATATAGCTATACAAACTTAAGTTTTTAACTTATATCAAGATTATTTATGCACAATATGATAAAAATTTGATATTATGGCCAGAATGGCAAAACAATCATTCAAAACCAGCGGATATTGCAAAGTTAAACAGATGAATAGTAGCTGTAGTTGGGAGGAAAACGAGTAGTTGGTATTCTAGAGATAAATAGTTTTATTTTCTTTATGGCAATGGTGTATTTTCACTTTTAATGTTTATATGGAGAAGCATATTTACCATTTAAAGAAAATTTTGAAGTATTTAACCACAAATATATATATATATATATAAATTATAATTTTTCAATAATCACTCTTCATTCTTGGTGACGACATGAAATATAAAGGTGGTGATTCTCTCTTTGTAGTATAGTGGTTCAACTAATAAACACTCTTGACCCTAATTATTAAAAAAAACCATAAAAGTGGTGTAGAAGAAAATAGTCTTAGTAACAACAACAACACTGACCAAGAAGAAGAAAAATACGATGATTAAGATGATAAAGAAAATCTGAATATAATAGTAACAGTAGCCAAAACGGCGGCGACGTGAGTGATGATGACAAAGACAACAATAGCAATAGTTTGGCCTAAAAACTAAAGAAAAAATAAGTGGGTTGGTATAGTGTGTATGTCCACTATTCATTAAAAATGTTGGGTTTCTAAATTCTATTGGAATTGGGCAGGCAATGATATATATATATATATATATATATAAAGTGGGGTTTCCTTTGATTTGCAACTATATGTTACAGCCCACAAAGTTTGGCCCACCCTAACATGATGTGTTGTGTGTTCAATGCAAGAAATTTGGCCTAAGGCCAAGTCAAATGCCTACGAAAATATAGGAAGTCTTTAGAACATAGTAGAGGGTTACTAGAGTTGTTGGACTCAAGGACAAAATGCCTAAGCCAAGGAATGAGCCCAAAAGCATATGGGAAGGCTTTAGAAGGCTCTAGAAAGCCGTGAAAAAATGGCAAGGCTGAGTGCTGCCAGCCATGCCAAGGAGACCATCCGAAAAGTTCCCACTAAGGAGCAAGGATGCTTAGCATTCTAAAAGCTTCCCATGCCTCCCATGCATGCTACCCATGTTAGGTCATTCGACTAGTATCTAGAATATTCTCATCTCAATGTACGTATCAAGTAGCTTCTAGGAAAGCTTTGTACATAAGATGTTTGTAGAATTGTCTAGAAGAGTTAATTGTAGCCATACATTGAGGAGGTGGAAAACCTATATAAAAGTCACTCCTCCCATTTGTAAAGGATGATGAGAATTTATCAAGAAATCTAATAAAGCCTCACATTTACTCTCATTCAATTGCTGCCTAATTTATGTCCCAAACCTCTTGTTGCCTACTTGCTCACTTATATTTAGTTGTGTTCCAACTCTTAAGCTTACTTAATTCTACTTCACCCTCACTGTAGACTAAGTGCCGCGTGTCTTAGCAAACCTCTAAGGTTAAGCATATAATAGGTAACTTATTTTGGGTGAGGGAGAGAGGGTGTGTCTAAAAGAAATAAATTTTAAGATTTTAATTGATATTTTTATATTGAACAATTTACAATTTAAATTTTTGTTATGATATAAATATTTAGAATTATAACCATTTAATTAATCTCATCTATATATATTCAATGCTAAGTTTTAAAGTCATTAAGTCAAAAATTTAATAAGTATTTATCTTCATATTTGAGTATTCACCATAAAATTTAATATGTTAAATTCTTAAAAATCTTGATTTTTATTAAAAATAAAAATATTTATTATAGTTTTTAGTATTATTTTTTAATTAAAACATTATTATACATATTCTTATTGTAGACATTCGATCTGATCGGCCCATGAATTGGGGGCGGACCGCGGGTACTTGGTTTGATCGACCACATCAAATTCCAATGATGAGAATGCGAAGCTTGAATATAAGTAGGAAGCCCAAATCTTTGATTAGAAATGGACTTGAGAGCCCAAGGACCTAAAAACCTAGCCCAAATCGTCCAAACCTAGCCTAAAATTGTCTAAATAGGCTTAAGTTTACCTTGGCCCACTTGGCCCAATGTAGAGCAGGGCCAAAGAGGTACCGCCTCTATGCAAATAGGCAATCACTTCAATGGCGTTGCCTTTGTGGCAGACCACTTGCAGCTGTATTTAATATAGATGCAGCTATGGTGGTCAAGTAGAATGGGCCCCACATCCTCCAAACCTGATTTTGTGTGAGGAAGAGATTTTTGAGGGGAAGAAAAAGGCTATTGAGGCTCATGATGGTCTAGGAACCTGGTATCATGGGTGAGATTTAAGATAAAAATGGAAAAAAGAGAGAGAGGAAAGGGGGAGACGTTACCAACATTAGAGAGGACTAGCATTAGCAAGATTTAATAACTAGGGGGACATTTTTTAGAAGAAGAGGAGGATTTCAAGTTCAAGAGTCCATTTTTTTTAGAAAAAAGAGGTGAAAGAAGCTTGTTCTCAAGTGTACCTCACATCCAAGGGGAGTTTAATATCCAAAGCAATCTCTAACGGCCAACTACTTTATTAAAGCTCATACTTAAGTAAAACCTTTTTATCTCCTTAACACCTTGATATTAGACTTGCATATGACTTAGTTTATTTGTTTATTTAATGTATATTTTAAATTTATACCTCTTGTTATGCCATGTTATTAATATGATATACTAGGGTGTTAAATATAGTTGTAAAATAGCAAGTTTTTTATTGTTTGCTTGCATGTCATTTGCTTAGAATATAAGTTTAATCATTTTGAGAGTCAGGTTGCCTATTGATCAGGCGACACCTCTGTGAAGGGGCATTGCCTCTTTTCCATGAGGCAATCGCCTATGTGGCGACCCACGCCTTTATTTTGAGATTTTTATAATATGTATGCATGATTTTAATTCCCTGGCATGTTTAGGTTTTTATACTTTATTTATTTGCATATGATTAGCTCTACCATCTCTTCTAAGTTAATTTATTTATTTATTAACCTCTATTTGTATGAACTTATTTTGTAAATTGGTTTGAATGCTTTCTTTTAAGAGATTTTGCATATTTTGGGACTAATCTTTGGCATTTACAGGATCTTTGAGACTAATCTCTTTAAATCTTTAAGGATTTATCCCTTAATTAGTTATTAAGAGGCTTTTATGGGTTTAGTCTTGGTTTATTTTGATATTTTTTAATATATTTTTGGTTTATTATACTTTTATTTATGTAAAAATGTTGTAATCCTTAATCCCTTCCCCCTTTGAATTCCAATGTATTGTTTTGATTTATTATTTTGATGAGTTTTAAGACTTTAAGGCATGAAATTGATCTAATAAGCAAACTTAGAGTTAAGTGTAAAATTGAACAATTGATTGAAGACAATTCTAAATTGCATGTAAATAAAGGAATAACCGGATAATTAAATGTAATAAAATACAAAATATAAACGAAGGCCGATCATAAGGTCAAGTGGGCATTCAAAAGCCCATATCTAGTTTTCGAACTGTCACGACCCAAAACAGGGGCCATGACCGGCGCTAGGGAACGGGAATTCTTTCGAATCCGGAACCCGTAGCAAGCCTAAAAAATAAAATAAAAAAAATCATGCCATAATAACAGTAACAATATAATATGCAGCGGAAATAAAAAAAATCATAATATCATAATATCATCCATATCAACTGGATTAATTCAAAACTCATCTCATCACATAAATGTATAATCTTTAATACAAATCCAGTTTCAATATAATACATCTCTTTAAAATAAAGTACATGAAATCCAATACTTTAATTCACAACTACTGCAGTGTCTAAATAAAATAAATAAGACTCAAGTAGACAATTTACATAAAGAAGCCGGGGCGGAAGAAATCCGGCGTATCGACCTGCTACTGAGGTCTGAAGAAGTTGACTCTCCTGAAAAATAGTCAACGGAGGGGAGTCAGACCTCACTGAGTGAATTACTATAATATATATACATACACACTAAGTGATAATGCATACAATCAACAGTATATATAATATGTATATATACAGGCAATTGCACACAGATGCAATAAAAATCATTTTTATATATTTTATCTGAAAATCAACTTTTATGAAGGATCACATAGAACCCTAGAATATCGCAACCTCAGAAAGTAGTGTTAAATAACACTCTGGCCATACAGGCTCACTTATTCCAAATATATCCACTTAATCCATATGGACAGTAGACTGGCCCCGAGACACTAAGTCAACTGAGCTCCAGCAGTCTGACTGCCAGTGTGATTGGCCCCGAGACACTTGGTCAACCGAGCTCCAGCAATCACACCCAAATCACATCTCACACATATCAATAATCATATCAAATCAATATCCACAAATAGCTAGTAATATAGCCTAAAGCTATAGGCGTACCGGTACGTACTCGGTCCTAGTGCTGCCCACTAGGTAGCACGTTCTATTGATATCCTTCATCATTAAATATAAAACATTCATTCACAAATAAATGATGCATGAATTTAAATAAAACAACAATATAAACCATATATATACCGGAAATATACCAAAAGTAAACCAGGTATATTTCAATTATATATATGTCAAATGAATTCAATCAAATTATAACTTAAGCTGGAAATATATTTAAAAACATTTTAAATATATTTTATTCACAAAATATGCATATAATTTATTATATACCAAAAATAAACCAAAAATATACTTAATGTAAACTTAAGAAATAATCAAATTATTTATGCATATTTAATCAACATAAAACATGCATTTCTAAATCATGCATCCTAAGCATATATATATAGTATAGTAACTCACCTAATGCGCTCCACGAGACAGGTCCGACGGGCCTGGTCCACTAGCCCTCGGTCTCGGCGCAACTAAACAAGAAATGAATAACTGACATTAGAATAAACCTAACAGAAATCCTAGAATTCAATCTAGACTATTTAACACAGAATCAAAAATTAGGGTTCGACTGGACATCACGTTTTACGAGAATTCTACCGAAAATCCGACAGAACCTCCCCTGTAAAACGGACATCTCTCTACTCAAAAGAGTAGAGCCGACCCTGCAAAGGAAATACACTTCGAAATACAAGCTCAACACAATCAAAATCCCACGGTCGGACTCCAAACTACAGTCCACCGATCGGGGTCCACAAACACAGAATAATTCTAGATATATCAAAAATATCCTTAAATCACAGAACTACATTTCATAAGTAGAAATTACATATTTAACCTTGAAACACTATAAAAACCGATTAAAACTCATTTTATTAGAAAAATCGTATATTATATATATAATTAAAAATAATTCACGAAAAATAGTTTTAATTAGTTAAAAATACTAAATATTTTGTAGAAATCATTTTTATACCTTAAATAACTATTAAAACCAATTAAATTACATTTTTAGACAATTTAGGGTAAAATTACCAAAATACCCCTATACATATAAATATACTTAAATTACTTCAAAAATTCACCAAAAATCATACAATTATCCAAAATTAATTTTCTCAACATATTTATCAATAATATTAATAATTAAACTCAATTAACCAATTAAATTCTAATAAAAACACATTTAACCCTAATTTCTCAAAATCACATAAACTTCAATAATTCAAAATAAATACTTAGAAATTCATAAAAATTCCAAATAAATTCCTATAATTCATTTCAACACCTAATTCAACCATAAACTCCAATTTCATAATTTAAATAATTAATATCCGAAAATTAGAAAATAATATTAAAATATTCAAAAATACCCAAAAATCCAAAAAATCTCCAAAAATTCTACAAAAATTTATACATGTAGATTGAACTACTAGGAACAACATTTGTGAAGGAAGTTTCCATGAATCATCCAATTCGAAGCTCAAAAAAATCGAAAACCCTAATAGGCCGAAATTGACAAAATCGAAACCTAAGCAATTCTAAACCATTTTAGCTCAAACCAAAGCTAGAATCACACTCAACGGAGCTCAAGGAGAAGAAAGAGACTGGCGGTGTCGAAAACGGTGGCCGGAATCAACGTGATCGACGGTGGATCGATTTTCGGCTTCTCCGACCAAAATCGATCTCCCGACGCCGGAAACGGCCTCCTCAGGCGGCGAAATTGGTCGGGGAAGACGGTGGCACACCGGACAGCACACCCACGGTGAAGGAACAGCACGGCAGCGACCGGAAATGGAGAAGGGAGAATCGGGAGGAAGAAGAAGAAGTCGGGGGCAAAATGGTAATTTTCCAAACTTTTTGATTTTTGACAAATATATGTATATATATATACTTTATACTATATATTAAAATAATATTAAATTACACACATCAAATATACACCACACACATAAAAATATTAATATTTTAATAATTTATACTAAGTAAAATTAATTAAATAACAATAAAACAAATAAATACTTAATAAAATATTAGGGTAATAATAAACCCTAATTAATTAATTATACACACACAGGCTTTATTTAATAATTTAAAAATATGTATGAGTTCATGCAAGTCCGTAAATACATTTAAAATAATTAATAATACATTGTTTACGTGAAAATTTCCCCAAAAATGCAAGTCTCGGGAAAATTTTACGTAAAACACTGAAAATAATATACAGTAATTAAAATAGGTTTTAAATACATATCAACTCATAAAAATATCATATAATATACAGAATTTATTGACACTGTATATCCCGGTACAGTGTAAAAATATTTAAAAAAAACACGGGATATTACAGTCTCCCCCCCTTACAAGAATTCGTCCCCGAATTCCAGAAAACAAGATCAAGAAGGAAAGAGATACGGGTAAGAAGCTCGCATCTCAGCTTCAGTCTCCCACGTATGCTCTTCAACTCTGTCGCTACGCCACAGAACCTTGACCATCAGAATCTGCTTCGATCGCAACTGTCGAACTTGAAAATCAACGATCGCCACAGGTTCTTCCACAAACGTCAAATCTTCACTCACTTCTACACTATCAGGCTGTAACACGTGTGAAGGGTCTGAGATATACTTCCTCAACATCGAGATATGAAATACTGGATGCACCTATGACATACTCGGAGGCAAATCCAACCGATATGCAACAGTGCCAACTCTCTCCAGAATCTCAAACGGTCCAATGTATCTCGGTGCTAACTTACCCTTCCTGCCAAATCTCATCACACCCTTCATCAGAGATACCTTCAGAAAAACGAAATCTCCAACCTAAAACTCCACATCTCTACGCCTAGGATCCGCATAACTCTTCTGTCTACTAACTGCGGTCTCTAATCTGCGCTTGGTCACGGCGACTTTCTCTGCAGCATCCTGAACCATCTCTGGTCCAGTCAAAGCTCTCTCACCAATCTCATCCCAACACAACGGGGATCTACACTTCCTTCCATATAACGCCTCATATGGTGCCATACCAATACTGCTATGGTAGCTGTTATTATATGCAAACTCAACAAGCGACAAATGATCATCCCAGCTACCTCCCAAATCCAAGACACACATCCTCAACATATCTTCCAGTGTCTGGATCGTCCTCTCAGACTGACCATCTGTCTGAGGATGAAAAGCAGTACTAAAATCCAACCTAGTGCCCATCGCTTCCTGCAACTTCTGCCAAAAATGAGAAGTAAACACCAAACCTCTATCTGACACAATGGACATAGGTACTCCATGAAGGCACACAATATGCTTCACATACAACTTCGCCAATCTAGCAACTGAATATGTGGCTTTCACAGGCAAGAAATGTGCAGACTTCATCAATCTGTCTACGATCACCTAGATGGAGTCGTATCCATCCTTCGAATGAGGTAAACCGACCACAAAATCCATAGCTATCCTTTCCCACTTCCACTCGGGAATAGGAAGAGGCTGAAGCTTCCCAGAAGGCTTCTGATGTTCAGCTTTCACTTGCTGACACGTCAAGCACTTAGCAACATAATCGGCGACATCCTTCTTCAATCCATCCCACCAGTATAGATCTCTGATACTGTGGTACATCTTAGTAACACCTGGATGAACGCTGTAAGCTGTAGAATGTGCTTCCTCTAAAATCTCCTCTCTCAAGTCATCCACGTCAGGAACACACAATCTACCACTGATTCACAACACACCATCATCATCAAGTGTGAAATCAGTGAACTTCCCTGCTCTGACATTCTCTGCAAGCTCTTCTAGAATAAGATCTCGGCTCTGAGCTGCTTTAATCCTATCCCTTAGTACAGATCGTACTTTAAACTGAGCTAACAGTCCACCTGATCTACTAATCTTCATTATCAGACCTTGATCCACCAACAAATGCAACTCCTGGATCAATGGTCTCCTCTCAACACCGATGTGAGCAAGACTACCTGAGGACTTCCTACTCAAGGCATCTGCTACAACATTAGCTTTACCCGGATGGTAAAGAATCTCGCAATCATAATCCTTCAACAATTCCAACCATCTTCTCTACCTCAAATTCAAATCTCGCTGCTGAAAAATGTACTTAAGGCTCTTGTGATCAGTAAATATCTCACAAGTCACCCCGTACAAATAATGTCTCCAAATCTTCAAAGCAAAGATCACTGCAGCCATCTCAAGATCATGTGTAGGATAGTTCTGCTCATGCTTCTTCAACTGCCTCGAAGCATAGGCTATCACCCTTCCATTCTGCATCAACACACAACCAAGACCAATTCTAGAGGCATCACAGTAAACTGTGAACTTATCCACACTATTAGGCAAAGCTAATACTGGCGCTGTGGTCAACTTCTCCTTCAACAACTGAAAACTATTCTCACAAGCTTCTGACCACTCGAATCTAACATTCTTCTGAGTCAAGCGAGTCATAGGGGCTGCAATTCTAGAAAAATCCTACACAAACCGCCTATAATACCCGGCTAAACCCAAAAAACTCCGAATCTCAATAACAGAAGTAGGTCTAGGCCACTCAGATACTGCCTCAATCTTCTGTGGATCAACCTGAATACCTTCTTTAGACACTACGTGTCCAAGAAAAGAAACACTCTCCATCCAGAAATCACACTTCGAGAATTTAGCATAAAGCTGATGATCTCTCAGTGTCTGTAGTACAATCCTTAAATGATATACGTGCTCTTCCATACTCCTCGAATATACTAGTATATCATCAATGAAGACTACTACAAACTGATCCACATACGGTCTGAATACTCTGTTCATTAGGTCCATAAAAGCTGCTGGTGCATTAGTCAAACTAAAAGACATCACCAGAAACTCATAATGGCCATATCGAGTGCGAAACGTTGTCTTAGGAATATCGGATTCACTGATACGCAGCTAATGATAACCCGATCTCAAGTCAACCTTAGAAAAGAACTGTGCACCCTGTAGCTGATCAAACAAATCATCTATCCTCGGGAGAGGATACTTGTTCTTCACTGTCACCTTATTCAGCTCTCTGTAGTCAATGCACAGTCTTAGGGTACCATCCTTCTACTTCACAAACAGGACTGGTGCACCCCAAGGAGAAACACTAGGTCTGATAAAACCTTTATCCAACAACTCTTGCAACTGCTCCTTCAACTCTCTCAACTCTGCAGGAGCCATACGATAGGGTGGCATAGATATAGGAGTAGTACCTGGTACCACATCTATACAGAACTCAATCTCTCTATGAGGTGGTAAACCTGGCAACTCCTCGGGAAAAACATCAGGAAACTCACAAGCAACAAGAACACCTGTGAGTGACAACTTCTCCACTGATGTATCCCTAACCAATGCCAAAAACCCCTGACAACCTTTCCTCAACAACTTCCTAGCTGTAATAGCAGAAATAAGATTCTGAGGTGCTGAACTCCTATCACCAACAAACTTAAAATCTACTTCACCAGGAATTCTGAAAGTCACCTCCTTATTCCTGCAATCTACCACGGCAAAGTGCTGAGATAGCCAATCCATTCCCAGAATAACATCAAACTCCATCACATCCAATAAAATCAAATCAGCAGGTAATTCTCTATCTCCCACGAGAACTGGATAACTAGAAAGAACAATATCGGCGTCCAAAGAATCGCTCAGAGGAGTGGCAACAGACAAAGGAAAAGCCATCCTCGAAGCTTGCCAACAAGATTTAGAAGCAAAAACAGGAGAAACAAACGAATGCGTGGCACCCGGATCAAACAAAACCCATGCATCCAGGTAACAAACAGAAACAATACCTGCCACGACTGCATTAGATGCCTGAGCATCCTGCTGAGTCAGATGGAAAACTCTGGCCTGACCTCGACCTCCCTGCTGACTGGTAGAAGCCTGGCCAACACCTCTGGCACCTCCTCTAGTACCTCTACCACGACTCTACTGTGGAACAAACTGAGTGGAACTCTGATGCTGGGCTGGTGGTAACTGAAATGGCACGGGTGCTGCACTAGCAATCGACTGCTGTGGGAATCGTGGAATCTGCTGCTGCTGATACCCAGAATAAGGACACGATCTGGCAAAATGTCCTGTCTGCCCGCATCTGAAGCATGTCAGTGGTGTCAGATAACACGGTCCCTGATGGACTCTACCACAAGTCTGATAAACACTGGCCGCTGATCCAGAACTACGACCACTGCTACTGCTCGAAGCACTTGACCCAAATCTGAACGATCTACGCTGACCTCCACGGCCATGTCTACTGCTCCGATGCACTCGCTGCTGCTGTCTCTGACTCTGCTGAGTCGAACCTCGCTGCTGACTACTCGAACCAATATGAAAACTCGAATACGGAGTAGCCTGCGATCCACTCGACTGAACTCCCAACTGGTAATAGTCAGGCATCGCTCCCTGCCTAACTAACCTCAGCTCAATCTCCTTAGCTAGCTCAATCACAGACTCCAAAGTAAGACCTGCTGTAGGCATACCAGCAAAAGCTGAACCCAAACCAGTAACATACGTAGTAACAGCGAAATACTGATCTCGCATCAGATCCTCAGCATATCTACCCAGACGAAGAAACTCTCGGGTATACTCCTCTACAGATCGATCTCCACGAGAAATACTGGTCAAACGGAGACGATAGCTCAAACGAAGAGGCTCTGGACAAAATCTCCTCATGAATCGCTCTCGAAATTGAGCCCAGGTCATCGTCATCATATAGGGCTGGATCATCTGAATGAACCAATCTAGGGCTAGTCCCTTAACAGACAACTCGACGATCATGATCCGCTGGTACTCGGTATGAGCAGTCCGAGTCCTAGTCTCAATCGCATGCAGAAAATCTAAAGGATCAGAAGTACCATCAAAAGCAATCCTGCCAACTCGGGCATAGAACAAAGCTGCCTCAGGGTCAGACATACCCTGCTGATAGGCAGGCTGAACAGGCTGAACAGGCTGAACAACTGGAGGAATAGGAACATCAAACTCAGGCTCAACAGGCTCCTCGTCCTGTAACTCTCTCTGCCTACGGCGACCTGCCGCTCCTCGAGGTCTACCTCTGCCACGACCTCTACGTCTAACTGGCTGCTCAGTAGGTAAAACCTCGTCCTGAAAGGACTCATCATCCTCGGCCTCAACGACCGGTGGAGCGACACGTGCTCGCCTCCTCATTCTGAAAAGACAAACGGAAAGATTCAGACAAAACAGACAACGGAGGAATAACGCTGAAAACTATAGCAAGGAATACTCATCAAGACATACTCGAACCTAATACACTGCAGTAGTGACCAAAAGAAAACACAACTTTAAAACTAGGGCCACAACTCACATAACTAAGCCCTGACACAGAACTCCACTCTGATACCAACTTTGTCACGACCCAAAACAGGGGCCATGACCGGCGCTAGGGAACGGGAATTCTTTCGAATCCGAAACCCGTAGCAAGCCTAAAAAATAAAATAAAAAAAAATCATGCCATAATAACAGTAACAATATAATATGCAGCGGAAATAAAAAAAATCATAATATCATAATATCATCCATATCAACTGGATTAATTCAAAACTCATCTCATCACATAAATGTATAATCTTTAATACAAATCCAGTTTCAATATAATACATCTCTTTTAAATAAAGTACATGAAATCCAATACTTTAATTCACAACTACTGCAGTGTCTAAATAAAATAAATAAGACTCAAGTAGACAATTTACATAAAGAAGCCGGGGCGGAAGAAATCCGGCGTATCGACCTGCTACTGAGGTCTGAAGAAGTTGACTCTCCTGAAAAATAGTCAACGGAGGGGAGTCAGACCTCACTGAGTGAATTACTATAATATATATACATACACACTAAGTGATAATGCATACAATCAACAGTATATATAATATGTATATATACAGGCAATTGCACACAGATGCAATAAAAATAATTTTTATATATTTTATCTGAAAATCAACTTTTATGAAGGATCACATAGAACCCTAGAATATCGCAACCTCAGAAAGTAGTGTTAAATAACACTCTGGCCATACAGGCTCACTTATTCCAAATATATCCACTTAATCCATATGGACAGTAGACTGGCCCCGAGACACTAAGTCAACTGAGCTCCAGCAGTCTGACTGCCAGTGTGATTGGCCCCGAGACACTTGGTCAACCGAGCTCCAGCAATCACACCCAAATCACATCTCACACATATCAATAATCATATCAAATCAATATCCACAAATAGCTAGTAATATAGCCTAAAGCTATAGGCGTACCGGTACGTACTCGGTCCTAGTGCTGCCCACTAGGTAGCACGTTCTATTGATATCCTTCATCATTAAATATAAAACATTCATTCACAAATAAATGATGCATGAATTTAAATAAAACAACAATATAAACCATATATATACCGGAAATATACCAAAAGTAAACCAAGTATATTTCAATTATATATATGTCAAATGAATTCAATCAAATTATAACTTAAGCTGGAAATATATTTAAAAACATTTTAAATATATTTTATTCACAAAATATGCATATAATTTATTATATACCAAAAATAAACCAAAAATATACTTAATGTAAACTTAAGAAATAATCAAATTATTTATGCATATTTAATCAACATAAAACATGCATTTCTAAATCATGCATCCTAAGCATATATATATAGTATAGTAACTCACCTAATGCGCTCCACGAGACAGGTCCGACGGGCCTGGTCCACTAGCCCTCGGTCTCGGCGCAACTAAACAAGAAATGAATAACTGACATTAGAATAAACCTAACAGAAATCCTAGAATTCAATCTAGACTATTTAACACAGAATCAAAAATTAGGGTTCGACTGGACATCACGTTTTACGAGAATTCTACCGAAAATCCGACAGAACCTCCCCTGTAAAACGGACATCTCTCTACTCAAAAGAGTAGAGCCGACCCTGCAAAGGAAATACACTTCGAAATACAAGCTCAACACAATCAAAATCCCACGGTCGGACTCCAAACTACAGTCCACCGATCGGGGTCCACAAACACAGAATAATTCTAGATATACCAAAAATATCCTTAAATCACAGAACTACATTTCATAAGTAGAAATTACATATTTAACCTTGAAACACTATAAAAACCGATTAAAACTCATTTTATTAGAAAAACCGTATATTATATATATAATTAAAAATAATTCACGAAAAATAGTTTTAATTAGTTAAAAATACTAAATATTTTGTAGAAATCATTTTTATATCTTAAATAACTATTAAAACCAATTAAATTACATTTTTAGACAATTTAGGATAAAATTACCAAAATACCCCTATACATATAAATATACTTAAATTACTTCAAAAATTCACCAAAAATCATACAATTATCCAAAATTAATTTTCTCAACATATTTATCAATAATATCAATAATTAAACTCAATTAACCAATTAAATTCTAATAAAAACACATTTAACCCTAATTTCTCAAAATCACATAAACTTCAATAATTCAAAATAAATACTTAGAAATTCATAAAAATTCCAAATAAATTCCTATAATTCATTTCAACACCTAATTCAACCATAAACTCCAATTTCATAATTTAAATAATTAATATCCGAAAATTAGAAAATAATATTAAAATATTCAAAAATACCCAAAAATCCAAAAAATCTCCAAAAATTCTACAAAAATTCATACATGTAGATTGAACTACTAGGAACAACATTTGTGAAGGAAGTTTCCATGAATCATCCAATTCGAAGCTCAAAAAAATCGAAAACCCTAATAGGCCGAAATTGACAAAATCGAAACCTAAGCAATTCTAAACCATTTTAGCTCAAACCAAAGCTAGAATCACACTCACCAGAGCTCAAGGAGAAGAAAGAGACCAGCGGTGTCGAAAACGATGGCCGGAATCGACGTGATCGACGGTGGATCGATTTTCGGCTTCTCCGGCCAAAATCGATCTCCCGACGCCGGAAACGGCCTCCTCAGATGGCGAAATTGGTCGGGGAAGACGGTGGCACACCGGACGGCACACCCACGGTGAAGGAATGGCACGGTAGCGACCGGAAATGGAGAAGGGAGAATCGGGAGGAAGAAGAAGAAGTCGGGGGCAAAATGGTAATTTTCCAAACTTTTTGATTTTTGACAAATATATGTATATATATATACTTTATACTATATATTAAAATAATATTAAATTACACACATCAAATATACACCACACACATAAAAATATTAATATTTTAATAATTTATACTAAGTAAAATTAATTAAATAACAATAAAACAAATAAATACTTAATAAAATATTAGGGTAATAATAAACCCTAATTAATTAATTATACACACACAGGCTTTATTTAATAATTTAAAAATATGTATGAGTTCATGTAAGTCCGTAAATACATTTAAAATAATTAATAATACATTGTTTACGTGAAAATTTCCCCGAAAATGCAAGTCTCGGGAAAATTTTACGCAAAACACTGAAAATAATATACAGTAATTAAAATAGGTTTTAAATACATATCAACTCATAAAAATATCATATAATATACAGAAGTTATTGACACTGTATATCCCGGTACAGTGTAAAAATATTTTAAAAAAACACGGGATATTACACGAACCCATTCTCTAATGATGGTTTCTGGGAACTTCCGTGGGATCCAATTACTGTAGAGTGTATCTCAGCTTTTATCTGAGTGGTGACTCTATCTCCATTTAGGATTCAAAGACCTAACATGTATTTTCTAGTGGGCCTTGAGCCCACATAATACCGTGGTCGCCAACACTTGGGCGTGCACTAAACCCTATTGCCTACAGTGGCGACTCCACTAGGGATAGAGAAACTTATTCCAGTGTTTTATGTTTTATTATTTTTAATTATTTTCTTATTTCTTTTGCATCTTTGGCATTCACTACACATTTTCACATAATGAGCACTCAGTCCTTAAATAGCTCGATGATAGTCATTACTTTACTGCTTATGTTTCACTCAAATCTAGCGGTGGAGTATTTGATTGTTATCACTCATAGCACATACTTATCCATGTCACATGGACCCTTAAGTAGGGAGACGTAATAGAGGTATATTGATGTGGGAGCTGAAGTCTTTTTCACTTAAAACTCACCTCATGTAGTGACTTAACAACTTCCTTTAGGATATTCCAACATGTATGTGTTTGATGATATATGGTAGACCTTGGCATAAAATCTTAGCCTATAGTAAATGGACTATATCAAGTAGGCCTTTCATGCCTTTATGACCCGTTATAATGGACTTTGTTTTTATGCAAAAGGCTGACTACTTATTTGTTCATTTTAAGAGTTATCTTGCATACGTTAGTTTTTTTATCTCCCGTTGATAATTAAAATCTAGACCAAAAATCCTAAGATGAGAAACTCACTATTGAACACGTGTGTGGGAGAAATAAAGGTGGAAGTAATCATGCCTTAATTCATGCTTATTTGTTTGTTTGTCTATTTCTGTTCATGTAAAAAAAAATTCTTGCATTTCATGAATACATGACATTCATTTTAATTTTTAAAATAAATCAATAAATAAATCTTTCATTTCGTGCATACATGACATTCATTGCAACTTTCAAAAAATGCATTTTTCTTAGCCATAAGCCTCTTTTTATTTGGAAGTAGATCAAAGGAACTTGGCCTACCAATATTAAGGATCCTATTAAATAGTTGAGACTACTTAGTAAAGGAGCAGAATGGCAGGACCCTCTAATTTTAATGTTAAAGCTTTCAAAAAAGAACTATTGAAAGAAATTGAGGATGAGATGTGACAAATGGTTAGGGACAGAGTTGCTGAAATTAAAGGAAAGATGCTCTCTAATGAAGATGATTGTGAAACCAGAATTGTTCTAGGTGAGCAATTGAAAGGAAAAGCACTAGCAGCTTCAGCTGAGACTGAATGGATGAAAGACCTAACAAAACAGATGAATCAATTGCAGACCGCACTAAAGAACCACGGGCTCAGTCCAAAGTTTGTCGATGTTGACTTGGATTTGGATTTTAAAGAATCACTGCTCTTAAAATATAAATTCCCAAGTATGAAGAAATACTCTTGCATTAATGATCCTTACTTACATCTGAAGTAGTATGTCACTTATATGAAGGCCATTAAATTGTCAAAAGCTCAAATTGTTAAGTAATTTCCATTATCCTCAGAAGGAGATGTTCAGTCTTCATCAAATAGTGTGCGCTAAACTCTTAGTTTGAAGTTTCTCTTCATGAGCTATAAAATACAATACAAAAACCTAACAAGTCCTTCGTGAGCTTCTTAAATAGGTGGAGAGAAAAGTTGGCCTAAATAAAGCACAGACCTAAATAGTCTAATCAATTAGTAATAGCCATAGAAGCCTGCATTCAACCTCTAGCTGACAAGTTAAAGGACATAGGCATAAGGGACTTCAAAGAATTATATTGTTTTGGAGTGCAAGTTGAAGCTGACTTGGATTTGGACACTCAAGGATAGTTATTGTCAGTTGTAATGGTTTTGAACAACATTTTACTACAATATTTTCTTTTGTGCTAATGAATGTTTGATTATCTAATTTGTATGAGTACTAATTTGTTATAATTATGCATGCAATCTTATGCTTAAATAAGAGAGAGATTTGAAAAAAAAAACCTATAAAATGACAAGGACTAAAATATCATAATTGACTTTCAAACTTTCCTTCGAGCATATTCGAATTCAATTTTTCTGAAATAAATTCCTTATATTCAGAGAAAAAAAAAAGAAAAAAGAAAAAGAGAAGGCAAGAAAAGAAAAGAAAAGAAAAAGAAAAGAAGAAGAAAAGAAAAGAAAAAGAAAGGAAAGGAAAGAAAATGAAAAAAAAGGAAGGAAAGTGTGGGGAAGGAAAAAGGGAAATCTTTGTTTATGCCACCAATATTTGAAAATTCAATTTTAAGTAATCTTTGGAAAGTCCTTATTCTTAAACAAAACTCTCACCAATTGTGAGCTGAAAAATAGTTAGTTAGAAAACCCACAAAGGGTTGATTAATAACAAGTATAATGTGGCATGCCTGATTATAACAGAGGAATATTCATATGAATATAGTCATGACTGACATATTGTTAGCACATGAAGTGTCAGACATGAGCTCATCAGTTTCATAAAAATCGACAACATAAGTGACATCAATGTCTGATGATTAGTAGTAAGAGCAGTTAACAGCTAAAGTGACAATATGAACATCGAGCATAACAAAGGTGATCGACCATCACCATGAATTTTCAACCATCCAGTTAGGTTGAAAACTCTTAAAAAGGGAGCAACCTAGGAAAAAAGGGAAAAATAAAAATAAAAAAAATAAAAGACCTAGCTAGATTCAAAAACTTCTAAAAAAGGAGTAACCTAGGCAAAAAAGGGAATATAAAATAAATCAATCGCATTTTTATTCTGAGAAAAGCAGTTCAAGAGATCATAAGATTCTACTTAGTAGTGCAAAAGTGAGAGAGTCTATCAAGTCCTTGATTGAAGGGCTATTTTTGAGATGAGTTGAGCCTCACAAGTAATGGAGTTTTCAAACAGAGTCTTTTCCACACTAAGGATCAAACGCAACCATCATAAGACAATAAAGCATTCTAAGGAATCAAATAATCTAGGGGTATGAGTTATTATCATAATCCCAATTTGATTGTGAAGGGGTCTTAAATTCTGTTCCATTTGGATAAGCTAGTCTCAATAGACTTAAGTCCAGATTCTTTAGTATGATAAGGGCAAGTTCTTGAAGATTAATTCTAAATAGGGAAGGCGTTTAGCTAATTGATTGTTTTCTCGATTATTCATGCATACACGGAATTATTTTGCAAAAATCATTTTCAAATTTCATGATTAGGTGCATTAGAATAATGTATGTTTTTCATAAGCATTGCACATACCACACGAGCATGTGTTGTTAAAATACTTTTAAGAGCTTTAAAAGATCACGACCATGCATACATCGATTTTAAACTCTTTTCTGGATTTGAAATAGGATAAGCTAACTCAAGTCAGATGCATTTTTCTTATTTGGTTTCGCCTGATGCCTCATGAGGCTATACAACTTGTTTTAATTTATTTGCTTTGTGAGGCTACATCATTTTATTTTGTTGTCTTCGCTTGAGACCCTAGAGGCTATATGGTACCTTGTGTTTCATTTTATTTTATGTATATTTTGTTTATTGTTGTCCTGTCAGATGCCCCAGAGGCTATATGGCACTTTCCATTTGTCCTTGCCTGATGCGCCTAAGGCTGTACAGCTTTTCTTTATTGTTATTTTTACCTAACGCCTATGTGGCTATATGGCTTCTCTTATATTTCTTGCCTGATACTTGCATGGCTATACAACTTCTCATTGTATGTTCTCGCTTAACATATGTGTGGCTATATGGCTTCCTTTGTTGTTCTCTTCTTTTATCCTATATTTGCTTATCAAAATATTAATAAGTGGTTGATCAAGATGAACTCTTGAGGTTCACAGTCATATTTTGAATTGAAGAATTTATTTCCTAGTTTAATCAACTTGCATCTAGGATTAAGCTATGGAATCAACAACACCTAGTTTGGTCGGCCTGTGCATCAGGGACAAATTGTGCGTTTAGTTTAATCAACCCGCATCTAGGGACAACCTATGGAATCAATAATACCTAGCTTGGTCAGCTCATGTATTGAGGGCAAATCGCGCGTTTAGTTCGATCGGCTCGCATCCGGGGATAAAGTATAGATTCAGCAACACCTAGTTTGGTCGGTCCGTCAATCGAGGTCAAATTACACGTTCAATTTGATCAACCCACATTTGGGGACAAGTTATAGAATCAGTAATACCTAATTTGGTCAGCTCGTGCATCTGGGGCAAATCGCACGTTCGGTTTGACCAGACCGCATCTGAGGACAAGCTATGGAATCAGCAATGCCTAGTTTGGTCAGCCCGTGCATCAGGGAAAAATTGCACGTTTGGTTTGATCGGCACGCATCCAGGGATAAGCTATGGATTTTCTTTAATTGAAGCATCAGTAATAGAGGCGATTGACTAGGCAATGAATTCTTGGAGTCCATAATAAGCAAGTGACAGATCAAGCTAAGAAAACTCATGAATCACATTTTAGACAAGAGACTGATTGAACAATGAATTCCTAAAGTCTTCAATGAAGAAAAAACTAACTAAGCAATAAATTCCTAGATTCTAAATCATAGAAGTAACTAATCAGACCAGGAAAACCTATGAATCACGTTTATTGAGTGGAAGGAGGGCCAGGAAAACCTAAGGAACACAGTCATGTTCCAAGTTGAAGCACTTACCTCTCAAGTGAAGCTCGAGATTCAGGTATGTCACCTATATTTTGCTTTTGTTTTCATTGTGCATGTGATTTTCTCAAAAAATTGCTTTGTATCTGTTTGGTTTTTCAAGAAATCAGAGGGCAAACTATAGACATTAGGTCTGATCAACCTATGAATTGAGGGCAGACTGCAAGTGCTCAGTTTAATTAGCCCATATTAAAGTCTAATGATGAGAATGTAAAGCTTGAATATAAGTATAAAGGCTGAATCTTTGATTGGAAATGGAATTAAGAGCCCAAGGACCTAAAAACCTAGCCCAAATTGTCCGAACCTAGCCCAAAATTGTCTAAACAAGCCTAAGTTTGCCTTGGCCCACTTGGCCCAATGCAGAGCAAGGCCAAAGAAGCCCTGCCTATTTGCAAAGAGGCGATCGCCTTTATGGCAGCAACAATAGAGGCGATCGCCTCATCGTAGTGGCACCACCTTTGTGGCAGACCACTTATAGTTACATTTAATGCAGCTACAACCATGGTGGTCAAGTGGGATGGGCTCCACACCCTTCAGACCTAATTTTTGCATGAGAAAGAGATTTTTATAAGGAAAAAAGCGCTATTGAGGCTCAGGATGATCTAGGAACCTAGGGGAATGGGTGATAATTAAGATAAAAATGGAAAAAAGAGAGAAGAAAAGGGGAGAAGTTACCAACATTTGAGAGTACTAGCATTAGTAAGACTTAGTAAAAAAAAAACTAAAAAAAAGGGGGAGAGGATCTAAAACTAGAGGGGACATTCTTGAGAAGAAGAGGAGGAGTTCAAGTTCAAGAGTTCATTTCCTTGAGAAGAAGGAGGTGAAAGAAGCTTGTTCTCAAGTGTAGCTCACATCCAAGTAGATTTCAACATCTAAAGCAATCTTTGAGGGCCAACTACTTTGTTAAAGCTCAAATTCTATTTATCTCCTTATCACCTTGATATTAGACTTGTACATAACTTAGTTAGTTAATTAGTTTATTTAGTGTATATTTTGAGTTTATACCACTTGTTATGTCATGTTATTAATATGATCTACCAGGTTGTTGAATGTAGTTGTAAAATAGCAAGTTTCTGATTATTTGCTTGCATGTCATTTGCTTAGAATAAAAGTTTAATCATTTTGAGAGTCGGGTTGCCTGTTGATCAGGCGACGCCTCTACGAAGGGGCGTCGCCTCTTTGCCATGAGGTGATCGCCTTTATGACTTATATAAGGTTATCCGCACTTTTGTTCTAAGATTTTTATAATATGTATGCATGATTTTGATTCCCTAGCATGTTTAGGTTTTTATACTTCATTTATTTGCATATGACTGCCTCTACCGTGTTTTCTAAGTTAAAGTATTTAGTTTTTAACCTCTATTTGCATGAACTTATTTTGTAAATTGGTTTAAATGCTTTCTTTTGAGAGATTTTTCATATTTCGGGACTAATCTTTGGTATTTGTAGGATCCTTGAGACTGATCTCCTTAAATCGTTAAGGATTTATCCCTTAATTAGTTCTTGAGAGGTTTTCATAGGTCTAAGAACTAATTTGGTCTTAGTTTAACTTTGGTATATTTTTAGTATATTTTTGGTTTATTATACTTTTATTTGTGTAAAAATGTTATAATCATTAATCCCTTCCCCTTTTTAATTGCAATATATTGTTTTGAATTATTATTTTGATAAGTTTCAAGACTTTAAGGCATGAAATTAAGCTAATATGCAATCTTGGACTTAAGTGTAAAATTGAACAATTGATTGAAGGCAATTCCAAATTGCATGTAAATAAAGGAATAATCGAATAATTAAAAGCAATAAAATACAAAACACAAACAAAGGCCGATTGTAAAATTGGGTGGGCATTCAAAAGCCTATACCTAGTTTTCGAACCTATTTGTGATGACGACTTCTAGGAACCTCCGTGAAATTCAGTTGTTGTATAGTGTATCCCAACTTTTATCTGGATAGTAACTCCATCTCCATTTAGGCTTCAAAGACCTAACATGTATTTTCTAGTGGGCCTTAAGCCCACACAATGTCATGGTGACCAATACTTAGGCGAGCGCTAAATCTCATCGCCTACACTTATACTACTCAAATTGTAAAAAATTTTATGTAATACGTATTTTTTAATCTCAAGTCACTCAATCATTTTTTATAAACCATTAAAATTCCATTTTTAAAAATTTTCTAAACTATTATACATTTTATAATAGTAATTTAATAGTTTCAAAATAAATTCTATTATATTAAAAAATAATGGCAATAAAAATTAAAGAAAAAAAATTAATATAATATATTTTATTTATAATTTATTTAGTTACCTTTTTCTCTTTATAAAAATTCTTATTTTAAAATATATATGTTTTTTTCAATGTAAAACATTTTAATTATACTACATCTAAAATGCTACTTTTCTTTTTCATTGTCTTATATTCTAATTAAAACATCCACATTTTATTCAATTAAAAATAATTTTTTTTATTTAACGTAAGTAAAAATATGTAACTTATCAATTATTTTCTATTTTTTGTTTTATTTCTCCAATTATTATTATTACTATACATATTAAAAAATATATATGTACTTTTAATAAAACATTATTAAATAAAATTGTTATAATAACTTTCTCAATTTTCACTTTTTTATTTAATTAATTTGTAGTTTAAATTTTATTAAAATTATTCAGTAATTATATTAAAATGCGTATATTATTTGAAGTCTACGCAACTGTCACGACCCAAAATAGGGGCCATGACTGGCACTAGGGAATGAGAATTCTTTCGAATCCGGGACCCGTAGCAAGCCTAAAAATAAATAATAAAAAAAATATGCAATAATAATAATAACATAATTAAAATTTTGTGCAGCGGAAATAAAATCATAAATAATTAAATAATAATCCACCATGGGATTTAAATCAACAACTCAATCTCATATATATAAATAAATCTTTAATACAAATCCAGTTCAAATATTTAAAGTACATATCTCATACAAACATGATACAAAAATCTCGCAATCGACCATAACTACTGCAGTGTCTAGATTATAAAATAAAACTCAAATAAGCAGTTTACATAAAGAAGCCGGAGCGGAAGAAATTCGGCGTACAGGTCTGCTACTGAGGTCTGATGAAGATGACTCTCCTGAAAAATAGTCAACGGAGGGGAGTCAGACCTCATTGAGTGAATTACTATAATATATATACATGCATACTAAATGTCGATGCACATAGTCAATAGTATATATAATAAATATATATACAAGCAAATACACACGGATGCAATAAAAATCATTTTATATGTATTTTTATTGAAAATCACAGTTTATAAAAAATCAAATAGAACCCTAGAAAATCGCAACCTCAAAACAGTGTTAGACAACACTCTAGCCATACAGGCTCACTTATTCCAATATATTCACTTGTTCCATTTGGACAGTAGACTGGCCCCGAAACACTAAGTCAACCGAGCTCCAGCAGTCTGACTGTCAGTGTGATTGGCCCCGAGACATTTGGTCAACCGAGCTCCAGCAATCACACTCCCAAATCATATCTCACACATCAAATAATCAAATCCAATCAATATCCACAAATGGTTAGTAATATAGCCTAAATGTTATAAGCGTATCGGTACGTATTCGGTCCTAGTGCTGCCCACTAGGTAGCATGTTCTATTGATATCCTTCATTATTAAACATAAAACATACATTCATAAATAAATGATGCATGTAATTGAAATGAACAGCAACATAAACCATATATATACTATAAATATACCAAAAGTAAACCAGACATATTTCGAGTATATATACGTTTGATAAATCCAATTAAATTACAAAATAAACTAGAAATATATTCAAAAACATTTTAAACATAATTCATTAATAAAACATGCATATAGTTTAAAATATACCAAAAATAAACCAAAAGTAAACTAAAATAAACTTAAGTACTAATTAAACCATTATGCATATTTAATCAAAATAAAACATATATTTCTAAAATCATGCACCCTAGAGCATATATATATAGAATAGTAACTCACAATTATTGCGCTCCTCGAGATGGGTTCGATGGGCTTGATCCATTAGGCCTCGGTCTCGGCGCAACTAAACAAACAAAAATGACAGAAATCAGAATAAATCTAACAGAAGTTCTAAAGACTCGATTTAGAATACTAGAGACAGAATTAGGATAAGAATTTGATCGGACATCACGTTTTACGAGAATTCTATCAAAAATTCGACAAAACCTCCCCTGTAAAACGGACATTTCTCTACTCAAAGAGTAGAGTCGGCCATGCAAAAAAAACACACTTTAAAAATAAACACAGAACACAACCACAATCCCTCGGTCGGACTCCAAACTACAAATCACCGATCGAGGTCCACAATTTACAGAGTATTTACAAAATACCATAAATGCCCTTATATAATAAAATACATTTTATAAGTAGAAATTACGTAATTAACCCTAAAACACAGTAAAAACCGATAAAAACTCATTTTATTAGAAAAATCGTATATTATATATGTAATTGAAAATAATTTACGAATAATAGTTTTAATTAGTTAAAAATACTAAATAATTCGTAGAAATCATTTTTATACCCTAAATAACTATCAAAACCAATTTAATTACATTTTTAGCCAATTTAGGGTAAAATTACCAAAATACCCATATATATATAAATATACTAAAATAAATCCAAAAATTCACCAAAAATAATATAATTGCACAAAAATTAATTTTCTCAACATATATTTCAATAATATCAATAAATATGCTTAATTAACCAATTAATTTTAATTAAACACATAATTAACCCTATTTTCTCAAAATTATATAAACTAAATAAATTCAAAACAAATACATAAAAATTCACAAAAATTCCAAATAAATTTCTATAATTCATTTCAACACCTATATTTACCATAAAACACAATTTCATAATTTAATTAATTAATTTTCAAAAATTAGAAAATAATAATAAAATAATAAAAAATACCCAAAAATCAAAATAAATTACAAAAATTCTAAAAAAATTCCCACATGAATATTAAGCTACTAATATAAAATTTTGTGAAATAATTTTTCATGAATCAATCAAATTGAAGCTCAAAAAAAGTCAAGAACCCTAATAGGCCGAAATTGCAAAATCAAAACCTAAGCAAATCTAGACTATTTTAAGTGAAAAAAAGCTTGGAATCACGCTCACCAAAGCTCAAGGAGAAGATAGAGACCGGTGGTGTAAAAAATGGTGGCCGGAATCACGTCGATCGACGTTAGCTTCAAGTTTCGATCTTCCGGCCAAAACAGGCTTTGAACAGCGCCGGAGAAGGAAGAGAAGGCGGTGGAGCTAGCTGAGGACGAAAGTGGCATGCCGGGAGGTGCACCGATGGTGAAGAAACGGGGGTGACAACGACCGGAGGAAAAAGGGGACGATCGGGAAGAGGAAGGAGGAGGGAGGGGCAGTTTGGTAATTTTGGCAAACTTTAGGTTTTTAAACTATATATTATGTATATATGTATATATATATAATCACACTATATATTATAATAATATAAACTCCCACACACATTAAATATACTCCACACACATATAATTTAATATATTAATAATTTTATAAACTTAAAAATAATTAAATAATATTAAAACTAAATAATAAATAATAAAAATTAGGGTAATTAATTAAACCCTAGTTTAATTTAAATATATACACTTTATTTTAGCACTTTAAAAATATATATAAGTTTACGCAAATTCGTGAAATTATTTAAAATAATTAATACTAAATTATTTACGTGTTAATTTCCCCGAAAATAAAATTCTCGAAATTTTTTTACATAAAGTACTTAAAATAACATAAAATAATTAAAATAAGCTTTAAATAAATATCAAACTCATAAAAATATCATAATTATATACAAAATTATTAACACTGCATATCTCAATGCAGTTTAAAATATTTTAAAAAGTTGGGATATTACAGCAACGTACGGATTCACGACTAGTATATGTTAAATGTTGAGTCTTAAAGTCATTAAGCAAAAAATTTGACAAGTGTTTATCTTCATATTTGAGTATTAACCCTAAAATCTAATGTGTCAAATTCTTAAAAATCATGTTTTTTATTAAAAATAAAATATTTATTATAAATTTTTAGTTTTTTTTTTTAACTAAACACTATAATATATATTCTAATACTACTCAAAATTTAAAAGCTTTTATATAATATGTATTCTTTAATTTTAAATTACTCAATCATTTTTCCTAAACCATTACAAATTCTTTTTTTAGAGATTTTCTTTACTATTATATATACTCCAATAGTAATTTAATAGTCTCAACATAAATTCTATTATATTTAAAAATAATGGCAATAAAAATTAAAGAAAATAAAATTGATGTAATATATTTTATTTTTAATTTATTTAGTTAGCTTTTTCTCTTTATAAAAATTCTTATTTTAAAATACATATGTTTTATTCAACATAAAGTATTTTAATTATATTACATTTAAAATACTACTCTTATTTTTCATTTGAAATTATGTCTTTTATTTAATTTAAAATATTCACATTTTATTCAATTAAAAACACAATTTTCTTTTATAACGTAAGTAAAAATGCATAATTTATCAATTATTTTCTATTTTTTATTTTATTTCTCCAATTATATACACACACACTTTTAATAAAAAAAATATTAAATAAAATTGTTATAATAATTTTCTAAATTTTCACTTTTATATTTAATTAATTTGTAGTTAAAAATTTATTAAAATTATTTAATAATTATATTAAAATATTTATATTATTTAAAGTCTATGCAATATGTGGATTCACGACTAATTTTTATTTAATTACAATTATTGATTATTTTTGTATGTAAATACTTGTAAAATGTATGAATGACTATAATTAAATAAATATTAATCTAATGGTTCTAATATTATTTGTATAAATACAAATATTTGTACTGTGAAAGAACTCTTTAATTTAATAACATAATTACTGTTAAACATTTGTTAAATGAGGAGTTTAAATTTTCATTTTCTAAATTTTTATCCTTAAATGCTTCAAACATTTTTTTAACGGTAAATATACTTCTCAGTAAAAATTTAAAGTTAAAAATGCACATTTGCCCAATGATCAAATTAGATTTTTTCTTTTGCCAAATTGTAAAATTTCATTTAATAAAAAAGACCAGAAGCCTAGACCAAACATATTACAAAATAAGCTCAAAACATAAAAATAATAGAAAACCCTAACAATTACAACATAGAAGCATCTAAATGAAAATTACTTCCTCCCACAGTTCTTCCTCAAGCAGAGAGCACTCATTCCTCACACACAAAATGCTGCCCTCCAAACCTTATGTTCCAGTTGCATTCTTAGACATATTTATAAATAATAAGGATGACAATCTAAATGAAGAAGATGCCGCATCTAATTGTTAATTGAGTTGAAGGAGGGATCTAGAATGAATTCTACCCAACCTAAGATAATTAAGTTAGCCAAACTCTCTCAAACATCATAGTATTCATACTGAAACTGTAATAATTTTCAAAAATAGGCTTTATAGGCACAAATACAGATATCATTCAAGGTTTGATATTGAGCTATGAAAAGATATTCAAAATATTAGAAGAAGATCAAATTTCATCATAGTAAAAAGGGAATAGAATACCCTAGCAAAAAAGATTAAACCTAAATGACCTAAAAAATATCACTATAACAAATGAAAGAAAAAGAAAAACATGATAGTTACTGGCCAAAAAGGCCAACAACACATAAATAGAAATTTATCAGAAGAAGCTTTTACATTGAGAAGAAAAAAAACAACCATATTCCATACTTATGAAACATAAAATCATAATATCATTTTCAATCTCTCTCTTTGGTGAACAGTTCTTGGGTTTGTCTCTGTAATGATCCAATATTTTAAATTTTTATATATTATCACTATTTATGAATAGTATTCATTTATTTTACATTAAATATTTTATTACGTGTAAAAATTTATTTGGAAGTTAGTATTAGTATTATTATTATTATTATTATTGTTGTTGTTGTTGTTGTTGTCATTATTATTAATACTATGGTTATTGTTATAATTATTAGTGTTATTATTGTTATTATTTTAATGCATGTGTTATGTATATATATATATATATATATATATATATATACATATATATAAAGAAAGAAAGAGTCAAAAGCATTTTTTCGAGTCAATATTCTCTCTCCCTCTTTTCTTTCTTTTTCTTTTTCTTCTTCCTTGCTTTCCACCATTTTCGATGTGCAGCAGCAGCCCGATGCCTTCCACCCATGCCTGAGCCACCACCAGACCACCACTAACCTTGCCACCACCTCCCCACCTTCCTTTCTTCCTCCTACCACCGCCAAGAAGCCTCTAGTTGCCTGAAAAATCAAGAACAACACCTACTGCTATAGTAACTCAATGAGAATCCAATGGTTTTTGTAATATCCCGTGTTTTTAAAATATTTTTACACTGTATCGGGATATGCAGTGTTAATAATTTCTGTATATTTTATGATATTTTTACGAGTTAATATGTATTTAAAACCTATTTTAATTACTGTGAATTATTTTCAGTGTTTTACGTAAAATTTTCCCGGGATTTGCATTTTCGGGGAAATTTTCACGTAAATATTTTAATATTAATTATATTAAATATATTTTCGGACTTGCATGAACTCATGCGTATTTTTAAATTATTAAATAAAGCATGTGTGTGTATATTTATTTAATTAGGGTTTATTATTACCCTAATATTTTATTAATTATTTATTAGTTTTATTGTTATTTAATTATTTTTATTTAGTATAAATTATTAAAATATTAAATTTTATGTGTGTGGTGTATATTTGATGTGTGTAATTTAATATTATTTTAATATATAGTATAAATTATATATATATACATATATACATTAAAAATTGTCAAAATTATAAAAGTTTGGTTTATTTACGAAACTGCCCCCGTGAGCTTCTTCTTCCTCCCGACCGTTTCCTTCACCGTCCGGTCGCTGCTACTGCCATTTCTTCACCGTGGGTGTGCCGTACGGTGTGCCACCACCTTCCCCAGCCTTCCTCACCGCTTGTGGTAGCCATTTCAGGCGTCGGGGAAGCTTGATATCGTCGGAAGCCGAGAGTTGCATCTTCTTCTTCCCTCGCCGATTCCGGCCATCGTTTTCGACACCGCCGGTCTCTTTCTTCTCCTTGAGCTCCGGTGAGTGTGATTCTAGCTTTTGTTTGAGCTAAAATGGTTTAGATTTGCTTAGGTTTCGATTTTTCAATTTCGGTCACATTAGGGTTTTTGATTTTTTTGAGCTTCGAATTGAATGATTCATGAAAACTCCCTTCAAAAATGTTGATACTAGTAGCTCAAACTACATGTATGAATTTTTGTAGAATTTTTGGAGATTTTTTGGATTTTTGGGTATTTTTGAATATTTTAATATTATTTTCTAATTTTCGGAAATTAATTATTTAAATTATGAAATTGGAGTTTATGGTTAAATTAGGTGTTTAAATGAATTATAGGAATTTATTTGGAATTTTTATGAATTTCTAAGTATTTATTTTGAATTATTGAAGTTTATGTGATTTTGAGAAATTAGGTTAAATGTGTTTTTAATTGATTTTAATTGGTTAATTGAGTTTAATTATTGATATTATTGATAAATATGTTGAGAAAATTAATTTTGGATAATTGTATAATTTTTGGTGAATTTTTGAAGTAATTTAAGTATATTAATATATATAGGGGTATTTTGGTAAGTTTACCCTAAATTGGCTAAAAATGTAATTTAATTGGTTTTAATAGTTATTTAAGGTATAAAAATGATTTCTACAAAATATTTGGTATTTTTAACTAATTAAAACTATTTTTCGTGAATTATTTTCAATTATATATAATATACGGTTTTTCTAATAAAATGAGTTTTTATTGGTTTTTAATGTATTTTAAGGTTAATTATGTAATTTCTACCTATGAGATGTATTTCTAGGTTTTAAGAGTATTTTTGGTATATCTGGAATATGTTCTGTGATTGTGGACCCCGATCGGTGGATTGTAGTCTAGAGTCCGACCGAGGGGTTGTGGATTGTGTTGAGCTTATTTTTCGAAGTGTATTTCTTTGCAGGGTTGGCTCTACTCTTTTGAGTAGGGAGATGTCCGTTTTACAGGGGAGGTTCTGCCGGATTTTTGGTAGAATTCTCGTAAAACGTGATATCCAGTCGAATCCTAATTTCTGATTCTATGTTTAATACTCTAGATCGAATTCTAGGATTTTTGTTAGGGTTTATTCTGATGTCTATTATTTATTATTTGTTTAGTTGCACCGAGACTGAGGGCTAGTGGACCAGGCCCGTCGGACCTGTCTCGTGGAGCGCATTAGGTAAGTTACTATACTATATATATATGCTTAGGATGCATGATTTAGAAATGCATGTTTTATGTTGATTAAATATGCATAAATAAATTGATTATTTCTTAAGTTTATATTAAGTATATTTTTGGTATATATTAAATTATATGCATGTTTTATGAATAAAATATATTTCTAGCTTAATTTATAATTCGATTGAATGCATTTGATATATATATACTCGAAATATACCTGGTTTACTTTTGGTATATTTCCGGTATATATATGGATTATATTGTTATTTCATTTACATTCATGCATCATTTATTGTGAATGGATGTTTTATATTTAATAATGAAGGATATCAATAGAACGTGCTACCTAGTGGGCAGCACTAGGACCGAGTACGTACCGGTACGCCTATAGCTTTAGGCTATGTTACTAACTAATTGTGGATATTGATTTGATATGATTATTGATATGTGAGATATGGTTTGGAGGTGTGATTGCTGGAGCTCGGTTGACCAAGTGTCTCGGGGCCAATCACACTGGCAGTCAGACTACTGGAGCTCGATTGACTTAGTGTCTCGGGGCCAGTCTACTGTCCAAATGGATTAAGTGGATATATTTGGAATAAGTGAGCCTGTATGGCTAGAGTGTTGTTTAACACTATTTTTTGAGGTTGCGTTATTCTAGGGTTCTATGTGATCCTTCATAAAAGATGATTTTTAATGAAAATATATAAAAATGATTTTCTGCATCTGTGTGAAATTGCCTATATATATACATATTACATATATACTGTTGACTGTATGCATTATCACTTAGTGTGTATATATATATATTATAGTAATTCACTCAGTGAGGTCTGACTCCCCTCCGTTGACTATTTTTCAGGAGAGTCAACTTCTTCAGACCTCAGTAGCAGGTCGATACGCCGAATTTCTTCCGCCCCGGCTTCTTTATGTAAATTATTTACTTGAGTCTTATTTATTTTATCTAGACACTGCAGTAGTTGTGAATTAAAGTATTGGATTTCATGTATTTTATTTAAAGAGATGTATTATATTGAAACTGGATTTGTATTAAAGAGATTATGTATCTATAAGATGAGATTTTGATTTAAATCCAGTTGATGTGAATAATATTATGATTTTTATTTCCGCTGCATATTATAGTGTTATTGTTATTGTTATTATTGCATGTTTATTTTATTTTTAGGCTTGCTACGGGTTCCGGATTCGAAAGAATTCCCGTTCCCTAGCGCCAGTCATGGCCCCTGTTTTGGGTCGTGACAGTTTTAGCTTGTGTTTCTAGGCTTGTTCTACTCCTCTCGACACGGGCTTGACATTTCTCAACTCATTTCAAGCTTAGGACATCCGGTTACTTAGTTATCTTCAAGTTTAGTTTATGCCTATTAGTGTTTTTGGTTTTTTTTTAGCTTGAGTTTGAATGACTTTTGTTAACTTCTTTTGGAAATGTTGATTTATTAATCTTTAGCTTCTCAAATATATTTTTAGTTTATTTTTCTGAATTTATTTAAATTATGTGTAATTATTGTATTTTTGGCAATTAAAATGAATTTTTATTAATTATGTGTTTTATATATTTTTTATAGAAATTATGTTAAATTAGTATAGTTAATTTAAATTATTAGCCTTGGAAATGAGAAAATAATTTTTAGTAATTTTGGTTAATTTTTTAATAATATTTAGTATTATGTGAATTTTTTATTAATGGGTAAATTTTGCGTTTTTATTGAAATTATTGTTAAATTATATGTTTTGAATAATTTTAGAATAATAAATAGTATTAAAATAATTTTTAAAAATTATTTAATATTTTTAACTAATTAATAATAATTTTTGAAAATATATTCAAATAATAGTTTTATTTATTATTTTTGTAATTAAATGAGTTTTTAACTATTTTTATTACATATTTAAATAATTTATTTATAAATTTTACTATTTGACGTTAAGTATTTGAAAAATGAATTTTTTTAATATTATATAATTTTTTTAAGATTTTATTTAGTTATTGTGAAAATAATTATATTTAATGTTTTGTTATTTAAATAAATTGTATTGTTGTTTATTATTGATATTTATGGATTTTAATGATTTTTATTATATTATTATTAAATATTATTTTTATTATGAATTGTGATCTTGGGTTGGGAAATTGTGTAGTTCGGAGTCCCAATCAGAGGCGTGGAGCATTTGTGATTTCAGAAATGTGTTTGCCTGCAGGATCAGCTCTATTTTCAGTAAAGAGGCATTTGTTTCACTAAGGAGATTATGTCGAATTTTCAGTAGAATTTTTGTCAAACGTGACAGTCGAGTCGATTTTGAGTTTTTGAATTTAGATCGAGTCGTCCTTTAGAATTCCTAGAAGTAAAATTAGGTATTCGATTCTGATGTTATTATTATTTATTTTCTATAGATGCACTGAGACCGATGCCTATCAAACTAGGCCCATCGAGTCTGTCTAGAGGAACGCAAACCTGTGAATTATTATTTTATATATGCATTGCATATAAGATGCATGATTATGAGCATTCATGTTTTAATATGTATTTAAACATGAATTATTTTATTAAATGATTTAGTATATTTTTGGTATACTTTCAGTATATTTTGGCATATTTCGATATATATGCAATGTATATGTTGATATATTTTTAATACATACTTGGTATATTTTTGGTATATTCATGGTTTATTTTGGTATATATGTGACATATATATTTGGAATATTTTTAGTATATATCCAATATATTTCTAGTATATAATTGGTATATTTCTAGTATATGTTTGGGATATGTTTAATATATATATGGTATATTTCTTTATAAATGGATGCCATTATGTTTGAATTATGCATGATATTATTTTTAATAATTATTTGATTTATTTGAAGGATATTAATAGAACGTATTATCTAGTGGGTTGCACTAGGACTGTGTACTAGTTCGTTAGACTTTAGGATCGATATTATGAAATCACTTGACGTCTAATTTGATTATTTGATTATCGAGAATTTTAGTGATTTAGTAGTGTGATTGCGGGAGCTCAGTTGACTTAGTGTCTCGGGGCCAGTCTACTATCCAAAATGGAATAAGAGAATTACTTTAGAATTAAGTTAGCTTGTATAACTAGTGAGTTTTATGATTGAGGTTGCGAATTTTAGGGTTCTATTTAATCTTTCACTTAAATAGATCTTTTTTGCATTTCTTATATATAAAAGTGGATTTTTGCATTTGTGTGAAATGCCTGTATATATTTATATTTATATTGATGCTTGACTGCATATGGCTTTAGGTTGTATGTATATATATTATAATAATTCACTCAGTGAAGTTTGACTCCCCTCAACATTTTTTTATAGGGTCTTCTTCTTCTTCAGACCTCCTCAACAGTACTTTATGTTGGTCTTCTTCTGCCCCGACTAGACTATGTAAATTTTATATCAGAACTCTTGTTGTACTATAGAAATTGCAATAGCAGTGTTATTGTGTTAGAAGTGTATCGTATTGATTTGACATTTGTATCATAATATTATATGAATATTTTTATTATGATATGATGTATAAGATTTGCTTTATTTTTATTAATAAATTTTTAATTCTGGTGTTATTTTTGTATTATTATTGCATGTGTGTTATTTTTAAGGCTTACTACATGTTTCGGATTCAAAAGAATTCCTTTCTCTAGCGCCGGTTATGACTCCTAGTTTGGGTCATGACTAAGTTAGTATTAGAGCCTAGGTTATTACTATTGTGGACCTAGGTTATCAGAGTCATGTTTTCTTTGAAACTACTGCAGTAAATTAGGTTCGATTATGTCTTCGATAAGTTTTCCTTGATTTAGTTTTTTGTGTATCGTTAGGTTATCTATTTGTTATCTGTTTTGTCTGAATCCCGTTAGTTTTTGTTTTTTCATAATGAGGAGGTAAACGCATGTCGCTCCACTAGTCATTGAGGTCGAGGATGATGAGTCCTTTTAAGATAAAGTTTTACCTCCTGAGCTGCCAGCTAGGTGCAGAGGTAGAGACAGAGGTAGACCTCGACGAGCGGCAGGTCACCATATATAGAGAGATCTACTAGATGAGGAACCTATAGAACTAGAGTTTGAGGAAGCTACTATACCTCTAGCCACACCGCAGATGAAGCATGTATATCAACAGGGTATGTCTGACCCTGAGGCCGTGTTGTTTGACACCAAATTCGATTGAATATCTTTCGACAGGACATCAAATCCTCTAGATTTTTTGCATGCCATTGAGATGAGGACTCGAACTGTTTACATCGAGTATCGGAGGATTATGATAGTTGAGCTATCTATTGAGGGACCAGCCCTGGATTGGTTCGTTTTGGTCATCCAACCGTATATGACGATGATGACTTGGGCTCAGTTCTAAGAGAGGTTTATAAGGTGTTTCTATCCTGAGCCATTGCGGATGAGCTACAAATTTTTATTGACCAACATTTCTAGAGGTGACAGATCTGTAGAGGACTATACCAAAGAGTTCCTCAGATTGGGTTGATATGTAGAGGATTTAATGCGAGATTAGTATTTTACCATTACGACATATATTACTAGACTGGGTTTTACTTTTGTAGGATGCCTATTGCAAGCCTTACTCTTTAGTCGGTGATATAGTTGGCTAAGGAGATAGAGCTCAGATTGGTCAGGTATGGAGTTATACCTGATCATTATCAGTTGGGAGGTGTTCAGTTAGGAGGATTTCAGAGTACACTGTTCCAGACGTTTCAGATTGGCTCTAGCAGTCATCAGAGAGAATCTTATCAATAGAGCCAGAGACCTCAACAGAGAGTCCACAGGAGTAGTAGACATGGTTATGGTGGACCACGTAGACCTATTAGATTCAGTTATAGAGCTACTAGTAGTAGTAGTGGTTAGAGTTCAGGTTGTGGCAGCATGGGATCAGCAGCCAATGCTTGTCACATGTATAGGAGAGTCCATCAGGGACCATACTACATGACTCTTTAAGTTTGTTTCAGATGCAGAAAAATAAGAAATTTTATAAGAGCGTGTCCTTATTCTGGTTACTAGTAGTAATTTCTGCAGTAGTTGATTGCCAGTTTAGCTCTAGCTCCTTTTTAGTTACCTCCAGCTTAGTATCCAAATACAACGCAAATTGTTGTCCAGCAGGGGCATAACAAAGGTAGCAAATGGGATGCTAAGGGTTTTGGTCAAGCTTCCACCAGCCAGCAGGGAGGTCGAGGTTAAGCCAAAGTTTTCACCCTTTCCCAGTAGGATGCTTAGGCATCCAATGTCATTGTTGCAGGTATTCTTCCAATTTGTTACTTGAATGCTAGAGTTTTATTTGATCCAGGTGCTACACATTCTTTCGTGTCCCCTTTTATTCTACGAAGTCATGTTAGCAAGCTTTAAGGATGGCTTTTCCTTTATCTGTCACCACTCCTTTAAGCGATTTGTTAGATGTTGACATAGTTCTTTTTGGATGTTCGGTGTTCATCGGAGGTAGAGAACTGCTAATGGAATTGGTATTGTTGGATGTGATGGAGTTCGATATGATCCTTAGTATGGATTGGTTATCTCAACATTATACCATTGTGAATTATTGGAGTAAAGAGGTAATTTTTAGAATTCCTGATGAAGAAGAGTTTAAGTTTGTGGGTGGTAAGAGTTCTGCACCTCAGAATCTCATCTCCACTATCACGGCTAGGAAGATGCTGAGGAATGGTTGTTAGGGATACTTGGTACTTATCAAGCATACTTCAGGGGAGAAGTTGTGTCTCATAGATGTTCCAGTTGCCTATGAGTTTTTGATATTTTTCCTGAGGAGTTACCAAGTTTACCACCTTATAAAAAGATTGAATTTTGTATAGATATGGTCCCAGGCACAACTCCTATTTCGATGCCACCTTACAGAATGGCTCCTGCAGAGTTGAAGGAATTAAAGGAGTAGTTGCAAGACTTATTGGATAAGGGTTTCATTAGACCCAGTATTTCTCTTTGGGGTGCACCAGTCCTATTTGTGAAGAAGAAGGATGGTACACTGAGACTGTGCATTGATTACAGAGAGCTTAATAAAGTGACAGTGAAGAACAAGTATCCTCTTCCGAGGATAGATGATTTGTTTGATCAACTTTAAGGTACACAGTTCTTTTTCAAGATTGACTTGAGGTCGGGTTATCATGAGTTGTGGATCAGTGAAGCCAATGTTCCTAAAATGACATTCCGCACTTGATATGGCCATTATGAATTTCTAGTGATGTCATTCGAGTTTGTTATAACCCTAAATTTTAAATTATTTTATTTTATTATGAGATATGAAGTGTTAATAAATTTTAAAAGTCAAATGTAATTATTTTACTATTTTATGATTAATTACTATTATTTTGTGTTTAATTGGATTTTCTATGTAAATATATTATTTTGGACGTTTAATTTGCATGGTTTATATTTATTATTTTCGGATAGCATTATTTCAATAACATTAATTTAGTGCATGGTTATTTTAATATTATTATTTCTATTATTGTTTTATCAAACTTCACTATTTATGTTGTTATTAAATTATTTCATCATTTGTATTATTATCATTTAAGTGTTAATATTTTATGTATATACATATATTAATATATATTTGTGTATTTATACTTGTGTGAGAATATATATATATATTTGTGTGTGTGTGTGTTTTATTTGTGGTGGAGAATTTTTAAACATAAAGTAATATGTATTATAATATATAGTTTAATATAAAGTTAATATATACATATACATACAAACAATAAAAAACGTGAACCAAAACACAAAAACTTACCAAAATGCGAACACTGTGCTACCTGCCCTCCTTCACGCCATCGTCCGATTTTCTTCCTATCGGTGTGCCTCCTCGACGTCCAGCAAGCTTTGCCGCCTTCAGCTAGCAGCTCTGCCACCTTTCCTCTTCTTCTCCGGCACCGGTAGCTCGTGCAACCGGTGGAGATCGAGACCTCCATCTTTTCTGGCCATCTTTGATTTCGGCCATTGTTTCTTAAGTTTTTGGTCTCTATCAACTCTCTGAGCTTCGGTGATCACAATTCCAAGCTCTGATTGAGCTTAAACCCAATCATTTGTGAGTTTTCTCAATTTTTTGGTTTTAACCTTTTATGCTTTTTATTTTTTTGAGCTGATTTTTGGTTGATTTAGGCAAACTCTCTTCACAAAAGTTGTTCCTTGCAGCTTGATCTTCATGAATAATTTTTTTTTAATATGGAATTTATTTTAATTTTTGTGAATTTTTAAATATTTTATTATTATTTATTGAATTTTTGTAAATTAATCTATTAAATTATAAATTTGGTATATTTGGTGTTATTATAAATTGTTATTAATTTTAGTGTTGAGATTATAATTTTTGTGATTTTTATATAATTTTTTTAAATATTTTTAGTTTATGTCAATATTAGAAAATGTAATATCCCGAGTTTTAAAATAATTTTAAACTGCATCGGGATATACAGTGTTAATAATTTATATATATATTTATGATTATTTAATTAGTTTGTTATTTATTAAAGTCATTTTAATTATTTTAAGTCTTTTATGTAAAATTTTTTCGAGAGTTTCATTTTCGGGGAAATTAAGATGTAAATAAATAAATATTAATTATTTTAGATGGTTTTGTGAAGTTGCATGAGTCCATGCATGATTTTTAAGTGTCAAATAAAAATATATATGTATACATGCATATATGCGCATTTAAATAAAATTAGGGTTTATTTTAATTAAATTAAATTAAATTATATAGTTTTAATAATAATTAAATGTGTATATATATGTATATGTATATATATATTATTATTTGAGTGTGTGGTTTATATTAATTTAGGTATAATATTTATATATTAAAATAATATAAAATATAGTTGTATATATACATATATATTTACCAAAACAAAAAGTTCTCAATAATTACGATTTTGCCATCGACAACATTACCTTCTTCCTCAATGTCCTCCTTCCCTCTACGGCCACTGTCACGTTAATTTCTCACCGTCGGTGTGCTTCTCAGCCTTCCTCCTCCACCTCCAGCCCATCCCGCCGCCCTTAGCTTCCATTTCCGGCGAGTTTTGGTCGGTTTTTCTTAAAGAAACTGAAACTTGCCATTAACTCCGATCACAATGATTCCGGCCACCATTTGAAGTGACACCGGTCTCTATCTCTTCCTTGAGCTATGATGAGTGCATTTCTAGGCTAGGTTTCACTTGATTTGGTCTAGATTTCCCTAGGTTTTGAATTTTCAATTTTGACCAACTTGTGTTCTTGAATTTTTTGAGTTTCGATTTCAATGATTCAAGCAAACTTCCTTCATAAATATTCATCCTAGTAGCTCAATATACATGCTGTAATTTTTGTGGAATTTTTGGGAATTTTTTTGATTTTTGTGAATTTTTTATTATTTTATTAATATTTTCTAATTTTCATAAATTAATTAATTAAATTATGAAATTTTGATTTATGGTGTTTATAGGTGTTAAAATGCATTTTATGAATTTATTTGTAATTTTTATGATTTTTGTATAATTATTGTGAATTTAATTAGTTTATGTGATTTTTAGAAAATTGGGTTAATTATGTGTTTTATTGAAATTAATTGGTTAATTGAGTATAATTATTGATATTATTGAATTATATGTTGAGAAATTAATTTTTGAGTAATTATATTATTTTTAGTGTATTTTTGAATAATTATACTGAATTTATATATAATAGGGGTATTTTGGTAATTTGGCACTAAATTGGCTAAAAATATAATTAAATTGGTTTTAATAGTTATTTGAGATATAAAAATGATTCCTATGAATTATTTAGTATTTTTGACTAATTAAAACTATTTTTCATAAATCACTTTCAAATTATATATAATATATTATTTTTCTAAATAAATGAGTTTTTATTGATTTTTAATATGTTTTAGGGTTAATTAAGTAATTTGGATTTATAAAATTTATTTTGGTTAATATTTACAAATTTATCGAGAATTACAAATTTTTAATAATATTTTAATAAAATTAGGGTTTTTATGTATTTATTGGTAAAATAATTATTTTTAGCGTTTGAATTTCTAATTTGCTATATTTTGAGTATTAAAGGGTATTTTTGGTATTTTTAGCATTTCAATGTGATCTGTAATTATCTCGTGAATTGTAAACTTCGATCGGTGGAATTATAGTTGGAAGTTCGATCGAGGGACTTTGTGGCTGTATATTTTCGAAGTGTGTTTCTTGCAAGACCGGCTCTACTTTCTGAGTAGAGAGATGTCCATTTTACAGGGGAGGTTCTGTCGGATTTTTGGTAGAATTCTTGTAAAACGTAATATTCGGTCGAATTCCTATTCTTATTCTGTGTTCGGTATTTTTAGATCGAGTCTCTAAGGATTTCGATAGATTTATTCTAATTTCATATTGTCGTTTGTTTATTTACCTGCGCCAAGACTGAGGCCTAGTGGACCAGGCCCGTCGGACCCGTCTCGAGGAGTGCAATAACTGTGAGTTGTTATCTTATATATATGTGCTCTAGGATGCATGTTTTTAGAAATGTATGATTTATTTTATAAATTATGCATAAATGGTTTAATTATTGCTTAGGTTTATTTTTGGTATATTTTAAATTATATGCTTGTTTTATTGTGAATTTATACTTAAAATGTTTTTAAGTATATTTATAGTTTATTTTATAATTAAATTGAATTTATTGACGTATATATACTCGAAATATACTTCTTTTATTTTTGGTATATTTCTAGTATATATATAGTTTATATTGTTATTTTACTTAAAGTCATGCATCATTTATTTCATGAATGAATGGATTTATTTTAAATGAAGGATATCAATAGAACGTGCTACCTAGTGGGCAACACTAGGACCGAGTACGTACCGGTATGACGATATAATTTAGGTTAAATTACTAACCTATTTGTGGATATTGATTGGATTAATTTATTTGATGTGAGATGTGATTTGAGAGTGTGATTGTTGGAGCTCGGTTGACCAAGTGTCTCGGGGCCCATCACACTGATAGTTAGACTGCTGGAGCTTGGTTGACTTAGTGTCTCGAGGCCAGTCTACTGTCCAAATGGAACAAGTGAATCTATTTGGAAAAAGTGAGCCTGTATGGCTAGAGTGTTGTCTAACACTGTTTGAGGTTGCGATTTCCTAGGGTTCTATTTGATCCTTCATATATGGATGTTATTTTCAGTTTTTATATAAAATGATTTTGCTATATTTGTGTGTTTTTGCCTGTATATATATTTATTATATATACTATTGAATGTGTGCATTTGTCATTTAGCTGTGCATGTATATATATTATAACAATTCACTTAGTGAGGTCTGACTCCCCTCCGTTGACTATTTTTTAGGAGAGTCATTGTCTTCAGACCTCAGTAGTAGACCCTTACGCCGGATTTCTTATGCCCCGACTTTATTATGTAATCTGCTCACTTGATGTTATTTTATAATCTAAACACTGCAGTAGTTATAGTCAGTTGTGAGATTTAATTGATTTGATTAAGATCTGATATGATTGAGATATGATATGATTGATAGTGTGATTGCTAGAGCTCAGTTAACCAAGTGTCTCGGGGCCAATCACACTGACAGTCAGACTGCTAGAGCTCCATTGACTTAGTGTCTCAGGGCCAATCTACTGTCCATATGGATTAAGTGAATTTATTTGGAATTAAGTGAGCCTGGATGGCTAGAGTGATGTTATTGTTAATTGAGGTTGTGATTAAATAGGGTTCTATTTAATCCTTTATAAACTTATGTTTTTCAGTATTATATATTTTCAACATCTGTGTGAAATGCTTTATATATATTTATTATATGTGAATGATTGATTGCATTTGATATTTGGAAATACATGTGTATATATTATAACAATTCATTCAGTGAGGTCTGACTCCCCTCAGTTGATGTTTTTACGAGAGAATCTTCTTCTTCATACCTCAGCAATAGACCCATCCATCGGATTTCTTCAGCCCCTACTTGTTTATGTAAATTATCTACTTAATTTTATATTGTACTCTAGAAAACTGCAGTAGTGAGTCGTATTTAGTTTTTATTGTATGTGATTCTAATTCAGAGGCCTTTCTCTAAATATTGTATTAATATATTTTATTTTATGATATAAAAGAGATGATTTTTATTACATTGCTTTATGATTTTAATTATGGTGCATATTTTATTTTAATTATTGTATGCTTTTATTTTAAGGCATACTACGGGTTCTGGATTCGAAAGAGTTCTCATTCCCTATCGTCGGTCATGGCCCCTGGTTTGGGTCATGACAAAGTTGGTATCAAAGCCTGGTTTGTATCTGGGCCTAAGTTGTTAGAGTTGTGGCCCTAGTTTTTCTGAGTTGTGTTTTCTTTTGAAACTACTGCAGTTAATTAGGTTCGAGTATGTCTTTGATAAGTATTCCTTGATTTAGTTTTTTGCGTTATCGTTAGTTGTTTATTTTATTTGAATCCTTTTGTTTGTCTTTTCAGAATGAGGAGACAAGCACATGTCGCTTCGCCGGTTGTTGAGGCCAAGTATTATGAGTCCTTTCAGGATGAGGTTTTACCTCCTGAGCCACTAGCTAGGCATAGAGGTCGTGGCAGAGGTAGACCTCGAGGAATAATAGGTCGCCGTAGACAACGTGAGTTACACGATGAGGAACCTATAGAGCCAAAGTACGAGGATGCTCCTATACCTCCAGTTGCACTGCCAATTTAGCCTGTCTATTAGTAGGATATGTTTGACCCTAAGGCAATGCTATTTTATGCCAGAGTTAGTCGTATAGCATTCGATGGGACTTCTGACCCGTTGGACTTTCGACATGCTATCGAGATGAGGACTCGGACTACTCACACTGAGTATCAATGGATTATGATTATTGAGCTGTTAGTAGAGGGACCAGCCCTAGATTGGTTTATTCAAATAATTCAGGCGTATATGACTACAATGACCTGGGCGTAGTTCAGAGAGCAATTTATGAGGAGATTCTATCTAAAGCCACTCTGTATGAGCTATAAACTCTGGCTGATGAGCATCACTAGGGGTGATAGATCTGTTGAGGACTACACTAGAGAGTTTCTTCAACTTGACAGATATGTAGAGGATCTGATGAGGGATCAGTATTTTACAATCACCACCTATGTTACTAGTTTGGATTCTACTTTTGCTAGGATGCCCATAGTAGGCCTTACTCTAGAGTCAGTGATAGAGTTGGCTAAGGAGATTGAGCCGAGGCTAGTCAGGCAAGGTGTTATGCCTGATTATTACCACCTGGGTGCTCAGTCAGGCGAATTTCAGACTACTCTGTACTCAAGTTTTTAGATTGGTTTGAGTAGTCAGCAAAGAGGCCTAGTCTAGTAAAGCTAAAGACAATAATAGAGAGTGTACAGAAGTAGTAGACATGGTTGTGGAGGTCAGCGCAGATTGATCAGATTTGGATCAGGTGCTTTTAGCAACAGTAGTGGTCATAGTTCTGGGACAGCTGCCAATGTTTGCCAAACATGTGGAAGAGTCCATCAAGCACCATATTATATGACACTGCTGACTTATTTTTGATGTGGATAGATGAGACACTATGCCAAATCATGTCCCTATTCTGGTTATCAGCCACAGCAGATTTCGTGATTTCCACAGCAGTCAATTTTTAGTACAGCATCAATTCCTTTTCAGTTACCTCCAGCTCAGTACCTGAGTTCTACTCAGATAATTCCTCAGTAGGGTCGTGGTGGAGGTACTAAAGAAGGTGTTAGAGGTTTTGGCCAGGCTTCTACCAGCTAGTAGGGAGGCCGAGGTCAGGCCAAAGTTTTTCATCTCACTCAGCAGGATGCTCATGCATTTAATGTAGTCATGGTAGGCATTATTTCTGTTTGTTACCTAGATGCTTAGGTTTTGTTTGATCCAGGTGTCATGCATTCATTTGTTTCTCCTACGTTTTCTTCTAAGTTTTGTTAGCAAGCTTCGAGGATGGCTTTTCCCTTATCTGTCATCACTCCTCTAAGCGATTCTTTGGACACTGATATTGTTCTTTTTGGTTGTCCAGTTTTCATTGATGGTAGAGAATTACCCTCTGAGTTGGTGTTATTAGATGTGATAGAGTTTGATGTTATCCTCGGTATGGATTGGTTGTCTCAGCACTATGCCATTGTGGATTATTGGAGTAAAGAGGTGATATTCAAAATTCCTAATGAAGAAGAGTTTAAGTTTGTTGGTGATAAGAGTTCTACACGTCAAAATCTTATCTCCGTTATCACAGCTAAGAAAATGCTGAGGAAGGATTGCCAGGGTTATTTGGCACTAGTCAGGGATACTTCAGTAGAGAAGTTGTCACTTACAAATGTTCCTATTGCTTGTGAGTTTCATGATGTTTTTCCTAAGGAGTTGCCAGATTTACCACCTCATAGAGAGATTAAGTTCTGTATAGATGTGGTTCCAGACACTACACCTATTTTGATACAACCCTATAGAATGGCTCCTGCAGAGTTGAAAGAGTTAAAGGAGCAATTGCAGGAATTATTGGATAAGAGTTTTATCAGACCCAGTGTTTCTCTTTGGGGTGCACTAGTCCAATTTATGAGGAAGAAGGATGGTACCCTGAGACTGTGCATTGACTACAAAGAGCTGAATAAGGTGACAGTGAAGAACAAGGATCCTCTTCGGAGGATAAATGACTTTTTTTATCAGCTTCAGGGTGCACAGTTCTTTTCTAAGATTTATTTAAGGTCAGGTTATCATCAGTTGCGGATCAGAGAAGCCGATGTTCCTAAAACGGCATTCCGCACTCGATATGGTCACTATGAGTTTCTGGTTATCTCATTTGTTTTGACTAACGCACCAATAACTTTTATGGATCTGATGAACATGGTATTCAGACCATATATGGATCAGTTTATAGTAGTCTTCATTGATGATATACTAGTGTATTCAAAGAGTATGGAAGAGCATGTATATCACCTAAGGACTGTACTAGAGACACTGAGAGAACATCAACTTTATACTAAATTCTCGAAGTGTGACTTCTGGTTGGAGAGTGTTGCATTCCTTGGACATGTGGTGTCTAAAGAGGGTATCCAGGTTGATCCACAGAAGATTGAGGCAGTGTATAAGTGGCCTAAACCAACTTCAGTTACTGAGATTCAAAATTATCTGAGTTTAGCTAGGTATTATAGGAGGTTTGTACAGGATTTTTCCAGAATTACAGTTCCTATGACTTGCTTAACTTAGAAGAATGTGAAGTTTGAGTGGTTAGATGCTTATGAGAACAACTTTCAATTGTTGAAGGAGAAGTTAACCACAACTCTAATTTTGTCTTTGCCTAATAGAGTAGACAAGTTCATAGTGTATTGTGATGCCTCTAGAGTTGGCCTAGGTTGTGTGTTGATGCATAATAGTAGGATAATAGCTTATGCTTTGAGGCAGTTGAAGAAGCATGAATAGAATTATCCTACTCACGACCTAGAGATGGTCGTAGTGATCTTTGCTCTCAAGATCTAGAGACATTATCTGTATGGGGTGACTTGTGAGATTTTTATTAATCACAAAAGCCTTAAGTACATTTTCCAGTAGAGAGATCTAAATCTGAGGTAGAGGAGATGGTTGAAACTGTTGAAAGATTATGATTGTGAGATTCTTTATCATCCAGGCAAGGCTAATGTGGTAGTAGATGCCTTGAGTAGGAAGTCCTCAGGTAGTCTTGCTCACATTAGTGTGAAGAGGAGACCGTTGATTCAAGAGTTGCATGAGTTAGTGGATCAAGGTCTGATGATGAAGATAAATAGATCTGGTGGACTACTAGCTCAGTTTAAGGTGTAATTTATATTGAGAGATAGGATTAAGGCAGCTCAGAGTTAAGATCTTATTCTTCAAGAGCTTGCAAAGAATGTTCGAGCAGGAAAGTTCACTGATTTCACACTTGATGATGATAGTATTTTATGGATCAGTGGTAGATTGTGTGTTCCTGATGTGGATAATTTGAGATAAGAGATCTTTGAGGAAGCACATTCTAAAATTTACAGCGTACATCTAGGTGTCACTAAGATGTACCACAATATCAGAGATTTGTACTGGTGGGATGGATAAAAGAAGGATGTAACTGATTATGTTGCTAAGTGTTTGACGTGTTAGTAGGTGAAAGCTAAACATCAGAAGCCTTTTAAGAAGCTTTAGCCTCTTCCTATTCTTGAGTGGAAGTGGGATAGGATTGCTATGGATTTTATGGTTGGTTTACCTCATTCTAAGGATGGATATAATTCTATCTGGGTGATTGTGGACAGGTTGATGAAGTCTGCACATTTCTTGCCTATGAAAGCCATTTATTCTATAGCCAGATTAGTGAAGCTGTATGTGAAGCATATTGTGTGCCTTCATGGAGTACCTGTGTCCATTATGTCAGACAGAGGTTCAGTGTTTACTTCTCATTTTTGGCAAAAGTTGCAGGAAGCGATGGGCACCGGGTTGGATTTTAGTACAGCTTTCTATCCTTAGATAGATGGTCAGTCTGAGAGGACGATCCAGACACTGGAAGATATGTTGAGGATGTGTGTTTTAGGTCTGGGAGGTAGTTGGGATGATCATTTGCCACTTGTGGAGTTCGCTTATAATAACAGCTACCATAGCAGTATTGGAATGGCACCATATGAGGCTTTGTATAGAAGGAAGTGTAGATCCCCTCTGAGTTGGGATGAGATTGGGGACAAAGCATTGATTGGACCTGAGATGGTTCAGGATGCTGCAGAGAAGGTTGCTGTGATATAGAGGAGATTAGAGACCGCCATTAGCAGGTAGAAGAGCTATGCGGATCCTAGATGCAAAAATGTGAAGTTCTAGGTAGGAGACTATGTGTTTCTGAAGGTATCTTCGATGAAGGGTGTGATGAGATTTAGTAGGAAGGGCAAGCTAGCACCGAGATATATTAGACCGTTTAAGATTCTGGAGAGAGTGGGCACTATTGCATACCGATTGGCTTTGCCTCCGAGTGTTATAACTCGAGTTTTTAAATATTTTTATATTAACTCGGGATATGTAGTGTTAATAAATTTTAAAACTATATATTTAATTATTTGATTATTTTGTGAATAATTAATGTTATTTTTACGTTTACTTATAGTTTTCCACGTAAAAATTTTTCCGAAACTTATTATCTTGGAAAATAATATTTTAATAATATTTAAATTTAGTGCATTAATAATTTTAATATTATTATTGTAGGAAATTACATTATTGACCTTTGTTTCATGAGTCGATATATATATATACATGCATATATATTATTAGGGTTTTTTTTTTTATGACGTGTTATTTGTTATTGTGTTATATATATATATATATATATATATATAATAAAACATCTTCTTCTTCCCCTATCCTCCTCAACACCGAGCCACACCCCCCCCCCCCCCCGCATCACCGTCCGTTCCCCTCCGTTTATTGTGCCCCTCCAGCCAGCAGCTCCACCGCCTCTGTTGTCTTCTCTGGCACCGTTTGTAGCCTGTGGAAGCTGGAATAGTTGAAACTCGTCTCCTCTCTGTTCACCAACTTTTTGGCCACCAAACTTTGTGATTCTGGTGCCGTTGAACTCCTAGAACTTCATAGAAGTCGATTCCAAGCTTCTTATAGCTTGAAAACTCGATTTGATAAGGTTTTGAGCTTGATTCCATTTTCGGCCATTTTTTATTCTTGATTTTTTTGAACTTCATTATTTGAGATTCAAGCTTAGTTCCTTCACAAATTATGTTTCCCTTAGCTTAATCTACACTCTGGAATTTTTGAAATTTATTTTGATTTTTGTGAATTTTTGATTATTTTATTATTATTTTCTAATTTTCATAAATTAATTAAATAAATTGTGAAATTATGATTTTTAGTGTTTTTGGTGGTTGAAATTAATTTTAGAATTTAATTTATAATTTTTTATAATTATTATAATTTTATTTACTTTATGTCAATTTTGGAAATATAGGTTATATATGTGTTTTGTTAAAATTAATTGGTTAATTGAGTATAATTGTTGATTTTATTGAATCATATGTTGAGAAAATAATTTTAGAGTAAATATATAATATTTATTGAATTTTTGAGTATTTATAGTATATTATGTGAATTTTTATATATTAGGGGTATTTTGGTAATTTGGTAGTCATTTTTCTTAAATATTAAGTTTAGTTGGTTTTAATAATTATTTGAAGAATAAAAATGATTTTTACAAATTATTTTCTATTTTTAACTAATTAAAACTATTTTTTTTAAATTATTTTTAAATTATATATAATATACTATTTTTGTAAATAAATGAGTTTTTAGTAACTTTTGATATGTTTTTGGACTAATAGAGTAATTGGGATTTATAAAATGAATTTTTATTAATATTATATTAATATTAGAGTTTTTAAGTAATTACCAGTGAAATAATTACTTTTAGTGTTTTTAAATTGCTATATTTTAATACTAAAGGGCATTTTTGGTATTTACGGAAATTTAACATATATTTTTGTGTATTTTATTGTGAATTGCGGACCTCGGTCTGTGGAATTTGCAATTTGAGATCCTAATCGAGGGTTGTGAGAGTATATTGTATTCGAAGTGTATTTTCTTGCAGGACCGACTCTACTTTTTAAATAAAGAGATGTTCATTTTATAGAGGAGGTTCTACTAAATTTTTGATAGAATTCTCGTAAAATGTGACATTCAGTCAAATTTTTATTCTCTATCTGTGTCTAGAATTCTAGATTGAGTCTTTAGAAGTTAAGTTAGATTTATTCTAATTTCGTGTTATTTATTTATTTATTAGTTGCGCCGAGACCGAGGCCTAGTGGACCAGGCCCATCGGACCCGTCTCAAGGAGCGCACAATTGTGAGTTATTATGATATATATGCATTGCTTAGGTTGCATGATTTAGTCTTCTATGTTTTAAATATAAATTTTTGCATAATTGCCTATTTGAATGTTTAAGTATATTTTAGGTATACTTTTAGTATATTTTTGGTATATTATGAAATAAATGCATGTTTTCCTTTTCAATTAAATCTAGCTTGTTTTTAAATATATTATTGGTTTAATTTAATATATTCCAGGATTTATTTGAGTGATTATGCGTATATATACTTGAAATATACTTAGTTTATTTTAGGTATATTTTTGGTATATATATATGGTATATTTGTTTATTTTAAATACCATTATACATCATTTATTTTCTTGAATGTATGTTTTATATATAAATAAAGGATATCAATAGAATGTGCTTCCTAGTGGGCAGCACTAGGATCAAGTACGTATCGGTATGACAGTAGATTTTAGGTTAAATTACTAACCTATTGGTGGATTATGACTTGTTGATTGATTTGATTGATATGATATGTGATTGAGAGTGTTATTGCTGGAGCTCGGTTAAGCAAGTGTCTTAGGGCCAATCACATTGACAATTAGACTGCTTGTAATATCCCAAGTTTTTAAATAATTTTAAACTGCATCGGGATATGCAGTGTTAATAATTTTTTTATATATTTTTTATTATTTAATTAGTTTATTATTTATTAAAGTCATTTTTAATTATTTTAAGTTTTTTACGTAAATTTTCCCGAGAGTTTTATTTTCAAGGAAATTAAAACTTAAATAAATAAATATTAATTATTTTAGACGGTTTTATAAAATTGCATGAGTCCATGCACGATTTTAAGTGTCGTATAAAAATATATACATATACATGCATATATGTACATTTAAATAAAATTAGAGTTTATTTTAATTAAATTTATATTATATAGTTTTAATAATAATTAATATGTGTATTATAATGTATATGTATATATATATTATTATTTGGGTGTGTGGTGCATATTAATTTGAATATAATATTTATATATTATTATAATATAAACTATAGTTATATATATACATATATATACATATATACTTTACAAAATCAAAAAGTTTACCATATTTATGAAATTGCCATTGACTTCTTCCTCTTCGTTCTCGATGACCCATCTCCATTTCCGGCCATTGTCACATCGATTTCTTGCCATCGGTGTGCCTCTCAGCCATCCTCCTCCATCTCCAACCCATTCCGTTGCCCTTAGCTCCCTTTTCCGACGTTGTTTGATCGGTTTTTCCCCAAGAAATTGAAACTTGCTTCCAACTCCGATCACAATGATTTCGGCCACCGCTTGAAGTGACACCGGTCTCTATCTCTTCCTTGAGCTTTGGTGAGTGCATTTCTAATCTTGGTTTCACTTGATTTAGTCTAGATTTCCCTAGGTTTTCAATTTTCAATGTTGGCCACTTTGAGTTCTTGAATTTTTTTTAGTTTCAATTTCAATGATTCAAGAAAAATTCCCTCACAAAGATTGATCCTAGTAGCTCAATCTACATTCTGTAATTTTTGTGGAATTTTTGGGAATTATTTTGATTTTTTATTATTTTATTAATATTTTCTAATTTTCGTAAATTAATTAAATAAATTATGAAAATGTGATTTATGGTGTTTATAGGTGTTTAAATGCATTTTAGAAAATTATTTGTAATTTTTTTGATTTTTATATAATTATTGTGAATTTATTTAGTTTATGTGATTTTTAGAAAATTAGGTTAATAATGTATTTTGTTGAAATTAATTGGTTAATTGAGTATATTTATTGATATTATTGAATTATATGTTGAGAAATTAATTTTTGAGTAATTATATTATTTTTAGTGAATTTTTGAACAATTATAGTGAATTTATATATAGTAGGGGTATTTTGGTAATTTGGCACAAAATTGGCTGAAAATATAATTAAATTGGTTTTAATAGTTATTTGAGGTATAAAAATGATTTCTACAAATTATTTGTTTTTAACTAATTCAAGCTATTTTTTGAAAATTATTTTCAAATTATATATAATATACTAATTTTCTAAATAAAATGAGTTTTATCGATTTTTAATATGTTTTAGGGTTAATTATGTAATTTGGATTTATAAAATGTATTTTGGTTAATGTTTATGAATTTATCAAGAATTATCATTTTTTAATAATATTTTATTAAAATTAGGATTTTTATGTATTTATCGGTAAAATAATTATTTTTAGCTTTTAAATATCTAAATTGCTATATTTTGAGTATTAAAGGGTATTTTTGGTATTTTTGGCATTTTAATGTGTTATGTGCATATTTCATGAATTGTGAACCTCGGTCGGTGGAATAGTAGTTTGGGTGTCCGACTGAGGGGTTGTGTGACTGTGTTTATTTGAAGTGTGTTTCTTTGCAGGACCGACTCTACTCTTTGAGTAGAGAGATGTCCATTTTACAAGGGAGGTTCTGTCGAATTTTTGATAGAATTCTCATAAAACATGATATATGATCAAATTCCTATTCCTTATCCGTGTCTAGTGTTTTAGATTGAGTCTTTAGAATTATGTTAGATTTATTCTAATTTCGTGTTGTCATTTGGTTGTTTAGTTGCACCGAGACTAAGGTCTAGTGGACTAGGCCCGTCGAACCCATCTCGAGGAGCACAATAATTGTGAGTTGTTATCTTATATATACGTGTTCTAGGATGCATGTTTTTAGAAATGTATGTTTTATTTGTATAAAATATGCATAAATGATTTAATAATTGCTTAGGTTTATTTTTGGTATATTCTGGTATATTTTGGTATATTTTAAATTATATGCATGTTTTATTAATGAATTATTCTTAAAATGTTTTTAAGTATATTTATTGTTTATTTTATAACTAAATTGAATTCATTTGATGTATATATACTAGAAATATACTTGGTTTATTTTTGGTATATTTCTAGTATATATATGGTTTATATTGTTATTTTAATTAATGTCATGCATCATTTATTTCATGAATGTATGGATTTATTTTAAATGAAGGATATCAATAGAACGTGCTACCTATTGGGCAACACTAGGACTGAGTATGTACTGGTATAATGATAGAATTTAGGTTATATTACTAACATATTTGTGGATATTGATTGGATTAATTTATTTGATGTGTGATGTGATTTGAGAGTGTGATTGCTGGAGCTCAGTTGACCAAGTGTCTCGGGGCCAATCACACTGACAGTTAGATTGCTGGAGCTCAGTTGACTTAGTGTCTCAGGGCCAATTTACTGTCCAAATGGAACAAGTGATTTATTTGGAATAAGTGGGCCTGTATGGCTAGAATGTTGTCTAACACTATTTGAGGTTACGATCATTTAGGGTTCTATTTGATCCTTCATTATCGGATATTATTTTCAGTATAGATATGAAATGATTTTGCTACATCTGTGTGATTTTTCCTGTATATATATTTATTATATATACTATTGAATGTGTGCATTGTCATTTAGATATGCATGTATATATATTCTCTCTCAACAACAACAACGGAGGAGGAGGAAAAGAGAGAGGATCTCTCTCTCAACTACAACAACGGAGGAGGAGGGAAAAGAGAGAGATATTGGATTTCTTCTGCACCAGCTTTATTATGTAAACTGCTCACTTGATTTTATATTATAATCTAGACACTGCAGTAGTTGTAGTCAAGTTATGGGATTTATGTATTATATTTGTATGGATTTATATTTTAAAGACTTGAATTGAAATTTGTATTAAAATTTTATATATATATGAGATGAGTTTGTTTACTTAAACCTGTTGATGGATTATTAGTTTATTATTATTTATGAAAATTATTTCCGCTGTAAAATACTTTATTTATGTTATTATTATTGCATGTTTTTATTTTATTTTTAAGGCTTGCTACGGGTTTCAGATTCAAAAGAATTCATGTTCCTTAGCGCTGGTCATGGCCCCTATTTTAAGTCATAACAAAGTTGGTATCAGAGCGGAGTTCTGTGTCAGGGCCTTAGTTGTGTGAGTTGTGGCCTTAGTTTTCAATGTTGTATTTTCTTTTAAAACTACTGCAGTGAATTAGGTTCGAGTATGTCTTGATAAGTATTCCTTGATTTAGTTTTTTGTGTTATCCTCCAATGTCCATTTTGTCTGAATCCTTCTGTTTGTCTTTTCAGAATGAGGAGGCAAGCGCGTGTTGCTCCACCGGTCATTGAGGCCGAGGATGATGAGTCCTTCCAGGATGAGGTTTTACCTCCTGAGCCGCTAGTTAGGCATAGAGGTCGTGGCAGAGGTAGACCTCGAGAAGCGATAGGTCACACTAGACAGAGAGAGATACAGGATGAGGAGCTTGTAGAGCCTAAGTACAAGGATGTTCTTGTACCTCTAGTTATTTTGCTTGATCAACATGCTTATCAGCAGGGTATGTCTGACCCTGAGGCAACTCTATTCTTTTCCAGAGTTGGTAGGATCGCTTTTGATGGGACTTTCGATCCTCTAGATTTTCTGCACGCGATCGAGACTAGGACTCAGACTGCTCATACCGAGTACCAATGGATTATGATCGTCGAGCTGTCTATTAAGGGACCAGCCCTGGACTGGTTCATTCAGATGATCAAGCCTTACATGATGACGATGATCTGGGCTCAGTTCAAAGAGCGATTTATGAGGAGATTCTGCCCAGAGCTGCTTTGCATGAGTTATCGTCTCAGATTGACCAGTATTTCTCGCGGTGACCAATCTATTGAGGAGTACACTCAAGAGTTCCTCTGACTTGATAGATATGCAGAGGATCTGATGCAAGACCAGTACTTTGCAGTCACCACATATGTTACTGGATTGGGTTCTGCATTTGTTGGTATGCCTACAGTGGGCCTTACTCTAGAGTCGATTATTGAGTTGGCCAAGGAGATTGAGCTGAGGCTAGTCAGGCAAGGGAGCTATGCCTAATTATTACCAGTTGGGTGTACAATCAAGTGGATTTCAAACTACTCCATACTCGAGATTTCAAATTGGATCGAGTAGTCAGCAGAGAGGTCTAGCTCAGCAGAGTCAGAGACAGCAGCAAAGGGTACATCGGAGCAGTAGACATGGCCGTAGAGGTCAACGTAGACCATTCAGACTCAGGTCAGATGCTTTGAGTAGCAGCAGTGGACGTAGTTCTGGGTCAGCTGCTAGTGTTTTCCAGACCTACGATAGAGTCCATCAGGGACTATGTTACATGACACCGCTGACATGCTTCAGATGCGGGCAGATAGGACATTATGCTAGATCGTGTCCTTATTTCGGGTATCAGCAGCTGCAGATTCTATGATTTCCCCAGCAGTTGATTGCTAGTGTTGCACCCATTCCTTTTCAGTTGCCTCCAGCCCAACATCAGAGTTTTACTCAGCTTGTTCCCCAGCAGGGTCATGGTAGAGGTGCCAGAGGAGGTGCCAAAGGTGTTGGCCAGGCTTCTACCAGCCAACAGGGAGGTCAAGGATAGACCAGAGTCTTCCATCTCACTCAGCAAGATGCTCAGACATCTAATGCAGTCATGGCAGGTATTATTTCTACCTATTACCTGGATGCATGGGTTCTATTTGATCCGGGTGCCATGCATTCGTTCGTTTCTCCTATTTTTGCTTTCAAGTCTTATTGGCAAGCTTCGAGGATGGCTTTTCCTTTATCTATCGCCACTCCTTTAAGTGATTCTTTGGACACCGATATTATTCTTTCTGGTTGTCCAGTTCTCGTAGGAGGTAGAGAATTATCCACTGATTTGATTCTATTGGATGTGATGGAGTTTGATGTTATTCTGGGTATGGATTGGTTATCTCAGCACTATGCCGTTGTGGATTGTCGAAGTAAAGAGGTGACTTTCAGAATTCCTGGTGAAGAAGAATTTAAGTTTGTGGGTGATAGGAGTTCAGCACCTTAGAATCTCATTTCTGCTATTACGGCTAGAAAGTTACTGAGGAAAGGTTATCAGGGATATTTGGCATTGGTCAAGAATACTTCAGTGGAGAAATTGTCACTCATAGATATTCCTATTGCCTGTGAGTTTCTTGATGTATTTCCTGAGGAGTTGCCAGGTTTACCACCTCATAGAGAGATTGAGTTCTGTATAGATGTGGTTCCAGGTACTACTCCTATATCTATGCCACCCTACAGAATGGTTGCTGTAAAGTTGAAAGAGTTGAAGGCGCAGTTGCAAGAGTTGTTAGATAAGGGTTTTATTAGACCTAGTGTTTCCCCTTGGGGTGCACCAGCCCTGTTTTTGAAGAAGAAGGATGGTACCCTGAGACTGTGCATTGACTATAGAGAGCTGAACAAGGTGATAGTGAAGAACAAGTATCCTCTCTCGAGGATAGATGACTTATTTGATAAGCTACAGGGTGCACAGTTCTTTTCTAAGATTGATATGAGGTCGGGTTATCATCAGTTACGGATCAATGAAGCCGATGTTCCTAAAACGACATTCCACACTATGAGTTTCTGGTGATGTCTTTTGGCTTGATTAATGCACTAGTAGCTTTTATGGACCTGATGAACAAGGTATTCATACCATATGTGGATCAGTTTATGGTAGTCTTCATTGATGATATACTGGTATATTCGAGGAGTATGGAAGAGCATGTATATCACTTGAGGATTGTACTGCAGAGACTTAGAGAACATCAGCTTTATGCTAAATTCTCAAAGTGTGATTTCTGGATTGAGAGTGTTTCTTTTCTTGGACACGTGGTGTCTAAAGAAGGTATCCAGGTTAATCCATAAAAGATTGAGGCAGTGTCTGAGTAGCCTAAATCGACTTCTGTTATAGAGATTCAGAGTTTTCTGGGTTTAGCCGGGTATTATAGGAGGTTTGTGCAGGATTTTTTTAGAATTGCAGCCCCTATGACTCGCTTGAGTAAGAAGAATGTAAGATTTTAGTGGTCTGAAGCTTGTGAGAATAGTTTTCAGTTGTTGAAGGAGAAGTTGACCACAGCTCCAGTGTTAGCTTTGCCTAATGGTGTGGACAAGTTCAAAGTGTATTATGATGCCTCTAGAGTTGGCCTTGGTTGTGTATTGATGCAGAATGGTAGGGTGATAGCCTATGCTTTGAGGTAGTTAAAGAAGCATGAGCAGAACTATCCTACACACGACCTAGAGATGGCTACAGTGATATTTGCTCTCAAGATCTGGAGACATTATCTATACGGGGTGACTTATAAGATTTTTACTAATCACAAGAGCCTTAAGTACATTTTCTAGCAGAGAGATCTGAATTTGAGGCAGAGGAGATGGTTGGAACTGTTGAAAGATTATGACTATGAGATTTTATATCATCTGGGCAAGGCTAATGTGGTAGCAGATGCCTTGAGTAGGAAGTCCTTAGGCAGTCTTGCTCATATCAATGTAGAGAGGAGACCGTTGATCCAGGAGTTACATCTGTTAGTGGATCAAAGTCTGATGATGAAGCTTAGTAGATCAGGTGGACTACTAGCTTAGTTTAAGGTGCAATCTATAATGAGAGATAGGATTAAGGCAGCTCAGAGCCGAGATCCTATTTTAGAAGAGCTTGCAGAGAATGTTCGAGCAGGGAAGTTCACTGATTTCACACTCGATTATGACGATGTTTTATGGATCAGTGGTAGATTGTGTGTTCCTGATGTGGATAATTTGAGAGAAGAGATCCTAGAGCGTACATCCGGGTGTCACTAATATGTACCACAGTATCAGAGACTTGTACTGGTGGGATGGACTGAAGAAGGATGTCGCTGATTATATTGTTAAGTGCTTGACGTGTCAACAAGTGAAAGCTGAGCATCAGAAGCTTTTTGGGAAGCTTCAGCCTCTTCCTATTCCTGAGTGGAAGTGGGAAAGGATAGCTATGGATTTTGTGGTCAGTTTACCTCATTCTAAGGATAGATATGATTCCATCTGGGTGATTGTAGACAGGTTGACTAAGTCTGCACATTTCTTGCCTGTGAAAGCCACCTATTCTATAGCTAGATTGGCGAAGCTATATATGAAGCATATTGTGTGCCTTCATGGAGTACCTGTGTCCATTGTGTCAAACAGAGGTTTAGTATTTATCTCATTATTTTGGCAGAAGTTTTAGGAAGCGATGGGCATTAGGTTGGACTTCAGTACCGCTTTTCATCCTCAGACAGATGGTCAATCTGAGAGGACGATCCATACACTAAAAGATATGATGAGGATGTGTGTTTTTGATTTGGGAGGTAGCTAGGATGATCAATTGCCACTCGTAGAGTTTGCATATAATAACAGCTACCATAGCAGTATTGGAATGGCACCATACGAGGCGTTGTATGGAAGGAAGTGTAGATCCCCTCTGAGTTGGGATGAGATTGGCGAGAGAGCTTTGACTAGACCTGAGATGGTTTAGGATGCTGTAGAGAAATTCACCGTGATTAAGGGTAGATTAGAGACCGCAATTAGTAGGCAAAAGAGCTATGCGGATCCTAGGCGTAGAGATGTGGAGTTCTAAGTTAGAGATTTTATTTTTCTGAAGGTGTCTCCAATGAAGGGTGTTATGAGATTTGGCAGGAAGGGTAAGTTAGCACCGAGATATATAGGACCGTTCGAGATTTTGGAGAGAGTTGGCACTGTTGCATATCATTTGGCTTTGCCTCCGAGTATGTCTCAAGTGCATCCAGTGTTTCATATCTTGATGCTGAGGAAGTATGTCTCAGACCCTTCACATGTGCTGCAGCCTGACAACGTGAGAGTGAATAAAGATCTGACGTTTGTGGAAGAACCTGTGGCGATCATTGATTATCAAGTTCGACAGTTGTGTTCAAAGCAGATTCCGATGGTCAAGGTTCTATGGCACAGCAACAGAGTAGAGGAACATATGTGGGAGACTGAAGCTGAGATGCGAGTTTCTTACCCGTATCTCTTCCCTTTTTGATCTTGTATTGATTCTTTTTTTGGAATTCGGGGACGAATTCTTGTAAGGGGAGAAGACTATAATATCTCAAATTTTTAAATAATTTTAAACTGCATCGGGATATGCAGCGTTAATAATTTATATATATATATATATATATATATATATATATATATATATATATATTTGATTATTTAATTAGTTTTTTATTTATTAAAGTCATTTTTAATTATTTTAAGTCTTTTACGTAAAATTTTTCCGACAGTTTTATGTTTGGGGAAATTAAAACTTAAATAAATAAATAAATATTAATTATTTTAGACAGTTTTGTAAAATTGCATGAGTCCATGCACGATTTTAAGTGTCGTATAAAAATATATACATATACATGCATATATGCACATTTAAATAAAATTAGGGTTTATTTTATTTAAATTTATATTATATATTTTTAATAATAATTAATATGTGTATTATATATGTATATGTATATGTCACGACCCAAAGCAGGGGCCATGACCGACGCTAGGGAACGGGAATTCTTTCGAATCCGGAACCCGTAGCAAGCCTAAAAATAAAATAAAATAAACATGCAATAATAATAACAATATATAATGCAGCGGAAATAAAATAAAAAAATCATAAATATAATATTAGCATATGCGCCAACTGGATTTAAATCAAATCCTCATCATTCCATATATATACTTTTAATACAAATCCAGTTCAAATATATAATACAACATCTCTTTAAATATTTAATGACTACTGCAGTGTCTAGATAAAATAAAACCCAAGACTCAGAGAAGCAGTTTACATAAAGAAGCCAGGGCGGAAGAAATCCGGCGTACAGGCCTGCTACTGAGGTCTGAAGATGATGACTCTCCTGAAAAATTAGTCAACGGAGGGAAGTCAGACCTCACTGAGTGGATTACTATAATATATATACATGCACACTAAATGATAATGCATACAATCAACAGTATATATATCTAATATGTATATATACAAACAAATTCACACAGATGCAGAAAAATCATGTTTTATATATTTTACTGAAAATCATCATTTATGAAGGATCACATAGAACCCTATGATATCGAAACCTCAAACAGTGTTAGACAACACTCTGGCCATATAGGCTCACTTATTCCAAAATATATCCACTTAATCCATTTAGACAGTAGACTGGCCCCGAGACACTAAGTCAACCGAGCTCCAGCAGTCTGACTGCCAGTGTGATTGGCCCCGAGACACTAAGTCAACCGAGCTCCAGCAATCACACCTCCAAACCATATCTCACACATCATATAAATCATATCCAATCAATATCCACAAATGGTTAGTAATATAGCCTAAATGCTATAGGCGTACCGGTACGTACTCGGTCTTAGTGCTGCCCACTAGGTAGCACGTTCTATTGATATCCTTCATTAATAAATATAAAACATTCATTCACAAATAAATGATGCATGAATTAAAATAAAATAACAATATAAACCATATATATACCAGAAATATACCAAAAGTAAACCAGGTATATTTTGAGTATATATACGTCAAATAAATCCAATCAAATTATAAATTAAGCTAGAAATATATTTAAAAATATTTTAAATATATTTTATTAACAAAACATGCATATAATTTAATATATACCAAAAATAAACCAACAATAAACTAAATATAAACTTAAGTAATAATCAAATTATTTATGCATATTTAATCAAAATAAAACATGCATTTCTAAATCATGCATCCTAAGCATATATATATAAAATAGCAACTCACACTTAGTGCGCTCCACGAGATGGATCCGACGGGCCTGGTCCACTAGGCCTCAGTCTCGGCGCAACTAAACAAATAATAACGACAGAAATCAGAATAACCCTAACAGAAAATCCTAGAACTCGATCTAGAATATTAAACACAGAAATAGAATTAGGGTTCGACTAGACATCACGTTTTACAAGAATTCTACCAAAAATCCGGCAAAACCTCCCCTGTAAAACGGACATCTCTCTACTCAAAGAGTAGAGCCGACCCTGCAAAGAAACACACTTCGAAAAATAAACACCACATCTCATTCACAACCCCTCGGTCGGACTCCAAACTACAGTCTACCGACCGGGGTCCACAAACACAGAACAATTCAGAATTACCAAAAATATCCTTATAACATAGAAATACATTTTATATGTAAAAATTACATAATTAACCTTAAAATATATAAAAAACTGATAAAAACTCATTTTATTAGAAAAATCGTATATTATATATATAATTGAAAATAATTCACAAAAAATAGTTTTAATTAGTTAAAAATACTAAATAATTTGTAGAAATAATTTTTATACCTTAAATAACTATTAAAACCAATTAAATTACATTTTTACCCAATTTTGTGTAAAATTACCAAAATACCCCTATATATATAAATATACTAAAATTGCTTCAAAAATTCACCACAAATAGTATAATTATCCAAAATTAATTTTCTCAACATATCTATCAATAATATTAATAATTAAACTCAATTAACCAATTAATTTCAATTAAAAACACATTTAACCCTAATTTTCCAAAATTACATAAACCTAAATAATTCAAAATAAATACTTAGAAATTCATAAAAATTCCAAATAAATTTCTGTAATTCATTTTGACACCTATATTTATCATAAAACACAATTTCATAATTTATTTAATTAATTTCCGAAAATTAGAAAATAATATTAAAATATTCAAAAATACCCAAAAATCAAAATAATCTCCAAAAATTCCAAAAAAATTCACATATGTAGATTAAGCTACTAGGATCAACATTTGTGAAGGTATTTTTCATGAATCAATCAATTAGAAGCTCAAAAAAATCAAAAACCCTAATATGGCCGAAATTGAAAATTCGAAACCTAAGAAAATCAAGACCAATTCAGCTCAAACCAAAGCTAGAATCACACTCACCGGAGCTCAAGAAGAAGAAAGAGACCAGCGGTATCGAAAATGGTGGCTGGAATCATCGTGATCGACGGTGGCTCGACTTTCGGCTTCTCCGGCCAAAAATGGCTTCCAGGCACTGGAATCAGCTACTACAGGCGGCGAAAGAGGATGGGGAAGGTGGTGGCACACCGGACGGCACACCAACGATGAGAAATTGGCAGTTGCAGGCGGTGGTTGGTGATCGGACGCAATCGGGGAAGAAGGAGGAGAAATCGGGGCTAAATGGTAATTTTCCAAAAGTTTTGGTTTTTAACTTATAATATATATATATATATATATATATATATATATATATATATATATATATATATATACTATATATTAAAATAATATTAAATTATACACATTAAATATACACCACACACATATAATTTAATATTTTAATAATTTATAATAAATAATTAATAAAATATTAGGATAATATTAAACCCTAATTAAATAAATAAGTACACATAGGCTTTATTTAGTATTTTAAAAATACGTATGAGTTCATGCAAGTCCGTAAATATATTTAAAATAATTAATAATAAAATATTTACGTGAAAATTTTCCCAAAAATGAAAGTCTCGGGAAAATTTTACGTAAAGCACTGTAAATAATACACAATAATTAAAATAGGTTTTAAATACATATCAACTCATAAAATATCATAATATATATAAAAAAATTATTAACACTGCATATCCCGATGCAGTATTAAAATATTTAAAAACACGGGATATTACAGTATATATGTATTATTATTTGGGTGTGTGGTGTATATTAATTTGAATATAACATTTATATATTATTATAATATAAACTATAGTTATATATATACATATATATTCATATATACTTTACAAAATCAAAAAGTTTGCCATATTTATGAAATTGCCATTGACTTCTTCCTCTTCATTCCCGACGACCCATCTCCATTTTCGGCCATTGTCATGTCGATTTCTTGCCGTCGATGTGCCTCTCAGCCGTCCTCCTCCATCTCCAACCCATTCCGCCACCCTTAGCTCCCTTTTCCGGCGTTGTTTGATTGATTTTTCCCTAAGAAACCAAAACTTGCTTCTAACTCCAATCACAACGATTTCGGCCACCATTTGAAGTGCCATTGGTCTCTATCTCTTCCTTGAGCTTCGGTGAGTGCATTTCTAAGCTTGGTTTCACTTGATTTGGTCTAGATTTCCCTAGGTTTTCAATTTTCAATTTCGGCCACTTTGAGTTCTGAAATTTTTTTAACTTCGATTTCAATGATTCAAGCAAAATTCCTTCACAAAAATTGATCCTAGTAGCTCAATCTACATGTTGTAATTTTTGTGAATTTTTTGGGAATTATTTTGATTTTTGTGAATTTTTTTATTTTATTAATATTTTCTAATTTTTGTAAATTAATTAAATAAATTATGAAATTGTGATTTATGGTGTTTATAGGTGTTAAAATGCATTTTAGAAATTTATTTGTAATTTTTATGATTTTTATATAATTATTGTTAATTTATTTAGTTTATGTGATTTTTAGAAAATTAGGTTAATTATGTATTTTATTGAAATTAATTGGTTAATTGAGTATATTTATTGATATTATTGAATTATATGTTGAGGAATTAATTTTTGAGTAATTATATTATTTTTAGTGAATTTTTGAACAATTATAGTGAATTTATATATAGTAGGGGTATTTTGGTAATTTGGCACTAAATTAGCTGAAAATATAATTAAATTGGTTTTAATAGTTATTTTAGGTATAAAAATGATTTCTACAAATTATTTAGTATTTTTAACTAATTAAAACTATTTTTCAAAAATTATTTTCAAATTATATATAATATACTATTTTTCTAAATAAATGAGTTTTATCAATTTTTAATATGTTTTAGGGTTAATTATGTAATTTGGATTTATAAAATGTATTTTGGTTAATTTTTATGAATTTATCAAGAATTATCGATTTTTAATAATATTTTATTAAAATTTGGGTTTTTATGTATTTATCGGTAAAATAATTATTTTTAGCGTTTAAATATCTAAATTGTTATATTTTGAGTATTAAAGGGTATTTTTGGCATTTTAATGTGTTATGTGCATATTTTGTGAATTGTGAACCTCGGTCGGTGGAATAGTAGTTTAGGAGTCCGACCGAGGGGTTGTGTGACTGTGTTTCTTTGCAGGACCGACTCTACTCTTTGAGTAGAGAGATGTCCATTTTACAGGGGAGGTTATGCCAAATTTTTAGTAGAATTCTTGTAAAACGTGATATCCGATCAAATTCCTATTCCTTATCCGTGTCTAGTACTTTAGATCGAGTCACTAGAATTACGTTAAATTTATTCTAATTTCGTGCTGTCGTTTGTTTGTTTAGTTGTGCCGAGACTGAGGTCTAATAGACCAGGCCCGTCAGACCCGTCTCAAGGAGCGCAATAATTGTGAGTTGTTATCTTATATGTACGTGATCTAGGATACATGTTTTTAGAAATGTATATTTTATTTAAATAAAATATGCATAAATGATTTAATAATTGTTTAGGTTTATTTTTGGTATATTCTAGTATATTTTAAATTATATGCATGTTTTATTAATGAATTATTCTTAAAATGTTTTTAAGTATATTTATTGTTTATTTTATAACTAAATTGAATTCATTTGATATATATATATTGAAAATATACTTGGTTTATTTTTGATATATTTCTAGTATATATATATGGTTTATATTGTTATTTTAATTAATGTCATGCATCATTTATTCCATGAATGTATGGATTTATTTTAAATGAAGGATATCAATAGAACGTGCTACCTAGTAGGCAGCACTAGGACCGAGTACGTACCGGTATGATGATAGAATTTAGGCTATATTACTAACTTATTTGTGGATATTAATTGGATTGATTTATTTGATGTGTGATGTGGTTTGAGAGTGTGATTGCTGGAGCTCGGTTGACCAAGTGTCTCGGGGCCAATCACACTGACAGTCAGACTACTGGAGCTCGGTTGACTTAGTGTCTCGAGGTCAGTCTACTGTCCAAATGGAACAAGTGATTTATTTGGAATAAGTGAGCCTGTATGGTTAGAGTGTTCTCTAACATTGTTTGAGGTTACGATCATTTAGGGTTCTATTTGATCCTTCATAATCAGATATTATTTTTAGTATATATACAAAATGATTTTGCCACATCTGTGTGATTTTGCCTGTGTATATATTTATTATATATATACTATTGAATGTGTGCATTGTCGTTTAGCTATGCATGTATATATATTGTAACAATTCACTCAGTGAGGTGTAATATCCCGTGTTTTTAAAATATTTTTACACAGTACCGGGATATGCAGAGTTAATAATTTCTGTATTTTATATGATATTTTTACGAGTTGATATGTATTTTAGACCTATTTTAATTATTGTGTATTATTTTCAGTGTTTTACGTAAAATTTTCCCGGGGACTTGCATTTTCGGGGAAATTTTCACGTAAACAATGTATTATTAATTATTTTAAATGTATTTACGGACTTGCATGAACTCATACATATTTTTAAATTATTAAATAAAGCCTGTGTGTGTATATTTATTTAATTAGGGTTTATTATTTCCCTAATATTTTATTAAGTATTTAATTGTTATTTAATTAATTTTATTTGGTATAAATTATTAAAATATTAATATTTTTATGTGTGTGGTGTATATTTGATGTGTGTAATTTAATATTATTTTAATATATAGTATAAAGTATATATATATACATATATACATTAAAAATCAAAAGAATTTGCAAAATTACCATTTTGCCCCCGATAGTTTCTTCTTCTTCTTCTTCTTCTCCGATCGTTCCCTCACCATTTCCGGTCGCTGCCGTGCCGTTCCTTCACCGTGGGTGTGCCGTCCGGTGTGCCACCATCTTCCCCGACCAGTTTCGCCGCCTGTGGAGGCCGTTTCCGGCGTCGGGAGAGTGATTTTGGCCGGAGAAGCCGAAAATCAACTCACCATCGATCACGCCTATTCCAGCCACCGTTTTCGACACCACCGGTCTCTATCTTCTCCTTGAGCTCCGGTGAGTGTGATTCTAGCTTTGGTTTGAGCTAAAATGGTCTAGAATTGCTTAGTTTTCGATTTGTCAAATTTGGGTTTTTGATTTTTTTCGAATTGTTCTTGATTGATTCATGCTTAATTCCTTCACAAATGTTGTTCCTAGTAGCTTAATCTACATGTATGAATTTTTGTAGAATTTTTGGAGATTTTTTGGATTTTTGGGTATTTTTGAATATTTTAATATTATTTTCTAATTTTCGGAAATTAATTATTTAAATTATGAAATTGAGGTTTATGGTTGAATTGGGTGTTGAAATGAATTATGGGAATTTATTTGGAATTTTTATGAATTTCTAAGTATTTATTTTTAATTATTGAAGTTTAGGTGATTTTGGAAAATTAGGTTAATTGTGTGTTAAATTGAATTTAATTGGTTAATTGAGTTTAAATATTGATATTATTGATAAATATGTTGAGAAAATTAATTTTGGGTAATTGTATGATTTTTGGTGAATTTTTGAAGTAATTTAAGTATATTTATATATATAGGGGTATTTTGGTAATTTTACCCTAAATTGTCTAAAAATGTAATTTAATTGGTTTTAATAGTTATTTAAGGTATAAAAATGATTTCTACAAATTATTTAGTATTTTTAACTAATTAAAACTATTTTTCGGGAATTATTTTCAATTATATATATAATATACGGTTTTTCTAATAAAATGAGTTTTAATCGGTTTTTATAGTGTTTCAAGGTTAATTATGTAATTTCTACGTATGAAATGTATTTTTGTGATTTAAGGATATTTTTGTTGTATCTGGAATATTGTTCTGTGTTTGTGGACCCCGGTCGGTGGACTGTAGTTTGGAGTCCGACCGTGGGATTTTGATTGTGTTGAGCTTGTACTTCGAAGTGTGTTTCTTTGCAGGGTCGGCTCTACTCTTTTGAGTAGAGAGATGTCCGTTTTACAGGGGAGGTTCTGCCGGATTTTCGGTAGAATTCTCGTAAAACGTGATATCCAGTCGAACCCTAATTTTCGATTCTGTGTTAAATACTCTAGATTGAATTCTAGGATTTCTGTTAGGTTTATTCTAATGTCGGTTATTTATTGCTTGATTAGTTGCGCCGAGACCGAGGGCTAGTGGACCAGGCCCGTCAGACCTGTCTCGTGGAGCGCATTAGGTGAGTTACTATATTATATATATATGCTTAGGATGCATGATTTAGAAAATGCATGTTTTATTTTGACTGAATATGCATAAATAATGTGATTTATATTCAAGTATATTTTTGGTATATTTTTGGTATATAATAAATTATATACATGTTTTGTTAATAAAATATATTTAAAATGTTTTTAAATATATTTTTAGTTTAATTCATGATTTGATTGAATTCATTTGACATATATATACTCAAAATATACCTGGTTTATGTTTGGTATATTTCCAGTATATATATGGTTTATATTGTTGATTTATTTAAATTCATGCATCATGTATTTGTGAATGAATGTTTTATTATTTATTAATGAAGGATATCAATAGAACGTGCTACCTAGTGGGCAGCACTAGGACCGAGTACGTACCGGTACGCCTATAGCTTTAGGCTATATTACTAACTATTTGTGGATATTGATTTGGTTATGATTATTGATATGTGAGATGTGGTTTGGGTGTGATTGCTGGAGCTCGGTTGACCAAGTGTCTCGGGGCCAATCACACTGGCAGTTAGACTGCTGGAGCTCGGTTGACTTAGTGTCTCGGGGCCAGTCTACTGTCCAAATGGATTAAGTGGATATATTTGGAATAAGTGAGCCTGTATGGCCAGAGTGTTGTTTAACACTATTTTCTGAGGTTGCGATATTCTAGGGTTCTATGTGATCCTTCATAAATTGGGATTTTTCAGTAAAATATATAAAAATGATTTTTCTGCATCTGTGTGAAATTGCCTGTATATATACATATTATATATATACTGTTGACTGTATGCATTATCACTTAGTGTGTATGTATATATATTATAGTAATTCACTCAGTGAGGTCTGACTCCCCTCCGTTGACTATTTTTCAGGAGAGTCAACTTCCTCAGACCTCAGTAGCAGGTCGATACGCCGGATTTCTTCCGCCCCGGCTTCTTTATGTAAATTGTCTACTTGAGTCTTATTTATTTTATCTAGACACTGCAGTAGTTGTGAATTACAGTATTGGATTTCGTGTACTTTATTTTAAAGGAGATATATTATGTTAAAACTGGATTGTATTAAAAAGATTTTATGTATGGGATGAGATTTTTATTTATATCCAGTTGATATGGATAATATAATGATATTATGATTTTTTTATTTCCGCTGCATATTATATCTTTATTGTTATTATGGCATGCTTTATTTTATTTTTAGGCTTGCTACGGGTTCCGGATTCGAAAGAATTCTCGTTCCCTAGCGCCGGTCATGGCCCCTGTTTTGGGTCGTGACATGAGGTCTGACCCCCCTCCGTTGATTATTTTTTAAGAGAGTCATCGTCTTCAGACCTTAGTAGCAGACCCTTATGCCGGATTTCTTCTGCCTCGACTTTATTATGTAAACTGCTCACTTGATTTTATTTTATAATCTAGACACTGCAGTAGTTGTAGTCAAGTTATGGGATTAATGTATTATATTTGTATGGGATTTATATTTTAAAGAATTGAATTGAAATTTGTATTAAAAGTTTATATATATATGAGATGAGTTTGTTTACTTAAACCTGTTAATGGATTATTACTTTATTATTATTTATGAAATTTATTTCCACTACAAAATACTTTATTTATGTTATTATTATTGCATGTTTTTATTTTATTTTTAAGGCTTGCTACGGGTTCCAGATTCGAAAGAATTCCCGTTCCCTAGCGCCGGTCATGGCCCCTATTTTGGGTCGTGACACTGCTGGAGCTCGATTGACTTAATGTCTCGGGGCCAGTCTACTGTCCAGTTGGACTAAGTGAATTATTTGGAACTAAGTGGACCTATATGGCTAGAGCGAGTTTTATTGATATTTAAGGTTGTGAAAATATAGGCTTCTATTTGATCCTTCATAAACCGATGGTTTTCATTATAAAATGATTTTCTTTGCATCTGTGTGTATTTGTCTGTATATATATTTATTATATATACCTTTGAGTGATTGCATTTGTCACTTAGTTATGCATTTATATGTATTATAATAATTCACTTAGTGAGGTTTGATTCCCCTTTGTTGATATTTTTCTGGAGAGTCTTCATCTTCAGACCTCAGCAGTAGACCTGTCCGCCGGATTTCTTCCGCTCCGGCTTTATTATATAAATCACTTACTTGAGTTTTATTTTGTACTTTAGACACTACAGTAGTGGTTGTATTTAAATTTATTATGGGTTGTATTTGTTATTATAATTGTATGAGATTTTAAACTCAGAGTGTTACACTGAAATTTGTACTTAAAGATTTTATTATATATAAGATGTGATTTTATAATATTAAAGATGTTGAGAAGTTATTTTATTATTCGAGATTTAATTTCTGCTGTATATATATTTATTTTATTTTATTTTATTGCATGCTTTTATTTTAAGGCTTGCTACAGGTTTCGGATTCGAAAGAATTTCTATTCCCTAACGCCGGTCATGGCCTCTGTTTTAGGTCGTGACACCAAGTCTATCTTAAGTGCATCAAGTGTTTCATATCTCGATGCTGAGGAAGTATATTTCAGACCCTTCACACACGTTGTAGCCCGATAGCGTGGAAGTGAGTGAAGACTTGACGTTCGTGGAAGAACTTGTTGTGATCTTGGACTATCAAGTTCGATAGTTGCGTTCAAAGCAGATTCCGATGGTTAAGGTGTTATGGCAAAGCAATAATGTAGAAGAGCATACCTAGGAGACCGAAGCAAAGATGCAAGCTTCTTACCCGTATCTCTTTCCTCAATGATTCTTGTAATTTATTCTTTCTTTGAATTCATGGACGAATTCCTATAAGGAAGGGAGACTGTTATAACCCTAATTTTTAAATTATTTTATTTTATTATGAGATATGCATTGTTAATAAATTTTAAAAGTCACATGTAATTATTTTACTATTTTGTAATTAATTACTATTATTTTATGTTTAATTGGATTTTCTACGTAAATATATTATTTTGGACGTTTAATTTGCATGCTTTATATTTATTATTTTCTGATAGCATTATTTTAATAACATTAATTTGGTGCATGGTTATTTTAATATTATTATTTCTATTATTATTTTATCAAATTTCACTATTTATGTTGTTATTAAATTATTTCATCATTTGTATTATTATCATTTAAGTGTTAATATTTTATGTATATACATATATTAATATATGTTTGTGTATTTGTGAGAATATATATATATATATATATATATATGTGTGTGTGTGTGTGTGTGTGTGTGTGTGTGTGTGTGTTTTATTTATGGTGGAGAATTTTTAAACATAAAGTAATATGTATTATAATATGTAGTTTAATATAAAGTTAATATATATATATACATACAAACAATAAAAAACGTGAACCAAAACACAAAAACTTACCAGATTGTGCTACCTTCCCTCCTTTACGCCATCGTCCGGTTTTCTTCCTATCGATGTGCCTCCCCAATGTCCATCAAGCTCCGCCGCCTTCAGCTAGTAGGTCTGCCACCTTTCCTCTTCTTCTCCGGCGCCGGTAGCTCATGCAACCTGTGGAGACCGAAATCTCCATCGTTTTCGGCCATCTTTGATTCCAGCCACCGTTTCTTGAGTTTTCGATCTCTATCGACTCCTTGAGCTTCGATGATCATGATTTCAAGCTCCATTTGAACTTAAACCCGATCGTTTGTAAGTTTTCTCAATTTTTCGATTTTAAGCTTTTATGCTTTTTATTTTTTTTGAGTTGATTTTGGGTTGATTTAGGGAAACTCCCTTCACAAAAGATGTTCCTTGTAGCTTGATCTTCATGAATATTTTTTTAAAAACATTTTGTGAATTTATTTTAATTTTTGTGAATTTTTGAATATTTTATTATTATTTATTGAATTTTTGTAAATTAATCTATTAAATTATCAATTTGGTATATTTGGTGTTATTATAAATTGTTATTAATTTTAGTGTTGAGATAATAATTTTTGTGATTTTTATGCAATTTTTATAAATATTTTTAGTTTATGTCAATAATAGAAAATTAGGTTAAAGTTTAGTTTTTGTTGAAATTATTGTTTAATAATGTTTTTTAGTTGATATTAGTAATATGTATGTTGAGAAAATAATTTTTATGCATTTATATAATTTTTATAGAATTTTTGAGTAATATTAGTATTATTATGGATATTTTGAATTATTAGGGTTAAATATGTAATTTTATTAAAATTATAGCTAAATAATATGTTTTAGTTGATTTTATAATTATTTAAGGTATTAAAATGTTTTTTAGAAATTATTTACTATTTTTAACTAATTAATACTAATTTTTGAAAATTATTTTCAAATAATATACTATATATTATTTTGGTAATAAAATGGGCTTTTATAACTTTTTGTTATATATTTGGGTTAATTAGGTTATTTAGATTTATAAAATGAATTATTATTATTTTATGTGTAATTATTGAGAAATTTGATTTTTAATAATATTATATTATTATTTTGGAATTTTTACGTAATTATTGAGAAAATAATTATTTTTGGTGTTATAATGTTAAATATGCTATATTTTGATATTTGGAGGATATTTATGGAATTTATTGATTTTTAATTTATTTGTTATATTATTTGGATTTTTGGTGAATTGTGGACCTCAGCTGGAGAATTGTGCAGTTCAGGATCCCAACCAAGGGTTATGTGAATTTTGATTTTAGAAGTGCGTTTTTCTTGCAGGACTGACTCTACTTTTTAATAGAGAGATGTTTATTTTACAGAGGAGGTTCTGCCAAATTTTTGATAGAATTCTCGTAAAATGTGACATCGGGTCAATTCTAAATTTTGTGTCTGTCTATGTTCTGAAATCTTAGATTGAGTCTCTCTAGAAGCTTAAGTTAGATTCATTCTGATTGTTGTATTTGTTTTATTTGTTTAGTTACGCCGAGATCGAAACCTAGTAGACCGGACCCGTCAGACCAGTCTCGAGGAGCACAAACTTATGAGTTATTATTTTATATATACATCGCACTTAGGTTGCATGTTTTAGAGTATACATGTTTTGAAATTGTATTTATTCATAAGTTGTTTTATTGAATGTTAGTATACTTTAGGTATATTTTTAGTTTATTTTAAAATGAATACATGTTATATTATTGATTTATACTTAAATTATTTTAAGTATATATATGGTTTATTTTTGGTATATTTCATGATTGATTTGAATTTATTTTACATATATATATACTTGATATATACTTAGTTTATTTTAGGTATATTTTCGGTATATATATGGTTTATTTTGTTATTATGAATGACATTATGCATTATTTATTTTCTCATATGTATGTTTTATTTTAAATGAAGGATATCGATAAAACGTGCTACCTAGTGGGCAGCACTAAGATCGTGTATATACCAATGCGATAGATTTTAGGGTTGAGTGAGAATCAATTGTGGTGATTATGATTTAATTGAGAATGATATGATTGATTTGATTGAGATGTAATATTATTGATAGTGTGATTGCTGGAGCTCAGTTGACCAAGTGTCTCGGGGCCAATCACACTGATAGTTAGACTGCTGGAGCTCAGTTGACTTAATGTCTCGGGGCCAGTCTACTGTCCATATAGATTAAGTGAATTTATTTGGAATTAAGTGAGTCTGTATGGCTATAGTGATGTTATTATTGATTGAGGTTACGATTAAATAGGGCTCTATTTAATCCTTCATAAACTTATATTTTTTAGTATTATTATATAAAGTGATTTTTAGCATCTGTGTGAAATGCTTGTATATATATTTATTATATATGAATTATTGATTGCATTTGATATTAGGAAATGCATGTATATATATTATAACAATTTACTCAGTGAGGTCTGACTCCCCTCAGTTGATGTTTTTACAGGAGAGTCTTCTTCTTCAGACCTCAGCAGTAGACCCATCCGCCGGATTTCTTCAGTCCTGACTTGTTTATGTAAGTTATCTACTTAATTTTATATTGTGCTCTTGAAAACTGCAGTAATGAGTTGTATTTAATTTTTATTGTATATGATTCTAATTCAGAGGTCTTTCTCTGAATATTATATTAATTTATTTGATTTTATGATATGAAAGAGATTATTTTTATTACATTGGTTTATGATTTTAATTATGGTGCATATTTTATTTTAATTATTGTATGCTTTTATTTTAAGGCTTGCTACGGATTTCGGATTTGAAAGAATTCCCATTCCCTAGTGCCGGTCATGGCCCCCGGTTTAGGTCGTGATAGGGTTGACTAATACGCCAACTGCTTTTATGGATATGATGAACAGGATATTCAGACCGTTTATGGATCAGTTTATAGTAGTCTTCATTAATGATATACTGGTGTATTTGAAGAGTATGGAGGAGCATGTCTATCACTTGAGGATAGTACTGCAGACACTAAAAGAATATAAGTTTTATGCTAAATTCTTGAAGTGTGATTTCTAATTGGAGAGTGTTGTATTCCTTGGACACGTAGTCTACAGATGGTATTCAAATTAATCTATAGAAGATTGAGACAATGTCTGAGTGGACCAGATTAACGACAGTTACAGAGATTCAGAGTTTTTTGGGTTTAGTTGGGTATTATAGGAGATTTATGTAGGATTTCTAAAGAATTATAGCTCTTATAACTCACCTAATTTAAAAGAATGTGAAGTTTATGTGGTTAGATGCTTATGAGAACAATTTTCAATTGCTGAAAAAGAAGTTGACCATAGCTCTAGTTTTGGCTTTGCCTCATGGAGAAGATAAGTTCACTATGTATTATGATGCCTCTAGAGTTGGCTTAGGTTATGTGTTGATGAAGAATGGTAGGGTGATAGCTTATGCTTTAAGGCAGTTGAAGAAGCATGAATAGAATTATCCTACTCACAACCTAAAGATAGCTGTAGTGATTTTTACTCTAAAGATTTGGAGACATTATCTTTACGGGGTAACTTCTGAGATTTTTACATATCACAAAAGCTTGAAGTACATTTTTCAGTAGAGAGATATGGACTTAAGGTAGAGGAGATGGTTAGAACTCCTGAAGGATTATGACTATGATATTCTTTATCATCCAATATGGTTAATGTGGTAGCAAATGCCTTGACTAGGAAGTCCTCGGGTAGTCTTGCTCACATTCATGTGGAGAGAAGACTTTTGATCTAAGAGTTACATGAGTTAGTGGATTAAGGTTTGATGAAAAATATTAACAGATCAAGAGGACTGTTGGCTCAGTTCAGAGTTCAATCAGTGTTGAGAGATAGAAATTAAAGCAGCTCAGGATCGAGATCTTATTCTAGTAGAGCTTGAGGAGAATTTTTATGCAGGGAAGTTCACTGATTTTACACTTAATAATGAAGGTGTTTTATGGATCAATGGTAGATTATGCGTGCATGAGGTGGATAATTTGAGAGAGAAGATTCTTGAAGAAGCGCATTCTACAACTTACATTGTACATCCAGGTATCACTAAGATGTACCACAACATCTGAGGTCTGTACTGGTGGGATGGATTGAAGAAGGATGTAGTTTATTATGTCTCTAAGTGCTTGACATGTCGACAGGTGAAGCTGAACATCATAAGCCTTTTGGGAGGCTTCAGCCTCTTCCGATTCCTAAGTGGAAATGAAAGAGAATTGCTATGGATTTTGTGGTTGGGTTACCTCATTCTAAGGATGGATACGACTCCATCTGGGTGATTATGGATAAGTTAACCAAATAAGCTCACTTCTTTCCAGTTAAAGCCATTTATTCTATAGTTAAGTTGGTTAAGCTATATGTTAAGCATATTGTGTGCCTTTATGGAGTACCTGTATCTATTGTATTTGAAAGAAGTTTAATATTTAAGTCTCGATTTTAGCAGAAGTTGCAGGAAGCAATAGGCACTAGACTTGATTTCAGTACTATTTTTCACCCTCAGATAGCTGGTCAATTTGAGAGGATGATCCAGACACTTGAGGATATATTGAGGATGTATGTATTGAATCTTGGAGGTAGTTAGGATTATCATTTGCCACTAGTAGAGTTTGTATATAATAATAGCTAACATAGCAGTATTGAGATGGTACTGTATGAGGCTCTGTATAGAAGGAAGTGTAGATCTCCTTTGTGTTAGGATAAGATTGGAGAGAGAGCGTTGATTGGATCTGAGATGGTTCAGGATGCAGCGGAGAAGATTGTTATGATCAGAAGGAGATTAAAGACCATAGCTAGTAGGTAGAAGAGCTATGCGGATCCAAGGCACAGAGATGTGGAGTTTCAGGTTGGAGTCTATGTGTTTCTGAAGGTGTCTGCAATGAAGGGTGTGATGAGGTTTGGCAAAAAGGGAAAATTAGCACCGAGATATATTGGACCATTTGAGATTCTAGAGAGAGTGGGCATGGTTACATATAAGTTGGCTTTGCCTTTGAATTTATCTCAAGTGCATCCAGTGTTCCATATCTCGATATTGAGGAAGTATATTTTAGACCCTTCACACGTGTTGCAGCCTGAGAGTGTGGAAGTGAATGAAGACCTGACGTATGAGGAGGAGCCAGTCGCGATAGTGGACTATTAAGTTCATCAGTTCCGTTCCAAGTAGGTCTCGATGGTCAAGGTATTGTGACGAAGCAACAACGTAAAGGAGCTTACTTATGAGACAGAAGTTGAGATGTGGGTGGCTTACCCTTACCTCAATGGATTTCTTATTGTTTATGCTTTTATTGAAAATTCGAAGATAAATTTTTGTAAGGGGGGAAGATTATAATAACCCAATATTTTAAATTTTTATATATTATCATCATTTATGAATAGTATTCATTTATTTCATGTTAAATATTTTATTACGTATAAGAATTTATTTGGAAGTTAGTAATAGTATTATTATTATTCTTATTGTTATTATTGTTGTTGTTGTTATTATTATTATTATTATTACTACTACTACTATGGTTATTGTTATTATTGTTATGATTTTAATGCATATATTGTGTATATATATGTGTGTGTGTTAAGTTGTTATATATATATATATATATATATATATATATATATATAAAGAAAGAAAGAAAGAGTCAAAATCATTTTTTTGGGTCAATCTTCTCTCTCCCTAATTTCTTTCTTTTTCTTTTTCTTATTTTTCTTCTTTGCTTTTCGCCATTTCCGATGTGTAGCAACAACCTGACACCTTCCACCCACACTTGAGCCACCACTAGACCACCACCTCCCTACCTTCCTCTCTTCCTCCGGTCCCCTCAAAGAAGCCTTTAGTCGTCGAAAAAATCGAGAACAACACCTACTGCTACAATAACTCGGTGAGAATCCAGTGGTTTTAGCTTGTGTTTCTAAGCTCATTCTACTCCTCTTGACATGGGCTAGACGTTTCTCAACTCGTTTCAAGCTTAGGACATCTGGTTAGTTAGTTATCTTCAAGTTTAGTTTATGCCTATTAGTTTTTTATTTTTATTTTAGCTTGAGTTTGAATGATTCTTGTTAACTTCTTTTGGAAATGTTAATATATGAATCTTTAGCTTCTCAAATATATTTTTAGTTTATTTTTCTGAATTTATTTAAATTATGTATAATTATTGTATTTTTGGCAATTAAAATGAATTTTTATTAATTATGTGTTTTATATATTTTTTACAGAAATTATGTTAAATTAGTATAGTTAATTTAAATTATTAGCCTTGGAAATGAGAAAATAATTTTTAGTAATTTTGGTTAATTTTTTAATAATATTTAGTATTATGTGAATTTTTGATTAATGGGTAAATTTTGCATTTTCGTTGAAATTATTGTTAAATTATACGTTTTGAATAATTTTAGAATATAAATAGTATTAAAATAATTTTTACAAATTATTTACTATTTTTAACTAATTAATAATAATTTCTGGAAATATATTCAAATAATATTTTTATTTATTATTTTTGTAATTAAATGAGTTTTTAGCTATTTTTATTACATATTTAAATGATTTATTTATAAATTTTATTATTTGACATTAAGTATTTGAAAAATGGATTTTATTAATATTATATAATTTATTCAAGATTTTATTTAGTTATTGTGAAAGTAATTATATTTAATGTTTTGTTATTTAAATAAATTGTTGTGGTTTATTATTGATATTTATGGATTTTAATGATTTTTATTATATTATTATTAAATATTTTTTTTATTGTGAATTGTGATAATCGATTGGAAAATTGTGTAGTTCGGGGGTCCCAATCTGAGGCATGGAGCATTTGTGATTTCAGAAGTGTGTTTGCTTGCAATATCTGCTTTATTTTCAGTAGAGAAAGCTTCGTTTTACTAAGGAGATTTTATCAAATTTTCAATAAAATTCTTGTAAAATGTGACAGTTGAGTCGATTCTAAGTTTTTGAATTTAGATCAAGTCGTCCTATAGAATTCCTAGAAGTAAAATTAGGTATTCGATTCTAATGTTATTATCATTTATTTTTTATAATTGCGCCGATACTGAAGCCTATTGGACTAGACCCGTCGAGTCTGTCTAAAGGAGCACAAACCTGTGAGTTATTATTTTATATATGCATTGCATATAGGATGCAAGATTATGAGCATTCATGTATTTAATATTTATTTAAACATGAATTATTTTATTAAATGATTTAATATATTTTTGGTATACTTTTAGTTTATTTTGATATATTTTGATATATATGCAATGTATATGCTTGATATATTTTTAATATATAATTGGTATATTATTGGTATATTCATCGTTTATTTTGGTATATATGTGACATATATATTTGGAATATTTTAGTATATATCTGATATATTTATGGTATATAAGTGATATATTTCTAGTATATGTTCAGGATATATTTAGTATATATGTGGCATATTTCTTTATAAATGGATGCCATTATGTTTGAATTATGCATGTAATTATTTTTAATAATTATTCAATTTATTTGAAGGATATCAATAGAACGTGTTACCTAGTGAACTGCATTAGGATTGTATACGTACCAATCCGTTAGACTTTAGGGTAGATATTATGAAATTACTTGAGGTGTAATTTGATGATTTGATTATTGAGAATTTTAGTGATTGAGTAGTGTAATTGCGGGAGCTCAGTTAATCTAGTGTCTCGGGGCCAATCACATTGACAGTGAAACTACGGGAGCACGGTTGACTTAGTGTCGTGGGGTCAGTCTACTATCCAAAATGGAATAAAAGAATTACTTTAGAATTAAGTAAGTCTGTATGGCTAGTGAGTTTATGATTGAGGTTGCAAATTTTAGGATTCTATTTGATCCTTCACTTAAATAGACGTTTTCTGCATTTCTTATATATAAAAGAGGATTTTTGCATTTGTATGAAATGCTTGTATATATTTATATTTATATTGATACTTGACTGCATATGACTTTAGGTTATATGAATATATATTATAATAATTTACTCAGTGAGGTTTGACTTCCCTCAATATTTTTTTACAAGATTTTCTTCTTCTTTAGATCTCCCCAGTAGTACTTTACGCCGATTTTCTTCAACTCCGGCTGGACTATGTAAATTTTATATCAAAACTCTTGTTGTAATCTAGAAACCACAGTAATAGTATTATTGTGTTAGAAGTGTGTTGTATTGATTTGAGATTTGTATCAGAATATTGTATAAATAATTTTTATTATGATATGATATATAAGATTTGCTTTATTTTTATTAATAAATTTTTAATTCTAGAGTTATTTTATACTATTATTGCATGCGTTTTATTTTTAAAGCTTGCTACGAGTTCTGAATTTAAATTATAACTTCTAATTTGGATTGTAACAGTCTCTCTTCAGTGATATAGCTTTATAAGAGGGGATTGCTGGGTTTTAACCCACAATCATCCCCTCCTATTTTCATATCCTGTTTTATAGTCTACTTTAATATTGATAGTGTAATATCCCATGTTTTTAAAAAATATTTTTACACTGTACCGGGATATGCAGTGTTAATGATTTCTGTATTTTATATGATATTTTTACGAGTTAATATGTATTTTAGACCTATTTTAATTACGGTGTATTATTTTCAGTGTTTTACGTAAAATTTTCCCGGGACTTGCATTTTCGGGGAAATTTTCACGTAAACAATTTACTATTAATTATTTTAGATGTATTTACGGACTTGCATGAACTCATACATATTTTTAAATTATTAAATAAAGTCTGTGTGTGTATATGTATTTAGTTAGGGTTTATTATACCCTAATATTTTATTAAGTATTTAATTGTTTTAATTGTTATTTAATTAATTTTATTTGGTATAAATTATTAAAATATTAATATTTTATGTGTGTGGTGTATATTTGATGTGTGTAATTTAATATTATTTTAATATATAGTATAAAGTATATTATATATACATATATTTGTTAAAAATTACAAAAGTTTGCAAATTACATTTTGGCCCCCGACTTCTTCTTCTTCTCCGACCGATTCCCCATCGCCGTTCCGCCGCCTGTCACGCCGTTCCTTCACCGTGGGTGTGCCGTCCGGTGTGCCACCATCTTCCCCGACCAGTTTCGCCGCCTGTGGAGGCCGTTTCCGGCGTCGGGAGAACGATTTTGGCCGGAGAAGCCGAAAATCAACCTACCGTCGATCACGCCGATTCCGACCACCGTTTTCGACACCCGCCGGTCTCTTTCTTCTCCTTGAGCTCCGGTGAGTGTGATTCTAGCTTTGGTTTGAGCTAAAATGGTCTAGAATTGCTTAGGTTTCGATTTTGTCAATTTCTGCCTATTAGGGTTTTCGATTTTTTTGAGCTTCGAATTGATTGATTCATGGAAACTCCCTTCACAAATGTTGTTCCTAGTAGCTTAATCTACATGTATGAATTTTTGTAGAATTTTTGGAGATTGTTTGGATTTTTGGGTATTTTTGAATATTTTAATATTATTTTCTAATTTTCGGAAATTAATTATTTAAATTATGAAATTTGAGTTTATGGTTAAATTAGGTATTGAAATGAATTATAGGAATTTATTTGGAATTTTTATGAATTTCTAAGTATTTATTTTTAATTATTGAAGTTTAGGTGATTTTGGAAAATTAGGTTAATTGTGTTTTAAATTGAATTTAATTGGTTAATTGAGTTTAAATATTAATATTATTGATAAATATGTTGAGAAAGTTAATTTTGGATAGTTGTATGATTTTTGGTGAATTTTTGAAGTAATTTAAGTATATTTATATATATAGGGGTATTTTGGTAATTTTACCCTAAATTGTCTAAAAATGTAATTTAATTGGTTTTATTAGTTATTTAGGGTATAAAAATGATTTCTACAAATTATTTGGTATTTTTAACTAATTAAAACTATTTTTCGGGAATTATTTTCAATTATATATATAAAATATGGTTTTTCTAATAAAATGAGTTTTATTCGGTTTTTACAGTGTTTTAAGGTCAATTATGTAATTTCAACGTATGAAATGTATTTTTGTGATTTAAGGATATTTTTGTTGTATCTGGAATATTGTTCTGTGTTTGTGGATCCCGGTCGGTGGACTGTAGTTTGGAGTCCGACCGTGGATTTTGATTGTGTTGAGCTCGTTTTTCGAAGTGTGTTTCTTTGCAGGGTCGGCTCTACTCTTTTGAGTAGAGAGATGTCCGTTTTACAGGGGAGGTTCTGCCGGATTTTCGGTAGAATTCTCGTAAAACGTGATATCCAGTCGAACCCTAATTTTTGATTCTGTGTTAAATACTCTAGATTGAATTCTAGGATTTCTGTTAGGTTTATTCTAATGTCGGTTATTTATTGCTTGTTTAGTTGCGCCGAGACCGAGGGCTAGTGGACCAGGCCCGTCGGACCTGTCTCGTGGAGCGCATTAGGTGAGTTACTATATTATATATATATGCTTAGGATGCATGATTTAGAAAATGCATGTTTTATTTTGACTGAATATGCATAAATAATGTGATTTATATTCAAGTATATTTTTGGTATATAATAAATTATATACATGTTTTGTTAATAAAATATATTTAAAATGTTTTTAAATATATTTTTAGTTTAATTCATGAATTGATTGGATTTATTTGACATATATATACTCAAAATATACCTGGTTTATGTTTGGTATATTTTCGGTATATATATGGTTTATATGGTTATTTCATTTATATTCATGCATCATTTATTTTTGTGAATGAATGTTTTATATTTAATGATGAAGGATATCAATAGAACGTGCTACCTAGTGGGCAGCACTAGGACCGAGTACGTACCGGTACGCCTATAGTATTTAGGCTATAATACTAACTTATTTGTGGATATTGATTTGATATGATTATCGATATGTGAGATGTGGTTTGGGTGTGATTGCTGGAGCTCGGTTGACCAAGTGTCTCGGGGCCAATCACACTGGCAGTCAGACTGTTGGAGCTCGGTTGACTTAGTGTCTCGGGGCCAGTCTACTGTCCAAATGGATTAAGTGGATATATTTGGATTAAGTGAGCCTGTATGGCCAGAGTGTTGTTTAACACTATTTTCTGAGGTTGCGATATTCTAGGGTTCTATGTGATCCTTCATAAACTGGGATTTTTCAGTAAAATATATATAAAAATGATTTTTCTGCATCTGTATGAATTTGCCTGTATATATACATATTATATATATACTGTTGACTGTATGCATTATCACTTAGTGTGTATGTATATATATTATAGTAATTCACTCAGTGAGGTCTGACTCCCCTCCGTTGACTATTTTTCAGAGAGTCAACTTCCTCAGACCTCAGTAGCAGGTCGATACGCCGGATTTCTTCCGCCCCGGCTTCTTTGTGTAAATTGTCTACTTGAGTCTTATTTATTTTATCTAGACACTGCAGTAGTTGTGAATTACAGTATGGGATTTTATGTACTTTATTTTAAAGAGATGTATTATATTGAAACTAGATTTGTATTAAAGATTATATACATCTATGTGATGAGATGAGATTTAGTTTAAATCCAGTTGATATGGAAAAATGATATTATGATTTTTATTTCCGCTGCATATTATATTTTTATTGTTATTATGGCATGCTTTATTTTATTTTTAGGCTTGCTACGGGTTCCGGATTCGAAAGAATTCTCGTTCCCTAGCGCCGGTCATGGCCCCTGTTTTGGGTCGTGACAGATAGTGATAGATATTTAGTTTTGTTAATGTATATGTGTGGCTCTAAAAGCTTTTTGTGCAGTGTCTTTTGCCTTACTGTTGTTGTCCATAAATATATATGATATTGATGGCAGTAGATCTCAACTAGGTCAATATCCAGAGCATTTTGATGGAAGGAAACTTAAACTTGCAGTTGTTCTACCATTGTTTGGATACAGTCTACCAGTTTAGTGCACGACATCATCAACTCAAGCATAACTTGCTTGATGAAAAGCACTAGGTCTCAGCCGTCTTCCAGGGTGCTGCTGCTGCCATTATTTCTTCTCAACAAAGTAGGGTTATAGACCTAATGTTGAATACAAATGGTGTTGAGCTTTTCATAGTCTTGGCCCTACCTATTGTAAAAGAGAATATATATTTTTGTGCCAACTTTGTCTTGGCTCACTCTATGTACTAATATTTTCTTATTTAATCTACTTTAGTTGTTAAAAAAAAAAAAAAGACAAGAAAAACTATAGATTAAGAGAGAGAAAAAAGAGAGCCACTATGATCCTTTAACTATTTTCCGAAGTCAATATGAATCCCATACTTTGTAATAAAATAAATGACATAATAGAAACCAAAATTCAAAGTTGCACTTGTAATGCAAAACACATCACTATTTCCTATTATTTACCATCAACTCACGAAAAATTATAATCCAATAAAGTTATTTCATATCATTATATATCATTAGTTACTTTGATTTTTGTAAAATAAAATATATTTTATTAATAATTACTGTAAGATATCATCAAATAGTGATTAAAACAAAATAAATAAAAGTAATTATAAATTAAAATAACCACAAAATTTCACAACATGAAATAACAAACTATTTATATTACACCATATTATAGAAAATAGTTTGAAAAAATAACCACTCATGTTCACTTATATTATTGCTTTAATGAATAAAACAATTATATATAGAAGCTACCTACCAAACATGGAAATATAAGCATGAATTTTTTTAAAATTTATTAGATTCAAATAAATTTCATAAAATTTTGTGGTATTAATTTGTAAAATTCAAATAAATATATTTGATTTAAAAGAAAATTTTTTAAAATTTATTTTGAATTCTAACTTTTTCATTTTATAAAATTGTTTGAAACTAAATCAATTTTTATTAGAAAGTATATTTAGTTTAAATGGATTTAAGTCAAATGAATTTTTTAATTTAATTTAAATGAATTTAGTCAAATAAATTTTTTGATAAAATTGAACTAAATAAAAGATTAATGAATTACTGCATTAAGTAGGCTTACTGGATTAAAATAACACTTTGCTCTGTAATTTTTCTCAATTTTCTCATGTAGAGATGATTTGCGAGATCAAAATCAAACAATTATGGACATTAACAAATCTCTATCTAATAAAAAGATATAATACGGTGCTATATTTTGAAATTTACCATTTCTTCTCCTCAAAACCATGGAGCCTACACGGGATATTTAATTCTTTTAAAATAGATAATAAAGCATTTTGTTATATAATTAAAATATTCAGTTCAAAGTGTAATTCGATTTCCATTTTTCTTACCAAAGTTAACTATATGGGACAATTTAAAAAAAAAAAAAAAAAGAATGGAGCCTGCAATATGCCATTTGTGATCAATTAGGTAAAAATATTAATTTTATGTAACCAGTCTTCTTGATCTAGGCGGTGAGCATCCATTAAAATATTGTTATCTATATGGATTTAAACTCATGAGTTTTCTTTTTTCTTGAATAAAAAAATATTAATATATCAACAGTTATAATCTTATAGAGTATTAACAAGTTATAACTGATAAAAAAAATATTAATATTATGTAGCTTACTGACATTAAACATATTTTTAAAAGTAATTCAATTTCAAATTTACTTTCTTTTTTCTAATAATCCCCTGGAAATTGTAATATGGTTAAAAAAGAAGGTAAAAGGTGGATTATATCACTCCATGTCAGTATTTACCAACATCTGTTTAAATTTCTTTAGAAGCCTCTTTGGACTAGTTTTGATTAAAAAAAAATGTTCTAGGAATAAAAATATATTAAGGGTCAATATTAACTTAAAATAATATTTGAGAACTCAATTTGATTATTTGACAATTTAATAACATGTCAACTCAACTTATAAAAAATAGTTCTGATTTTTTCATGAAATAATTATGATATTTATGTCTTAAAATATAAATATTTATTAAATTTTTTTATTTATATAAGTTAAAATATTCATATATTTTTATTAGTTATTACTATCCTAATTTTTAAATTTTATTTTTCAAGCACATTGTCAAATTCCATATTTCTTTTTTAAAAAAAGAAAGAAAATTCACAAGGCCACAGCACACTTACACAATGCAATCATTCACTGGCTCTCACTTTAAACTCTATCACATGCCGAACACGTGTGGTGGACCCCAATTAAGAAGCGGTTCTTTCCTAATCGGCGGAGTCTACACCGTTCGATGATCTAAATTCCCGACAGAGAATCTCCCTCTGCAGGCCGTCGGATTAGCATTACAGAAGAGGACGCGTGTAAATTCTAAAAATTAATATTTTATAAAATACTGAAAAAGCTGACTCATCACAAAACGACAAGAGAGAGATGTAAAAATAATAATTAATTAATTAATTAAATATAAAACGTACAGTGGTGAATCATTACTGTGTAGTGGACCCACCAATATCATTAACTTGCCTGCTAACGATGTTAACGCCGTTAAAATCCACCCATTTCAAAAATACTTTTAGAAAGTACACTTATTAATATTATGAAGTACACCTCTCAAAATACTTTTTTTTAAAAAGTACATCTCTCTAAAAAAATTAATATTATGAAGTACATTTATATTCATCAGTATGTGACGAATAGTAAAATATATTATAACGAAATTAAAAGTAAGAAAATTTAGTTATCTAAATTAGTGGCTCAATGTTGTTCGGAAAAAAAAAAAATAGTGTCTCAGTATCATCTTCCCATTAGCAGTAGAAGATGACACTGAGACACTATTTTTTTAATAATATATAATAATCTTATTATTGAGTCGAATGCTTTGGATGTTGTCCTGCTCCATTCAACATACTATTAATGTTTCTATTGTTGGCATTTTATTAGATAATTATCGTTGTTTGTTAAATAATTTTAATTAGATGATTTTAAAATTTATAAGAAGATATGTGAATGAAGCAGCTTGTATATATATACTCAAATTGCATCTTTTTTATTTAATATTCAAGAGTGGGATTCAATTATTTCTTTCTTATTTTATGTGTTTGTTCGTGAATTTTAATGCATGATATCTATTACTTTTCAAAAAATTAATAATTTAAAAATTAAATAATTGTTAATTATATTGATTATAAGAAGATATGTCAACCACCAGTTTTTTTATTAAAACTGAAATGTTTAATTTTTATCCTTTAGTGCTAACTCCTTTAAGAAAAATAAATAAATAAATAAATATTCACCTTTTCAAGTATAGATAAATTAAAGTATCTAGAAGAAGTACCGTCACAAAATCAACATAAAAATCAATTATTTTTATCATTTAATTGAAATATTTAAATTAAATATTATCATTTTTGAAGCAATAGTACTATCATTTAAAAAAAAAAAAGAAATGTGGTGAAAATAATTCTTGTTTATTATCCTGCAAAATTGAAAAATAAAGGTAAAAGGTGACTGTAGTATGTGTTCTTTCCAAGGATCTGATTCTCATGATCTAAAGCCAGATTTTCATTGTACAACTTGTTTTGAGTGTGAGTGTTATACATTAGGCTGCAATAAAGCAAGGGAATATACGTTGTTCAATACAATACTGTATAAAAAGTACGTATTTTCTTGTTTAATCATTTTGATAGAGAAGTGAGTGAGTATATATCAGAAATATCAGCGAAGCACTGCTGCTCTGATTTTGATGCAAGAAAGAAGTGATAAAGGTAGAATAAAAATAAATAAAATAAAATAAAATAGGCGATAAACTAAATTCAGAAGTATATAGTTGGAGTTGTGCTTGTGCTTTGTCCATGTCAATACATGTCCCTACTTACATTTGCTGAGTTTCTTCTCTCTGGTTATTCTTTGAAGTTTTAACAACGCAAAACCCAGGTGGGTTTTCATTTTTTTTCTTGGTATTTGAGCTTGTATTCTCGATCCATTTGATGTTTTAGTTGCTGGGTAATCCTAAAGTTTCAAGTTTTGGCTTCTTTTTGATGTTTTAGTTACTGGGTAATCTGTAAGTTCCAGTCTTTGCTCTTCGTTTATTTATTTATTCATTTTTTTGTGTAGTTTTTTAGTTACTGGGTATCTGAAAGTTTCAGTCTTTGGCTTCTTTTTGATATTTTAGTTACTGGGTATCCTTAAAGTTTCAATCTTTGGCCTGTTTCTGATGCTGGTATTATCTTTTCTTTTTGCCCCCTTAATTGTCAGATTATTGCACTGTGTATTTCAGTGTCTTTGAGGTTCTTTTAGATGCATGTTGTAGATCTACCTGCTGAAAATATTGGTCTGATATTAGTTTTGACCACCCTTTTGAGGATTTGAGGGGTGAAGTATTCAATATTCCTTTTTGAGGTCTGCCAGTGTTTTGTTTGCTTCACTTTTTTTTAATGCATGATCGATTTTGATTTTTTATTGTGATAATCTAAATCTGGCTGTCTTACAGCTTAGATGATGCATTTGATCCTGTTATTCAATGACACAACACAACTTGTAGAAAACTCTCTGATATTAATTCATTGGGGAAGAATGTAAATTTGGTCTTTTGTTGCTTTAGTCTTTTATATCCATTAGTTGCTATGTTTCTTGTTTTATTTAAGCGGGCAAAAGAGGAGAGGATGATTTGGGATTATGGATCATCTGTTATAAACAATTTTTCTAGATATATGCTTGTATTAGTCCTGTTAGTCCCTTGTTTGTGAAGGTTTATGACCAATTTTTGTCAAGTCTTATAAATAGTTGCCTGTTCTTGATTTAAATTTTGCTATCAAGTATCTGGATAATTTTATTGTTGATTTGTGATTAAGAAATTTATTATGCCTCCAATTGTCTTTCTTTAATTGCATTCGGTATTCACTCATAGGATTCCTTGTTCTGAATTAAAGGATTGGTTTCTGGTTATTGGACCTCTTTTATTTTTGTCAATAATTCATCATATCATTTTGGGACCTTTATGGTCATAAGGAGGCTTTCCAGTGTTGTTGTAACCTTGTTTTTAGATGTGGTCTCAAAAGTCATTCAAAGCTCATAAATGTCTCAAATCATTTTTATTGGGACCAAAGGATTGTCTTCATGAGGGTAATTTTTCCATATCTTGTCGATTGCTTCATGTCTCATTTAAATGCTTTATTTCTCAAGTTGGTTGTTTACAGCATCAGTACCTTTTGTATTTGGTTATGCTTTCTTCCTCTCTTTGATTTTTATTTTTAACTATTACAGCAAGAAATTGCCAGTCTCTGTTTCAAGCACCAAGTGATTCTTAATTATGATTTCAAGGAGAAGCAGGCCACTTTAGAAGAGGCATGTTTATTCGGTCTAATGGCTGATTCTGCTTTACAGTCCCATTCTCAATCTGATGCATTGGGTCTGAGACATATAAGCAGCTCATTTTTTCATTTTCCTGGGTTTTTGGTGGGTTTTGGTTCTAGAGGATCGTCAGATCCTGACTCAGTTAAGAGTCCTACATCTCCTCTTGATTTCAGTTTTTTTCCAAGCCTCAGCAACCCATTTAGCCAAAGGTCCCCAAGATCACCAACCCAAAATGGCCATCAAAAGAAGTGGAATAGCAGTAAAGTAGGTCTTGGCATCATAAATTTACTTGCTGATGAGGCCAAACCATCTGGTGTAGTTCTTAATTCTCCAAAGAGGAAGAATATAATATTTGGATCACAGGTGAAGACTGGTTTTTCTGTGAGATCTAACTCTTTACCAAGAGACTGCATGCTTTTGCTACTTCCAACAACAAAAACATGTAACACTCAGTCAAATTCTGAAGCTGTCTTTGGGAATGAAAAAGTCCAGTCAGAATGTAAACCATTTGAAAACTCTTCACCAATTAGCTCATCCCCAAAATCCCCTTTGAGCTCAAAAAAATTTTGCTCTGAGAATAGAACCACTACTATTACAATTTTACCGGTTTTGAGTGATGAAGGTAAACAAACAGATGATTCTTTTGAAGCCAAATCAAGTTCACTTCCGGTACCCATTGGTTCTAGCAATGGATATGTAGGTTCTCTCTCTGCACGTGATATTGAGCTTTCTGAGGATTATACCTGTATAATTTCTTATGGTCCAAACCCTAAAACAACTCACATTTTTGGTGACTGTATTTTAGAATGTCACACAAATGAGTTGTCCAATTTTGATATAGGGTCTGAATGGCCTCAAGAGGCTAATTGCCCGGAGGATTCAACTCCCTATCTGTCTGATGAATTTTTGAGCTTCTGTTACTCTTGCAAGAAAAAATTGGAAACTGAAGATGGCACTTATATGCATAGGTATGTCCCCAAACATCATTTATGGATTTTCTTTGGATTCTGACTATCAAAGTCGGTCTCTTATCGTGGACGTTATTGTTTTTTCTTCTCATTTTGGTGTTTTGTAGCGATGAGAAGACGTTTTGCGGTTTCCATTGTCGCTCCGATGAAATGTTTGGTGAGGATGAAACAGAGCAAATTTATGATAATTCCCCCAAAAGCTCTTCTAAGTGCAGCTACCATGAAGATCTTTTTCTAACTGGCATGCCTGTTCCGATGTAATGGGCTGATGTTGCTCCTCTCAGACTCTCACATTTAAGTCATAAACAAGTAGTTCGTCTATTCTTGAAGAGCTGTTTATTAGTATCTCCATGCAGCATGTACTATCACAGAGGTGAATCATGCTGTTTTCTAATTATGTTTTGGTCGTCACCATATAGATGAGTCTTTAGAGTTTCCTTTTTTGTAGTCAAGGCATAAACATTATCTTACATTGTTGCTATTCTCTGTTCTCAATTAGATGAGTTAGAAGTGGCCAAGAGCCCTCACTCATCAGTTCTTTTTCCAGTTCAAAATCCAGCTTTTGTCAAGTGCTCAAGTACTTGCCGTTTGAACCTATTAAAAACATTACTAAAGATACAGTTTTTACCTATCAAATGCCATTTTCGAAAATTCAGTTGATGAATTATGGTGCCCTCATTTTTTGCAATCTTCTATAAGGAATCAAAATAGCATTGCTTACAAGCTGTATGGTGCAAATATGCACTGTTGAATGCGAATTTTTCCATCAGACAGCAGTGTGCATGTGCACATAATGTGACCATTTTCTTTTCCCCTTGAAGTATGTATTAGCAGGACAAGGACTGATCTGTGCTGTGATTCATAGAATGAAAAGATTGCTGCAGATTCAGATGTCCTATCTCGATGCTGAAAATTTATAAACCATCAGCAGTTTATCTGCAGTCACATCCAGTTTTGGACAACTTGCATCTTCAGTGGCCAGCTTCAATTCTTGCCACTTTGCTGTGGTGACAAATATTCGACGGCCCTTCTTTGCTCTCTTTATTCATGTGTTGCATGACAAATTAAAGATTATATAGAATGCTGCAGATGTGCTAAAAAAGTGTCCTGCCTTTTAAGCATGACTAAGAATCCTCTTTTACTAGTGGTTTGGCAACTTGGAGCTATAAATTTTTTGCATTCTTTAGGAAACAGCAACTTGGTGGACAGCCATTCGTTTTAAAAAGGGTAGCGTCAGTGGTCTAATGGAAATGTCTGATATTGGGGAGCTTTCAACCCCACAGTCACTTGCTAGTCAATGGCCAAGAAACCAACCATTCCAAGTGCTGGGCTCTTTATTAATAAACTTTAGATATAAACTATAGACCACAAGAGTGGATTCTTGATGCTAAAAAGAAAACAAAACAGAAATTGATAGTTCATAAATTCATGTGATTTTGCACTACTCAGAGTTGCAAAATATTGAATAAAAAAATCAAAGAAAAAAAATGTGCTGTTGGGAAAATGATACCCTACATCAAGTCTACTGGTTTCAGCTTCGCTCATGTAAACTGCAACTTGGCGGAGAGCCATTCGTTTTGAAAAGGGTCAAAAATGGAAATGTCTGATATTGGGGAGCTTTCAACCCCAGAGTCGCTAATCAATGGCCAAGAAACCAACAATTCCAAATGGTGGGCTCTTTATTAATAAATTTTAGATATAAACCGAGGCATTTATAAAAATATTATTTTTAAATGTTTTCAATAAAAACATTCTAAATTTTCATTAATTACAAATTTATCATATTTGTAGATGGTGAGGTTTAGCGTGTGCCTAAATATTTAGCGACCACAGTATTACGCGGGCTTTAGGTCTACTAGAAAATACGAAATAGGTCTTAACGTCTATTCAGAGATGGGGTTGTCACCCGGATAACAGTCGGGATACACTTATATGGCAATTAGATTCCACAGAAGTTTCCAAAAGCCATTGTCAGAGAACGGATTTGAAAACTGGATATGGGTGTCTGAATGCCCACTCAATCTTGCGGTTGACCTCCGTTTACGTTTTGTAATTTATTACCCTTAATTATTCAATGATTTCTTTATTACCAAGCAAATTGTAATTTCCTTCAAACAATTGTTGCATTTTATAATTAGGCCCGGATTTGCATATTAATTCAATTCATACGACTGGTCCCAACATTCACCATGAATAAAACAAAAATTATAATTTACAGTCATATATTCCAAATCAAGTGGGGAAGGAATTAAAGATTACAATATTTTATGCAAAGTAAAAGTATAATAAACATGAAATAAACAAAAAATAAACTACTTGATTTAATCAAAACCTCTTAAGAACTAATTAATGGAATAAATACTTGAAGATTAAAAATCACCGATGAATCCCTACAACAGACAAAATGTTAGTCCTGAAATATCACAAAGATTCCATGTGAAAATCCACAAAATCAACTAATGAATCAATTTAGTAAAGTAAAGAGGCGAAACCACAAAAAAGGTAAATATTAATCGAACGACATTGTGGAACTACCATACAAGATAAATTTGAGTGTGCTAAGATCCATTCATACGTGAAAACCCTATGCAATTTACAAAAAAATGAGACGAGGTCATATGAGACCCTGTTAGAGTGGCAATCGCCTTTATAAAGAGGTGATCGCCTCACAGCAATGAGGCAACATAGTTTGTAGAAACTAGGCCTAATAATGAACTCCTCAGGGCTTGTCAAAATGGCGATCGCCTCTTTACAAAGGCAATTGCCTAATAGCAATGAGGCAACGCCTCTTTGAGAGGTGATCACTTGATCAACAGGCTCAAACGACTCTCAAATCAGCAAACTTCCACTTCAAGTAAAAATCTACTACTGCAGATAAACTAAATACACAACTACACTTAAAGCTCAGTGAATCACACTACAAGCAAGGCATATTATAAATAATAAACAATGAACACAAGGGAGTGAATATAAAAGCTAGTAAACAAATAACCTAGGAGTTATATAAACAAGTAAGAAATGAATCATGAAAATTCATGAATTGAACTTTGAAGAGAGTTTAGATGTTTATTGAAAGATGAGCTTTCTAAATTTAGTTGGCCCTAAAAAATGATTAAGGATGTTAATCGTCCCTTAAATGCGAGCTTCTTCCCTTTTCTTTATAAAAAAAATCCACCTTTAGGCCTTTCTCCTCTCAAGAACCTTTTTTACTCCCTCTCTTCAAAGCTCTCTCCCCTTTGAAACCCATATTTTTTTACTAAATTCTAAGTCTCTAATTCCTAAAAGTCCCTAAAAATTTATTCTCTCTCTCTTTTCTCTTTTTTATTCATACCTCTAGCCCATACCCCTACTATTCTCCTTCATTATTGCATTTTTTAGCCTTTTTCTTCTCCTAAAGATTTCTTTTTTAGACTAGAGGCTAAGTTACAAAGGAGATGAACCCACCAAGTTAGCTGTCATCGTCACCTCTACATTTAATGCAGAGGCAAGTGGCTGCTGTAGAGACGACGCCTCTACGATGAAGCAATTGCCTCTTCAGTTGTTGCCATAGAGGCGTTCACCTCTTCAGCTATTGCCATAAAGGCATTTGCCTCTCTGGCCCGTGATGCGTATCCGTAAGTATATAAAGTCATCCAAGTAGTAAAAATATCGATCCCATAGAGATTGCAAATTGAATATTGTATTACTTAATGTGTTTGTTTGTTTAGACACCAAAAAATGGTATTTGAAATAAAATAAACTAAAAAATTGAAAACTAATGTAAATAATCAAAATCCAAGAAATGCTAGGGTTCTTAAATTCAATTCAACCTTTTAAAGATGTAATTAATCTCTAAGTTAATTCAGATCATAGTTCATTATACAAGCAATATTAAGAATAATAAATCTTCCTCTTATATAAACCTATGATTAATTGAATACCAATAACTTAGTTTTACAACTCTCACTTACTAAGTGTTTCATCATATTCAATCTAAAGCTTAGCTTTTTAACATTATTAACCATCTAACTGTCTCTCAACTAAATAGATAGTTAATAGGTTATTTCTTATTTTCTTAATGAAACCTATCTCTCAATCAAGTCTCATTGTCTAGATTGAAACAAAGGGTGGCCAATCCATTAAAGACATGAAGCAAAGTAATAACTAATTAACTATGTTTGTTAACTTAAAGTAAATCATATTCACATGGTTGAATTGATTTAAGAACCCTAGCTAAAAAACTAGCCACACATATTGAGAATAATAGAAGATGATGAATAAAGAGAAAAGAAAATCATTATTGCTGAATTAAAATTGAAATAATAAAATAAAACAGAATAAAAAAAACCACTTTGAATGGAAGCCTCCTTTCTTCAGCCTTTAAATAACCTTATTCTAATCAAATGAAAAGAACAGAGAGAATTCTAGTTTTGATTCTTTGAAAAATGATGTAAAAACTAAAAATAAAAGAGAATATATATTGTTTCTTTAGCGGCTCCTTTTTATAAAACCCTAGCCTCTAGCCTCTCTAAGTTGTTTCCATTTGAAAATAATCAAATCCACTTAAATCAGTAATTCAAATTTTGAATTTCCAAAGTTAGTTATAGGTCACATGGCTATGTGCATTTCGCACATGGCCATGCACCTATATTCTTCTTAAATCACCCTAACTAGGCATGGCCATGTGCACTTAGGTGCATAGTCATGTGACTTGAGACTTTAGCCTTTTAAGATGATTGAATCAACTGAATCTTCCTTTAAGAAATTTATATATATTTGTTTAAGCTTTCCATATAAAATTGAATCACTTTAATTGGACCTTTATAGCTCAATATATTACTAAAATACTATGAGCTGTGCAACTTTTAAATGAAAGCCATATATGCTGACTTTGACTCATGATTTGAAAACCTAAACCAACTTGAATTTTGACAAGTAAGCTTAATTTCAAAAGCTTAATATGTCTACTTCAATTGTATAGAAGATCTCTTTCTCATTGTAAGACTCTAAGGATGCCAAAAGCTTCACCGAATCTCAAAGGTTGAATAAGCTCCTCTTCTATTTGCTTTAATTCTTTGCCCTATCTTTGGCTAGATTAGCTCCTAGCTTTAAGTCCTCATTGGTTCCTTCCCAAAATGAGTTCCAAGCAATATAAAACCTACAAAATCAATATAAAAAGCAATGTAACAAGTATAATTGTAAACCAAAAATGTATAAAATGACAAAATGACAAATATTTTAGCTCCCAATGCAAATAACCTTAAATCATGCTTTTAAATGATAAAAACCTATAACTCTTACAATAAAGTGAAACTTTATAATGCTCAAAATCCATTATTTTTAGCTCTTATCAACTCCCCTACACTTGAGCCTTTGCTTTTCCTTAAGCAAATCTCATTCATATAATGAGTGAAAACCATTAGCTAGCTTCATTTGAACAATCGCTTTAATCTTCCATTAATACAAAACTTCATAATTCAAAAACTAATGCAATAAACCGAGGTCAAAGATATAAGTTACTATGTGGAAAGCAAACTTTCTTATTGAATTCATAAAAATAAACTATTGATTTTAGAGAAAATGAAATCAAGAAAAGATCATTATAGTTTATAGTTAGTCACATTCTCAACATGCAAAATTCCTTTTTTATGTTCTTATTTAATTGCTTATGATGGTTTCCCAATTACAGTAATTCCCCACCTTTCTCATATTACTTAGTGTGGATACCTTTAAAGGGTAGTTTGGATACTCATACTCTTGTTAGAGCATTGGAGTAGATAGAGCTTATGAAAATATAATGCACTTCAAAGAAAGCTTTAAGAAATTTATTGAGTGAGTGCATTTTATACTCCATGTCACTTTTTTTTTAAATTGGTTCTAAGACATGCAAGAATCTACCAACATTGACTAGAACTTAATCCTTACTTACAATCATCTTTCTACAACATCAAGAATCTAAGTTCAATCACTCAATAAGAAAGTAAGCATTAAGTTCATTAAAGTTCAAAAATTGTTAACCATAGTTTATTCCTTTAACTTAATTAATTCAAAATAAAGCATTAATAGGAGATTATTGCATTTTTTCAAGAAAGCTTCACAAAATGAATCTTACTCCTTACATGAGTGAGTTGCAAATTCTCAAGTGATATGCATGAAAATTCCTAACAACTTATATGCATAAAAAAATTACACAATAAAATGCATGAGATGCATGATCAACTAAACATAAATTGACTCAAAATAAAACACAAAAAAAAGACAAAAAAAAAATTACATAACAAAATTTAAGTTACTCCCCCACACTTAAAATCAATAATGTCCTTATTGTTTCAGGAAATTAAAATAAGAATTGATGGAAAATCATGAGTGAAAAAATTCATGTGACATGCATAGTTGTGCACCTCAACATATGGATGCGCTTGGTTATTTGGGCACACGACTGTGCATGTAGTTGCGCATGGTCGTGTCTAGTTTCATTTCCCTTCCTCAATTAATTATCAGGTCATATGCCCGTGCACATGGCCATGCTTGATTTTTTTTCAACATCATATCACATGGCTGCGCCACAGGGTGCACAACTTGACTAGTTCACAATATAAATCCATATGCCACCAATTTATCAATATTGCATTACTCAAAACACATCACATCAAGTCAACACAAATTTGACACATATTTAAACTTACAAAACTCTTATAGTGCTCCTTCTCATCTTCATTTTCTTGAAAAATAATTGCTTAGGGGAAAATTATGAGTTTTTTTTAATAAATAAATGAAGAAAGAAAATTATCAAAGAAATCAAATTAAACAAAATAAAAGGCTTATTGAGCCCCTAAGAGGTGCTTGTTTAAGGTCCTTAAGTTAGACCATTGCATGCTCTATTTTCTTGGGTATGTCAAATAGGCAACTTGGTGGGAATCCTCCATTTTGCCTCTATGATACATTTTCAATCTTTGCCCATTAACCTTGAACTTCTCTCCTTATTTGTTCATTAACTCAACAACTCCATAAGGAAAGACTTAGGACATTTTGAAAGGTCCTAACCATTTAGTCTTGAGCTTCCTTGGAATCAGTCTCCACTTAGAGTTGTAAAGTAATACTTGATCTCCATTTTCAAAATGTTTTCTCCTTGCTTTTGCATCATGCCATTTCTTTGTCTTCTCTTTATATATTTCCTTGTAACACTTGTTCTCCAATCTCAAAGCTTTCATCCTTTTTTTTCAATAAATTCACCAATGAAATATCTTTCTCTTTACTGAGTTTATCTGGTACAATTACAGGTAATGTCTCATTCTCTTCTAAGAAAGTGTAACTCAAATGAGGTAGTAAAGGTTTTAGGTCAAGCTTTGGTGGTTTTTCAGTAAAGGGGCATATGGGTTCTGTGTTTAAAGGTAGTTCACATTGGGTCATTAGGTTTTGATATTTGAGAGACCCTTTTTCTTCAGAAGAATGTACCTGTAAACACTTCTCTATATTCTCCAAATCACAAGATTTTGCCAACCTCCCTCATTGGACTTTATTAACACAATCATCAAGCACATCAACTCACGTGCAAAAATCATTTTCAAAGGGATGTTTTATACCTTGGTAAACGGTGAACTTACTGCTCTCATCCCCCACTCTCAATGTGAGTATCCCATCATTAACATCAATTATAACTTTTAAAATACATAAAAAGGTATACTAAGATTCAATGGAACATCCTCATCTTCCTTAAAGTTAAGTACCATGAAATCTACTAGAAAGATGAACTTCTTTGCCTTCACTAATACATTCTCCACCATGCCTTCTAGCTTCTTGACAGTTTTGTCTGCAAGTCGTAAACTGTAACACCCTATTTCTTTGCTATTAAAATAATCCAAGTCTTTATTTAACATATTAATTCAACTATATCATGATTAACAAAGTCTATATATTATTTAAGCACACAAAAAATTATAAACTTTTTATTCTTATAATATATAAGAGTTATAATTAAAAATAAATACAGAACATATTCTTTTTATCTAAGTGTATGCTTATAATACAAGGAGAGAGTGTGAGAGTTCAGCCAGTGACCTTTGCTCCATACTTTATTTATAATGCGATATGCTTCAAAATAGTCACACTTCAAACTTCACTATCTGGAAAAATAATTACAATTTGGTGAGTCGTGACTCAATGAATATAAATATCAATTAAATTCTAAAGGCATAAAAAATAAACAAATGATATTAAATCACAATACTAGTACAATTCTGTCACGACCCAAAACAGGGGCCATGACCGGCGCTAGGAAACGGGAATTCTTTCGAGTCCGGAACCCGTAGCAAGCCTAAAAATAAAATAAAACATGCAATAGTAATAATAACAACACATTTAAGTAAAATACTATACAGCGGAATAAAATCATAAATATCAAAATAATAATCCACCATAGGATTTAAATCAAATCCTCATCTCATATATAAATAAACTCTTTTAATACAAATCCAGTTCAAATTCTTAAAATACATAATTCATACAAATATAATACAATATCTTTTAACAATTTTACGACTACTGCAGTGTCTAGATCATAAAATAAAACTCAAGTGAGCAGTTTACATAAAGAAGCTGGAGCGAAAGAAATTCGGCATACAGGCCTGCTATTGAGGTCTGAAGACAATGACTCTCCTGAAAAATAGTCAACGGAGGGGAGTCAGACCTCACTGAGTGAATTACTATAATATATATACATGCATACTAAATGACAACGCATACAGTCAAATATATATATAATATGTATGTATACAAGCAATTACACACAGTTGCAATAAAATCATTTTATATATTTATTGAAAATCACAGTTTATGAAGGATCAAATAGAACCCTAGAAAATCGCAACCTCAAACAGTGTTAGACAACACTCTAGCCATACAGGCTCACTTATTCCAAATATATTCACTTATTCCATTTAGACAGTAGACTGGCCCCGAGACACTAAGTCAATCGAGCTCTAGCAGTCTGACTGTCAGTGTGATTGGCCCCGAGACGCTTGGTCAATCGAGCTCCAGCAATCACATTCCCAAATCATTTCTCACACATCAAATAATCAAATCCAATCAATATCCACAAATGGTTAGTAATATAGCCTAAATGCTATAAGCGTATCGGTACATACTTGGTCCTAGTGCTGCCCACTAGGTAGCACGTTCTATTGATATCCTTCATTGAAATATAAAGCACACATTCATAAAAGTAAATGATGCATGAATTTAAATATAATAGCAACAATAACCATATATATACTAGAAATATACCAAAAGTAAACCAGGTATATTTCGAGTATATATATGTTAAATAAATCCAATTAAATTACAAAATAAACTAGAAATGTATTTGAAAACATTTTAAACATAATTGTTAATAAAATATGCATATAGTTTAAAATATACCAAAAGTAAACAAAAAAATAAACTTAAGTGCTAATTAAACCATTATACATATTTAATCAAAATAAAACATATACTTCTAAAATCATGCACCCTAGAGCATATATATATATAATAGCAACTCACACTTAGTGCGCTCCTCGAGATGGGTCCGATGGGCTTGGTCCACTAGGCCTTGGTCTCGGCATAACTAAATAAAAAAAATAACAGACATCATAATAAACCTAATAGAAAATTCTAGAAACTCGATCTAGAATATTAGATACAGAATCAGAATTAGGGTTCGACCGGATATCACGTTTTATGAGAATTCTACCAAAAATTCGGCAAAACCTCCCCTGTAAAACGGACATCTCTCTACTCAAAGAGTAGAGCCGACCCTGCAAAGAAACACACTTCAAAAATAAACACAAAACACAATCAAAATCCCTCGGTCGGACTCCAAACTACAAATCACCGATCGAGGTCCACAATTCACAAAATAATATAGAAATACCAAAAATACCCTTATATCATAGAAATATATTTAATAATTAGAAATTACATAATTAACCCTAAAACACAGTAAAAACCGATAAAAACTCATTTTATTAGAAAAATCGTATATTATATATATAATTTGAAAATAATTTACGAAAAATAGTTTTAATTAGTTAAAAAAACTAAATAATTTGTAGAAATCATTTTTATACCTTAAATAACTATTAAAACCAATTTAATTACATTTTTAGTCAATTTAGGGTAAAATTACCAAAATGCCCCTATATATATAAATATACGAAAATTATTCCAAAAATTCACCAAAAATAATATAATTGCACAAAATTAATTTTCTCAACATATTTATCAATATTATCAATAAATAAACTCAATTGACTAATTAATTTCAATTAAAAACACAATTAAGCCTATTTTCTCAAAATTACATAAACTAATTAAATTCAAAATAAATACATAAAATTTCAAAAAAATTCCAAATAAATTTCTATAATTCATTTCAACACCTATATTTATCATAAAACACAATTTCATAATTTATTTAATTAATTTTCGAAAATTAGAAAATAATACTAAAATATTCAAAAATACCCAAAAATCAAAATAAATTCTAAAAATTCTAAAAAAATTCAAACATGAATATTAAGATAAGGGGAACAACATTTGTGAAGGAATTTTTCATGAATCAATCAATTGAAGCTCAAAAAAATCAAGAACCCTAAAATGGCCGAATTACCAAAATTGAAACCTAAGCAAATCTAGACCATTTTAAGTGAAACAAAGCTTGGAATCACACTCACCGGAGCTCAAGGAGAAGATAGAGACTGGCGGTGTCAAAAACGGTGGCCGGAATCATGTCGATCGACATTAGCTTCAACTTTCGACTTTCCGGCCAAAAACGAGCTTCTCGACGCCGGAAACAGCTGCAGCAGGTGGTGGGGAAGGCTGAGGAAGAAGGTGGCATGCTGGACGGCACATCGACGCTGAGAAAACAGGATGGCAGGAGGTGGTAAGGGCTGAAATCGATCAGGGAAGAAGGAGAAGTAGGCGATGGCACAACCGTAAATAACTCAAACTTTATTTTTTGTTTAAATATTATATGTATATGTATATATATATACTTTTACACTGTATATTAAAATAATATAAACTCACACACATTAAATATACACCACACACATATAATTTAATATATTAAATAATTTATACACTAAAAACAATTAATTAAATAGTATTAAAACTAATTGATAAATAATAAAATAAAATAAAATAAAATAAATATTAGGGTAATTAATTAAACCCTAGTTAAATAAATAAATACACATATATACGTTATTTAGTACTTTAAAAATATATATGAGCTCATGCAAGTCCGTAAAATTATTTAAAATATTTAATATTAAATTATTTACGTGTTAATTTCCCCGAAAATAAAATTCCTGGGAAAATTTTACGTAAAGTACTTAAAATAACATAAAATAAATAAAAATAAATTTTAATTAAATAACAACTCATGAAAATATCATAAATATATACAAAAATTATTAACACTGCATATCCCGATGCAGTATAAAACTATTTAAAAACACGGGATATTACAAATTCGTTCAAATGCAATTGCTAATGAAATGTTCATTGATTTTGTTATGGCTTGACAAGATAAATATTGCTCCCAGGATTCATGTGAAATAATTGCCATTTGAATTTTCTGGCTAGCATATAACATGTGAATCATATGATTTTCTTTGATCATTTGCATTTGCCATGTGATTTGCAAATATTTGCCAAGCTGGTCACAACATCCTTTTATATCCATATACAAGTGCTCACGTATGAATTTGCATTTAACTTGTAAACACTTATGTATAGACAAAATTAATTAATAAGCAAACCATATACATTTAAAAAATAAAAAGGAATTTCACTTTAATCACACAATTTCACTCAAGAATTCAATCAATATTTATACTCACACTTTAAGATGCCAAATACTTTATGGATGATTTGGATCACCTTCTTGAACTTCACCAATACTTTGGGATCCAAAAATATAACATATATTTGATTAAAAAAATGCCTATGCTGAGTGTTTAAGTTTGGTATACAATTGAGATATGTTCTATATATGTGTAAACTTAACATTTATGCATATTTTTCTCCTTATTAGGCAGCTTGACCATATTAGACCTGGGAGTGAATAACTTTCACCAAATAACTCCAAATTACTTAATTCAATTTTTTAAAAAAACTAGACACTTAGGGATACAATATATCCAAAAATCAACTCAATATATGCCCTATAAAATAAATGGCAAATTTTTTAATTCAAATATGTGCTCTGCATAGAAACAGTTTGAGCAAGTCTCAATCAATTTAGAATTTTTCACGTTATACAAGTGTAATTGCAAAATATTTTTCATGAAATTTAGTGACACATAAATAAATAACTTTCATGTTTTACACTTTTTTAATTCAGCCTCTAAGGTTCTCATATTAATTAGGGAATACCAAATTGCCTGCAAATGTTGCAAGCAAAACCAGTCCCACTCCAAGGGTGATTTTTCATTACAAACCTATTATTTCAAAAAAATTCATCACATGGTTTTATATAATATATAAAGGAACAAATCTCATGTTTACCACTTTGTCTAAATTAGTCTCTAACTTCCTTAAAATAATTAATCAACATCAGGTACCTTACTGGAACAGTTACCTAAATCAGTACCAAATAAACTTCCATAAAGTTTCACATACTTAATATTTCACAAAAACCTTTTATAGACATCTATATAAGACAAAAAACCACAAGTTTCATGTTTTGAACTTCCCCTAATTCTACTTTTATGGCCTCAAAATTTAGAGTGCAATCTACAGCTATAAACTAAGATTTTCAGCATAAAGAACACTATATTCATTATCAAAATCAATTAACTTATTTCTTTTTTTTACTCTTCAATTAACTTGTTTCCCTTTCTAATTATTTCTAATTACCATACTCAAAATATCAAGATAGAAAAATTATATAAGAAAATAAGATGAATTTACTTACCTTTTCCAAATTAGAAAACCCCTAAAATTTCCCCCTTGCTTCTTGCTTCTTCTTCTCTTCCTCTTTTCCTTATCTTTTCTTTTCTTTCATTCTTTTTTGTTCTCATGTTCCAGCCCCCTTTCCCTTACATTTATCTATTGATTTATTTATTTATTTATTTTTTTTTGTCAAGAGATATATAGGAGGTGGACAAGTGGAGTTTTCTAGTTTTTTTCCTATCTCACATACATATCCACTACTTAATATATTATTATTATTATTATTATTATTATTATTATTATTATTATATTTTAATAAAATATCAAGCAAAAGTTCAAATCAATTCTCCTTTTATGCAAAAACTTAATATAGTCCCTAAAGTTACTTATGTAAATAAATCAACTAAATTCAATTATTTACATATTTATTTATTGATTAGCTTTCAATTTTATAATACTTCAAATGCATTCTATATTACACATATTTGAGTATACCATTACAATACTCTAAAACAAATGAAAGGATATGGAATTCATATAGTCAAATGGAATGATTTTAGATGCATATGTTCAAGTAAATTATATGTAATGCATGCAAATTTAAATGAAATGTTTATAGTTAGGGTCAAGGATGTTACATTTTCCCCCCTCTTTTAAGAATTTTGTCCTTAAAATTCAATACCTGTGAATAAATAAGGATATTATCGCTTCATGTTCTCCTCAGTTTCCCAAGTGGCCTCTTCTTATGAATGGTTCTTCCACAACACTTTAACTAATGGAATTTCTCGATTCTATAATTGTTTTATTTTATAACCAAATATCTTTACCAGTTATTTAATATAACTTAAATCATCAACAATTTCTACTTCTTGATTTTTAAGTATATGTGTAGGATCATATCGATATCTTCTTAGCATACTCATATGAAACACATAATGGATCTGGGCCATCTCGGGTGGTAATGCTAACCTATAAGCTAATGGACCAATCCTTTCAAGAATTTCATATGGCCTTATATATTGAGGACTCAATTTTCCCTTTTTGCCAAATCTGATTGCTCCTTTCCATGGTGAAACTCGAAGAAATACTTTCTCACCACTTCATATTTCATTTCCCTCATGTGCTGATATACATAACTTTTTTATGTATCCTGTGCTGCTTTGAGTCTACTTCTTATTAGTTTTACTTTATCTATAGTGTCTTGTACTATCTCTGGTCCTTCCAATACACGGGTTCCCTCTTCATCCCAATAAATAGGACTGCAACACTGTCTTCCGTATAATGCCTCGTATGGTGTCATTTGAATACTACTATGATATTGGTTGTTATAAGCAAACTCCATTAAACTAATATGTTCATCCCACGTGCCTTTAAATTCTATTATATAAGCTTAAGGCATATCTTCAAATGTTTGAATTGTTCTCTTTGATTTCCCATCTGTTTGAGGATGAAAAGCAGTGCTAAAATTTAATTTAGTACCTAAAGCCTTGTGTAAACTCTTCCAAAAGCAAGATGTGAACTGTGGATCCCTATCTGATACAATTGGACATTAGAACTTATACAGTCTAATAATTTCATTCACTACTATTTGGCAAAAAATTCAAGTGAACTACCATCTGATAGGTAAAAAGTAAGCTGACTTAGTTAATTGATCAATGATTACCCATATGGCATCATTCTTTCTTAGAGTTTTTAGCAATCTATATACAAAATCCATCATTATCCTTTCTTATTTCCATACTGGAACTGACAATGGTCTCAACTTCTAATTAAAGCTTGGTGTTCTGCTTTGACTTATTGACATGTTAAACATCTTGAGATATAATCTGCCACATCTTTCTTTATTTTAGGCCACTAATAATAGGGTCATAAAATGTTGTACATTTTGGTTATTCCCGGGTGCATAGCATATGAAGCAGTATGTGTCTCTTCTAAAATTTCTTGGTGTAGGTTATCAACATCAGGTGCACAAATACGTAACCCCATCATAAAAATATCATCCTGAATGTTAAACTCTTCGTTCTCTCCTTGTTTTGATTTCTCAATCTTTTCTTGCAATTATGGATCCTTGCTTTGCACTGCTTTAATTCTATCCTATAATATTGGTCTAACTTGTAAAGTAGCAATTAACATCCCATTTTCTTGCAAATTTAGTTTTGTATTCATAGCTTGCAGCCAAATTAAATAAGATAGTGGAAGTATATGCAAATTAGCCATACTGCTTCTTAATTTCCTGCTCAGAGCACCAACTACCACATTTGCCTTTCCTAGATGATACTCAATTGTACAATCATAATCCTTTAATAATTCTAACCACATCTTTGTCTTATGTTTAACTCTTTTTGGCTCAGCAAGTACCTTAAACTCTTATGATCTGTAAATATCTAAAATGTTTCTCCATATAAATAATGCCTCCATATTGTTAAAGCAAACACCACAATAGCAAGTTCTAGATCATGTACTGGATAAGATAATTCATATGGCCTTAGTTGTCTAAATGCATATGCAATCACCTTATCATGTGGCATTAACACACATCCCAATCCTTAATGAGAAGCATCACTATAAACTACAAATCCTCCATTACCTGTAGGAATTGTTAGCACTGGAACAGTTGCCAACTTGGTTTTCAATTCATTAAAACTCTTTTGACATGCTTCAGACCATTTAAATGCAACATTTTTTCGAAGTAACTTTGTTAAAGGGCTGGCTATCAGTGAAAATCCCTTAATAAATCGACGATAGTACCTAGCTAATCCTAAGAAACTTTGAACTTCTATTACATTCTTTGGGGTTTCCCATTTCATTACTGCTTCTATTTTCTTTGGATCCACTTCTATGGCCCGTCTAGAAATAACATGTCCTAAAAATACAACTTCATCTATCCGAAACTCACATTTACTCAATTTAGCATACAATTTTTTTTCTCTCAAGGTTTGTAACATAATTCTTAAATGTTGTTCATGTTCCTCCCTACTTTTTGAATTTACAAGTATGTCATCAATGAACATAATCATAAATTTGTCTAAGTAGGGCTAAAATACCTTGTTCATAAGAGCCATAAATGCAACTGGTGCATTAGTTAATCCAAATGACATCACTAAAAATTCATAGTGCCCTTACCTGGTTCAAAAAGCAGTCTTCAGTATGTCTAGGTCTAAAATTTTAAGCTGATAGTAGCCTGATTTCAAATCAATCTTGGAAAACACTTAAGCTCCCTGTAACTGATCAAGAAAATCATTTATTATGGGCAAAGGATATTTGTTCTTCAAAATGTCCCTCTTGATAAAGAGGCAATCGCCTTTAACCTAAAAGTGTTCCCTCTTTGACAGAGTTCTAAGAAAAAGCTACATTTATTTATGAAAAATAATAATTTTAATCCTTGTTTTCTTTTTATAGCTCGATGCCCACACCCTCAAGGGTGCTGGGAACCTTAATAGCACACATATATGGTGTGATGAGCTCATAGATGTAGTGCAGACTATTATTTAGTACATGGGGTTTTTTTACTTCATTTTAGCACTCCTGGCGTAGCAGGGGCGCATAGACTACCAGCCTCTTCATGCATTGTTAGAGAGATGGTCAGACACTACCCACACATTCTACCTGACTTTTAGGGAGTTTACACTTAACCCAGTGGCTTTCACTACAGTCATAAGCAAAGCTTGTGTAATGGATTTTATCCCTTTCTATGCTAGCCTCCACCAATTATCTCCAAACCTCCTCACTTTCATCGAGCGTCTACTTGGCATGGTCCCAGACATAAAGGGGACCCACTCAGTGAAGCTAGATTCCATTAGGAGCTTCTATACTCATGCTAGAGTTGAGGCAGATGTTATAACTCAATAGATTGATCAGGTAATGCGTGTATTTCTAGTATACTTGTTAGGCACCACACTATTTGCAGACACTACTAGCTTCATAGACCTGAGTTTTCTAATGCCCTTGAGATAACTAGATCTGATGGCCACATACAATTGGGGTAGCTATGCTCTGGCCTATCTATATCAGTGTATGGACGAGTTCATGTGTAGAGCCAAGAGGCTTTGTGGCTTCTAGCATGCCATTCTAGTACTCCCTTATTCTTTTTACCCTTATGTTCATCCCAAACTATAATTATCAGAATATGCTAACATTTCTTCTTCTCTTTTATAGGATTAGGCCTTAGAACTAGAGCTGATATTGGGGATTACTCACGTTATCGACACCCCTTTCCCTGCTATGGTAAGATGGGGCCCCAGTTGAGCTTGGAGGAGGCTATTTACTCGTGTACAAATCCATCGTGAGTAGTTAAACATGCTTACACATGACGAGATGAGTACCTACAAACATAATTGCAATTAGCAATGCATTCATTAATGAAATCCATTTACTTATCTATTTGTTCTTACGTTGTGCCTGGATTTGTGGGGTCCTCAAGCTAGATGGTCTTAGGCTATGATCTGCTCAATCCCACTATCCTGAAAGAGGGCACTACTCTGAGGGCCTAACTATAGGGTCTAATATCTCGGCAAGAGAGTTCACTAGTGGTGAATGGGCACTCAAGTGAGATGACCACCCCTCGCTCCTCCCCGACACATTTTCTAGGCACACGAGTTAGAGGGAGATGAGCTTGACTAGGCCTTAGCGAGAGATGCTGCTGCTGATTACTGTGAGAGGAGGAAGTCTCGCTATATTGATTTTGCCTGAGCTCATCTTATATAAAGAGTGCCTTTACCTGCAGCTGCACTTCAGGTAAATATGCAAAATAATTAAACAAATATTTTACACTCATGCTCATGGATATCATTGCATGATTTAATTTTCATCCTTAGGTGCTAGCTAGGGTATCAGCTCCTTGTCCTAGGCCTACAGCCCAGGAGAGGCCTCATCAGTGTCCTTGGATCATACCTAGTGGTGAGGGTTCTTCTTTTGGTGTACAGGGTGATCAAGGCCCATCAGGACTTCTTAATGCAGATGAAATAACAGTGGAAGGTAAAGGAAACTACACTTTATTTTTACATGTATGCATGCTTTCATGATTCTTACCTCTCATTACGTCTTGACAAGATGGAGATGAGGCTAGTCAGGTCAGGATCATTGCCCTTGAGCATCAGCTTGCTGCTCTTCAAGTCAATGGTGACGAGGAGGAGGAGGTAGCTAATGAGTAGGCTGAGGAAAATAGTGATGAGGATGGAACTGAACTTGCAGATGCTTCCACAGATGACCCTATTGATGAGGGAGTAAATGATTTTAGGGATGATGAGTAGAGGGGATACCTGAGATGATGTGTTAGCATAGGATTATTTTGATTGGAGATATATTTGATGCTTTGCACTGTTGGTTTACTCTCATCTGAACTAATTCTTTACTTTCAGCATTTTCATATCTTGTAGTAAATGACTAGATGCAATATTTAAATTCAAGTTTTGGCAGAATTTTGAATCAATTATCAGATTTTATTATCGAGCAGCTTTTCTTCTGATTTTTCATGTACAATTTAACCATTTTGCAGCAGTATAAAATTATTCCCTTCTATTTGAGAGGCGTTGCCTCTTTATGAAGGGGTGACATAGAATAGCCTCTTCACATAGAGGCACTGCCTGATCATAGAGGCGAACACCTCTACAGGTTCAATCTATAAATATAAAAATCTCCAAATCTTTTTCAAAATCCCTAATTCCTATTCATGTGAATTCCCCTCATTCCCCCCATTCTTGGTAGTGCTCTACCCCTCCAATATGATTGAAAGAAGTTTGAAACAACTACAACCAATTCTGAAAAGTCTGGATGGTAGCTCATGGGATAGATTATAACCATTTTACCTATCCGTCTTCCAATATATGCATGCCAGGAAGATCAATTTCCCATTCCTCCATGTTCTTGCTTAGTTTTGGGATTCTTAAAAGTATGTCTTTCAGTTCAATATGATGGAACTCTGCCCTCTACTAGAGGATTTTGAAGCTATCTTAGGCTCTCAAATGGATTGTGTTTTTCTTCTGATTTTGCATGTACAATTTAACCATTTTACAGCAGTATAAAAATCACTCCCTTCTGTTCGAGAGGCATTGCCTCTTTGTGAAGGGGTGACGTAGAATAGCCTCTTTACATAGAGGCACTGCTTGATCATAGAGGAAAACGCCTCTACAGGTTCAGTCTATAGCTATAAAAATCTCCAAATCTTCTTTAAAATCCCTAATTCCCATTCATGTGAATTCCCCTCATTCTCTCTATCTTGATAGTACTTTACCCCTCCAATATGACTAAAAGAAGTTTGAAACAACTATAAACAATTTTGAAAAGTCTGGATGGTAGCTTATGGGCTAGATTAGAACCATTTTACCTATCTGTCTTTTGATCTCTGTATGCCAGGAAGATCAATTTCCCATTCCTCCATGTTTTTGCTAAGTTTTGGGATTCTCACAATATGTCTTCCAGTTCAAAATAATGGAACTTTATCCTCTACTAGAGGAATTTGAATCTATCCTAGGCTCTCAAATGGATTCTGCTCGTTATTTTGCAATTCCTTCGGTTGAAACTTTGAATTTGCATACTATCTAATACCAAATGGCTAGGCTGTTCAACATGTCTCCTCAGTCTTCTCTTTGCCATATGTTTAGTAATAAAGTCCTGATGAGCCTTTTTCTTAAAATTGTTGTGACTCTAGAAAATAACGAGGTTTACTAGTCCCGGATGATTATCCTTTGTTTATATGCTTAGTTTTTATTGGTTTCCCCTTTTGGCTATTGTGACTTGAAGATCCTTTATATTTTGGACCAAGTGGAAGTTGGCTTGAATCTTTTCCCTCTCATTTTGGTGGAAACCATCATCATTCTTAAAAATTTCTCTAAGACCAGATGATTCACTAAGAGTCCCTTCCTACTAAAGGTGAGCTCTTTCTCTTTTATCCTTTTCTACATTTTTATCATTTTTTACACACTCATCATCCCTGCAGGCTTGGTTGTAAGAAAAACTAAGATTGCTCAAACCTCCTAGAGACATAATGCACTATAGGGCCAAACATTATCATACAAGGAGACTTCATCCCATCCTAGAGGACATTTAGAGTTGGTTGTCTACATTCCCTGACACTCTGATTTAGTGGATATGCCTATGGTGGAGATTGCAATATATGACCATTTGATCTTAAACCTATTGCATTCCTTTAGCCAATCTCCACTTTGCCACTTTCTATAATCTAGCTCGGCTTTGCAGGCAATATGGGCAGAAATAATAGATTATGGATCTAGTGCATGAATTTGAGCTAGGACCCCTTTCTTAAAATTTTCTAGATAACTTAGTTGCTACTTAGCCTTGTAGAATCATTTAGAGGTTCATTAACTACGACTGAGATTAGTCTACCGATGACAGTACAAGGCATGGATTTAGCTATAGTAGACAGATAAGGATGAATTTATAAGAAATAAAAGAATAAGGGCTTCATAGGCATCGAGTGCCTAAGGTGTTCAAAAGAGAAGCAGATAAAACTAGTTTATGAAATTTAGTCTTTTATATGCTTTTTATGAGGTGGAATTTCCTTTCTAGTTAAACAATGTGTAATAAACATTTAATGCAATGTTTAGCAATAATAAAGGCAACCCACTTCATTTAATTTAAGCACAAAGCAACTATACATTTTGTTTCTTACATATCTCCTATCATTAATTGGCTTGCCCTTGTAAATTTCCCAACTAACTATTTTTTTTCTCTCTCCCCCCTTTTACATGTCCTTTCCTTTTTCCTAAATCGCCCATTAAGGTTTTCAATCCAGTAGGACTTTTTACTTTTTTCATTTTATTGTCTCTAACTTTTGCCTAGGCAACCTTTTTTAAGGTTTTCTCCCTAGCAAGACTTCACAGAAAGTATTTATTGAGCTTATCTAAGTTGATGGGCTCTCCAAACTCATTCCCTTCTAAATTAAACAGAATAGTAGCACCCTTGGAAAATAGTTTCTTTACTTGATATGGACCTTCCCAGTTTAGCTTAAACTTCCCTCGTGGATCAGTCATGATTGGCTTAGTGAGTTTCAAGACCAACTTGCCCTCTTTGATTTTGCTTGGCTTACTCTTCTTGTTATAAGCCCGAGCTATCCTTTTTTGGTACAATTGAGAATGATATATGGCTTTTATTCTCTTTTCATCTAGCAATGTCAGCTATGCTAATTGAAATTTAACCTATTAATACTCAGGGATTTTGGATCCAGAAGAACCCTCAATGATTGAATCTCAACTTCAATAGGCAATACAACTTCACATCCATACACTAGAGAATACAGAGTAGCTCTCATTGGTGTTATAGTAGTGGTCCTATAACCCCACAATGTGAATTATAGGTAGCTTACCCAATCTTTGTAGTTTTCCAATATCTTGGCTAGGATTCTCTTCACATTCTTATTTGTCACTTCTACTGCCCTATTTGCTTGCGGTTTGTAAGGAGATAATCTATAATGTTTAATATTGTATTCTTGCAATAAAATGGCCATTTCTACTTTGAATTGAATACCATTATTAGTGATGATGTGATGAGGTAAGCTGTATCTGTAGATTATATTCTTTTCTATGAACCTCACCATATGTTTTGCTCCAACAATCATGAACAATTATGCTTCAACCCACTTAGAAAAGTAGTCAATTGCTATTATAATATAGTGATGACCATTGGATGCTTTCAACCTTATCTCCCTAATAATATCAATTCCCCAGATGGCAAAAGGCCATGGAGAAGTCAATCCTTAAAGTTCCATAGAAGGCAAATGGCTCACATCACTATACACTTGGCAGTTATAGCACTTTTTTACATACTAAACACAATCTACTTCCATGGTTAGCTAGAAATATACTTGACGAGTTATCTTCTTAGTGAGGACTATTCTATTCATATGCGACCTATACATACCCTCATGAACTGCTCCATGATTTTTCATGCCTCACCCTTGTCAACACATCTCAGATGCACTCCAGTTGGCATTCTCTTGTATAGTATCTCATTATGACTAATGAACTGCCGATATAGCTTTCTTAGTAACATCCTTTCTTTTCTATTGTCATCATCAGGGAGTCACCCCATCTCAAGATACTGCTATAGATCATGAAACTAGGGCTTTCCCATAGGGTTGATTGACATCATTTTGATCTCGTCTACATAAGGAGTCCGAGACTTTACTAGAATAAAAGGCTTCGCTTCCGCTTGTTTTTCTTCTTCCCATGTCAAAGCCAAAGTAGCCAAAGCATCTACCATTTGATTCTCTTCTCATGGCAACTGCATGAATTTGTATTGGCTGAAAGATAACAGAATCATGGTTGAATAATCCTAGTACAACCTTAGCTTATCTTCTCTTACTTCCCATTCTATGGAGATCTATTTCACTATCAGCATAAAATCTCCATACATTGTAACCTCTTCTGCCCCCACATTCCTAAGTGATTCAAAACTAAAGATGTAGGCTTCATATTCAGCTTGATTGTTGGTGACTTCAAATTCTAATCTCTTTGCCATTGGAATCATTTCTCTTTCTGGAAAAACCAAAATCACACCAATGTTAGCTCCTCTACTATTAACCGCTCCATTAAAGTATATTTTTCATGTCTGGATCTCTATTGCCCCCAAGTTCTCATCCGGGAATTCCAACTCCTATTCTTGTCCATCATCTATCAGATTCTGAGCTAAAAAGTTTGCCACAGCTCTTCCTTTTACCACCTTCTTCACCACATAGTCTATGTCAAATTCAGTAAGTAGGACTAACCATCTGGCTAATTTTCCTATAAATTATGGGGTCTGTTGGAGATACCTGAGAGGATCATGCTTATAGATTGCATGGATTCTGTAAGACTAGAAGTAATGTCGGAGCTTCTTTGTTGGCTAAATTACAGCCAAGCAAGTTCTTTCTACTAGACTGTAATTGGCTTCATATGGTAGAAGCTTCTTACTCAGATAATACAGGACATGCTTGACTTTTCCTTCCCCTTCTTGAGCTAACATTGCACTAATTGTGTCCTTCTCTATTTTCAGGTAAAGGATTAAGGGCTTGCCTGACCTCAGCGAAAGTAGGACTGGAGGATTCATCAAATATCACTTAATAGTTTCAAAGCCTTGCTGACACTTGTCATCCTAGATGATCAGTTGGTTCTTCTTTAAAAGCTTAAAGATCAGCTTATAGATGGTGGTTAGCTTGGCAATGAACCTATTGATGTATTACAATTGTCCAATAAACCCTCTGACCTCTTTCTCATTCTTTAGTGCAGGCATTTCTTTGATCACTTTTACCTTATCTAAATCCACCTCTATGCCTTTCATGCTGATGATATGTCCTAATAGTTTCCCAGATGTTACCCTAAACACACATTTCTTTGGATTTAGTCTGAGGTTGTACTTTTTAGCTCTTGTTTAGAGCCTCAAAGTGTCCTTCTCTAGTCAGAGACTTTACTATCATGTCATCCACATACACCTCTATCTGCTTATGAATCATATCATGCAACAAGGTGGTGGCCATCCTTTGATAAGTAGCTCCTGTGTTTTTCAACCCAAATGACATGATTGTATAATAATAAATGCCCCATTATATGGTTAAAGAAGACTTCATCTTATCGATCATAACCATTATAATCTAGTTGTATCCTAAGAAACCATCCATAAAGGAGTACATGGTAATTGAAGCTGCACTGTCAACTAAAGTGTCAATATGCGATAAGGGAAAGTCATCCTTTAGACAGGCCGTATTCATATCCCTATAGTGCACACACATTCTGACTCTCCCATCCTTCTTAAGAACCAGAACTATATTAGCCAGCCACTAAGTGTCAACTACTACTTCTAAAAACTTTGCCTTTAGCTACTTTTCTACTCCTTCTTTGACTAAGAGAGCCCATTATGGCCTTAACCTCCTCTTTTTCTATTTTATTGGTGCAACGTGAGATTATGTGGGGATCCTATATTCTACAATCTCTTTATTAATCCCAAGCATATCCTTATAGTCCCAAGCAAATACTTTCTATCTTCTTTTCAAAGTTTCTTTCATTTTTTCTCTCTTATCAGGAGTTAAGTCAAAAGAAATAAGTGTATTCTTAGGGTTATCACATGTGCCTAGATTAAATAATTCAGTTTACACTGAATTAATGTCAAACATATGACATAGAATAACCAGTAGGAAAAACATCACATAAGTAAGCATAATTAGACCTTATCGCATTAACTTTGGAAATGAAAATGTCATCAGTTTTAAATAAACTAGAAGATAAAAATCAATGTCATCATAGAAAACATCCATAATATAATTAAGAATAAAAGATTCAAAGTTAAATTCCTCTTCCTCGTCAACAACATCCTTTTGCTCCACCGTAGGAATGTCTTCCTCTAATTTCGGAGTCAGCACTAATTCTTCCATTATCGGCTCTTTTATAACAAATTATTTGATCCCATTCACATGTTCAATAAAGATTTCAAACCCAGGGACTAATTTTTTAGCAATCATTAAAGGCTCAGGAGCTCTTTGATAGGGGTAGTTAGCATCCTCCATAAAAGTTTCCTAGAGTATCTTCTTCTTTAGCTTAGTTCTTGCTATATTCTTCCCAGGCTTTTTCTTAGCTTCACCCTCTTCCTCAAACTCATCCTCTGTAGGATATCCTATCCTGTGCTTCAAAATTATGTTAGGTTTAATGAACTCAGGCAGGCCATGCTAATTCTTCCCCAATCCTATTCCTGGCATAAATTCCATACTTTTCATCATGCTCATAATTTTTGGATTCAGCTCATCTTCATAGATTATGCAAACCTCAAAATGTGGACTATCCAGGATTTTAATGGGAGTTAACTTCAAAGCAGTAACTGCAGCCTCAGTTTTTGCCGTTATAATGACCACTCTTCCTTTATATGGAAACTTAATCTTTTAATGAACAGTAGAAGGCACTCCGCCTAGAGGATGAAACCACAACCTCCCTAGAAGAATGGAAAAGGTGACTGGAATATTAATGACATATATATTAACCTAAACTTTAATAGGTCTAGTTTTAACTAGATTCCTAAAAGTTCCCTTAATTGGCCTTTTTGTATCATCTAGGCCTTAATTACTACATCAAGTGGTTTTAAATCAGCTACTGTTAGTCCCAACTTTGGTAAGATCTTTAGAGGGCACACATTAATGGCAGATCCATTATTAACCATGACACAATAAGTTAGTTTCTCTTCTACTTCAACCTTAATGAACAAGGTTTTGTTGTGGTCCCTTCCTTTCAAGGATAGGTCATCATCAGTACATACAATTGCCCCCTAAGGGCTCTCTGTCAATGAACCCACCATTTGCTCAGGAGTATGCATTGAAGGAATTTTCTTATGGTCAAGAGCCATAACTAGTGCTTCCCGAGAGGCTCGGGAGTTCATGAGTAGCTCCCAAAGACTAGCAAGAGTTTTCTCATCTCTTTTGGCCTCAATAGCTTTCTTAATTTCTCCATCTTTCTCTGGTTCTTCTTTTAGATCAACCTTCTCTTTTTCTGACTCAGTATCCTTCACCTCTCCCTTTCCTTTCTTTAACTTCTTAACTAATTGGGTTATTTTCCTCATATTATTTCTCCATAGATCAACTGCTCCCTCTTTTTTATCCTCAGAACTCCAGATATCAAGTACATTCACATAGGGATCTATGGACTGATGGTCCAAATACAGGTCTTTGGGTTATGATTTTAGTGGTGTGGGTATGACATTAACAAAGGAATTAAGCACTTGTTCATCTGTTAAGCTGGTGTTGATCATCAAAATTCTTGGATTAGGTGCTAGGATATTTCGATAGTTGGGTAGAGGGTTATTTTGGGTGTTTAGTTTTCTAGTTTCAGGGTCAGTTATTTTTCTTGAATCAATCAGATCTTGAACCTCATATTTTAGATGAGTGCAGCCATCAGTGTCATGTCCGATGTTTTGGTAGAATTTACAGTATAGTTTTGGGTAACATTTGGAAAAGGAGGTCTTTCAGGCAGGGGTTGTAACATGTTATTTTCCATTAGCTTCTCTAAGACTTTGGAGAGAGGTCTTCCCAAGTTAGAAAACCTTCAGGATTGTCTGACACTGTTGATCTATACATTACTATTCATTCTGATTCCACTGCTAGATCCCATCGCTACTCTGTTTATAGATCTCCCACTGAAGAACCTTTTCTCTTTCGCCAGATCAGATTCTTTCTACACCCCAAACTTATACGACTCCTCAAAATTATGAATTCCTAAATCCTTCAGCTTTTCAGAGAGCAAGAGTACACACCCTTCTATTGCTATTACTAACTGATCAGATTTTGTGGGTCAGTGCTTCATTTATGCTAGCTTCACTCTCCACTTGATCAAATAATTTGTAAATGACTTATTGAATTTTTATTTCACATTTTGCAAGTCTCTCAAGGATGCCTTCTTCTAGATTTTGAGACTGTACTACTTAATAAATGTGGCACTTAATCCCTCCCAGTTAGTTTTGATATAAGATTCTAAAGCATAGTACCATCTGATGGTGCTCCTTCTAGAGACAAAGGGAATTGCTTTACAATTTGTGCCTTGGTCAGTTTGGTTGCATTCATATGGGTCTCATACTACTTCAAATCTAGGTGAGGGTCCTCTATGCCAGTAAACTTCCTCATATTATGGAACTTAAACTTCCGAGGGAGGGGATCATCATCCTTATCCAAACTCATATCAGAGTAGCTTATCAGAGCATATATTCCTTTTTCTTTCATCATTAGCTGCATTTGAGGCATAGTCTTGGTTAAATTCTTAGCCTAATTAGGTTTTTTTTACTTTCTTACTAGTGTATGCATTCACATTCTATCTAGCTATAGGCTCTACTATCAAAGTTTCTTGATCATCCTCCCTTTCCCATCCTCTAGAGTCTTCAACATCCAGATCGAATGGTTGCAATTGAGGCACTGGCGATTGAGGTGCCAGTGGTTCCTGTATAATTAGTCCTCTTATTTTAACTATCATTTCTCTTATAATTGCTTAGGTCTGATTGACTATCTCTACTTTCAACTTATCCTTAAAAGCATCAGCATTAAACTCTACCATCTCAGTTTCTTTAGAAATCCTAACCAAATGATCGGTGTTAGATCGTTTCCAATTGGAGGACTATTATGGATCTATATCTGCAATCACTATGGATCAGAAAGATTCATGGCATGTATGCATGAGATGCAAGTTTACTAAGAATGAATTAACATATATACATGTATTAAGAAAAATAAAAAATAAAAAGGCTCTTAAATGATATCTCCACCCTTATTTCTCTTACACATGTGTTCGTTGGTGAGTTCCTTATCCTAGGATTGTTGTTCTGGGTTTTAATTATCAACAGGGAATAATAAAACTGATGGATGCAAAATGACTCTTAGGATAGTACAAACAAGTGGTAATTTCTTTAAATAATTCCAAAGTCCATTTTAACAAGCTAAAATGACATTAATGACCCACCTTGTTAAGATCCATTTGAAATGGGTTAAAAATAAGCTTGAAAGGCCCATCTTGATAAGATTTGTTAATAATGGGCTCGGGCCTTATTTAAAGAACTATTATTGGAATAAAACAAATGCATTTGGAAAAATTCTAGTGGAAATTGCTAAGTCATTACACGAATTGGGTTTTAGGTAATAAGCTTTAGCTTCCATAGCTATATACCTCCATTATGTCTCCCCACTAATGAGTCCGTGCAACATGGATAAATACATGCTATGAGTGACAATAATCATATACTCCACTAGTAAGTTTGATTGAAACACAGGCAGCAAAGCAAAGACTATTGTCCGTTTATTTAGGACTTGGAGTGCACATTATATGGAAACATGTAGTGAATGTAAAATTTGCAAAGAAAATAAGAAAATAATCAAAGATAATACACTTAGAATCAGTTTCTCTATCCTTAGTGGAGTCACCACTATTGGTGATGGGATCAGGCGTGCACCCAAGTGTTGGCGACCATGGCACTTTGTGAGCTTAGGGCCCATTAGGAAATACAAAATGGGCTTGGGGCCCAAAATGGAGATGGAGTCGCCACCCAAATAAAAGTCAGGATAAACTATATAACAACAAGATTCCATAGAGGTTTCCATAAGCCGTCATCAGAGATTAGGTTCAGAAATTGGGTATGGGCTTTTGGAATGTCCACCCAACCTTGCGGTTGGCCTTCATGCGTGTTTCATATTTTATTACCTTTGATTATTAAATTATTTTCTTATTTTAATGTAGATTGTGTCACGACCCAATAGACAAGTCTATCACCTATAGTAATGCTTGTCATCCAAATTATGTAGCTCATCCGCAGTGACTCTGGACAGAAATGCCTCATAAACTTCTCTTTGAACTGAGCCCAGGTCATTGTCATCATGTGCAGTTGAATGACTTAAACGAACCAATCCAGGGTTGGTCCCTCAATAGATAACTCGACTATTATGATCCGCTAATACTTGGTGTAAGTAGTTCGAGTCCTAATCTCAATGGCTTACAGAAAATCTAGAGGGTCGGACGTCCCATCGAATGATATCCTGCCAACTCTGGCATAAAATAATAATGCCTCAGGGTCAGACATACCCTGCTGATAACCAGGTTGCATTTGCAATGCGGTTGGAGGTATAGCAGCTTCCTCGAACTCCTATTCTACAGGTTCCTCATCTTATAGCTCTCTCTGCCTATGATGACCTATCGCTCCTCAATATCTATATCTACCTCTACCTCTGCACTTGACTAGCAGCTCTAGAGGTAAAACCTTGTCCTGAAAGGACTCATCATCCTTGGCCTCAATGATCGATGGAGCAACACACGCTCACCTCCTTATTCTGAAAAGATAAAACCAACGAGAGTTAGATAAAATAGACAACAACAAACAACAAACAGACATCCTAATAATTACGTGAAATACTATATCAAGGAAAACTTATCGAAGACATAATCAAACCTAATTTACTGCAGTAGTTTCAAAGAAAACACGACTATGATAACAACACTAATAACCTAGGCTTCATACCAACTTTTTCATGATCCAAACCGGCAGTTATGACCCAAATCGGAAGTCATGAACAACGCTAGGGAACGAGAATTCTTTTGAATCCAAAACTCGTAGCAAGCCATAAAAATAAAAACACATGAAATAATAATATAAAAAAATACACCATAATTAAAACTTTATTTAATATAAAAGAAAATCTTTATTTTATAACATAATAAAAATATTTCATGCAATATTCAGATACAAAATCTCAAACCAAGTACAACACACTTCTATCACAATAACACTACTACTACAGTTTCTAAAATACAAACAAGAGTTTAGATATAAAATTTACATAATCTAGTCAGGGCTGAAGAAGACTGGCGTAAAGTACTACTGAGGAGGTATGAAGAGGAAGAAGACCTTGTAAAAAAATTAAGGTCATTGAGTGAATTATTATAATATATATACACGCAACCTAAAGTCATATACAGTCCATCATCAATATAATTATAGATATATACATGCATTTCACACAGATGCTAAAATATGCTTTTATATATAATAAATATAGAAAAATTTTATTTAAGTGAAGGATCAAATAGAACCTTAAAATATTACGCAACCTCAATCAAAATATCTCACTAGCCAACATGCTTACTTAATTCTAAAATAATTCTCTTTTTCATTATTGAATAGTAGATTGGCCCTAAGACACTAAGTCAACCGAGCTCTCGCAGTCTTACTGTCAGTGTGATTGGTCTCAAGACACTAGGTCAACCGAGCTTTTGAAATCACACTACTCTCTCACCATAATTCTCAATAATCGAATAATCAAATTTCACATCAAATGATTTTATAATCTGAACCCTAAAATCTAACGCACTGGTACGTACACAGTCCTAGTGCAGCCCATTAGGTAGCATGTTCTACTGATATCCTTCAAATAAATCATATATTTATTGTAAATAATAAAATGCATAATTTAAAACATAATGACATCCATTTTAAAAGAATATATCACTTATATACCAAACGTATACCAAACACATATTGAAAATATACCAATTATATACCAAATATATATACTAAAAGCATATCAAATATATATGCCATATATATATCAAAATATACCAAAAATACCAACATATATATAATCATTTAATAAAATAATTCATATTTAAATACATTATGAAAACATGGATGCTCATAATTATGTTGTCTACATGCAATGCATATATAAAATAATAACTCACAGTTTTGCGCTCCTCTAGACAGACTTGATTGGCCTAGTCCGACAGGTCTTGGTCTCGACACAACTATAGATAATTAATAATAATAACAGTATTACAATCAAATTCCTAATTTCATGCTTCTAGGAATTCTAAAGAGTGACTCGATCTAAGACACGACTTGACCATAAAACTAAAAACTCAGGATTGACCCGACGTCACATTTTATGAGAATTCTACCAAAAATTCGAGAAAGTCTCATTTGTAAAACAAACATCTCTCTACTAAAAGTAGAGCCAATCCTGTAAGCAAACACACTTCAATAATACTCAAAAGCACAACACCTCAAGTTGGAACCCTGAACTATACGATTTCCCAACCGAGAAACACAATTCTCAAAAATCAATATTTAATAATAATAATTTAATAAAAATCATCAAAATCCATAAACATCAATAATAAACCACAATATAATTTATTTATATAATAAATACCTTAAAGCTAATTATTTTTCAAATTAGTTAATAATTCTCAAATAAATTATATAATATTAATAAAAATCCATTTTTCAATTATTCAAAATTAAATAGTAAAATTCAAAAATAATTATTTAAATAGTTCAAATATGTAATAAAAATAGTTAAAAATTCATTTAATCACAAAAAAAATAATTAAAATTATTATTTGAATATATTTCCAAAAATTATTATTAATTAGTTAAAAATAGTAATTAATTCGTAAAAATTATTTTAATACTAATGATTATTCCAAAATTATTCAAAACATACAAATTAACCATAATTTCAATTAAAAAACCAAATTCACTAATTTATATTAATTTTTCCAAAAATTAATTTTTCACATAAATTTTTGAAAACTCACAATAAATAATTGGGACACAATTTCAATATACTTCCTTCACAAATTATACTCTAAATATTATAAAAAAATTTATTAAAAATACAAAGATTTTCCAGTGAGAGTCACCAGAATAGTAACTCACCGGAAAACTCAAAACCTAAAAATCAACATAATTCAAAAAATTAACAAAAAATATATTTGGAAAGCTTAAGCTACACACAACAACATTTCTAAAGAAAATAAGATTGAAACACAAAAAATGAAGCTCAAAAAAATTAAAAAACACAGAGTTGAGCTAAACTAAAATTGATGATAACTCATAATATAGACAGTCTAAGCTTGAATCGAGTTGAGAACTAGCTTGCCCGGACCTAGAGGGTTCGATCAAGCCCAAAAACACGAGCGCTTGTTGCCGAAATCGTCACCGACGACTTGAAAAAGCTACTGCTGCTGCTTCTCATTTTTTGGTGATGGGAGGTGCTTTGACAGCAACTGAAGGAAGAAGGGAAGGAGGGGAGGTGATGGTGAGGTGTGGTGGTGGCAGGCAGAGGTGGTTGGTGGTTCTACAGAATCACATAGGGGAGGAAGAAGAAAAGAGAAAAAAAAAAAAAGAAAGAAGGGAGAGAGGAAAAGAAAGTCGAAAAAAAAATTGTCCTGACTTCCTTTTTATGTATGTATATATATATATATATATATATATATATATATATATATATATATATATATATATATATATATGTTAATGTGATGTTATATAGATAACACATATAAAATACTAATACTAATAATAATAATGACAACAATAATAGTGATAATAATAATAATGATAATAACAATAACAAATATAATAATAATAATAATAATAATAATAATAATAATAATAATAATAATAATAATAATAATAATAATACTAACATTAATATTTTTAAATAATAATAACTTCCAAATAAATTCCTCTACGTATTAAAATATTTAAAATAAACTTAATAAATACTATTCACAACAATAACGATAATAATATTAATAAATGAATAAATAGTCATATACATAACAAATAATTATTATGTATAAAAATTTAAAATATTATTAACATTGCATATCTCAAAATAATTTTTAATAATTTAAAATATCGGGTCATCACAATTTTCCCCCCTTACAAAAATTCGTCCTCAAATTTTAAATAAAAGGATAGAAAATAGGAATTCATTGAGGAAAGAGGTAAAGGTAGGCCACCTACATCTCGGCCTCAGTATCCCACATGAGCTCCTCCATGTTGTTGCTTCGCCACGACACCTTAACCATCGGAATCTGCTTCGAACATAGCTGACGAACTTGATAGTCCACTATCAGGATTAGCTCCTCCTTGTACATCAGGTCTTCGTTCACTTCCACACTCTCAGGCTGCAACACGTGCGGAGGGTCTAAAATATACTTCCTCAGCATCGTGATATGGAACACTGGATGCACTTGAGATAGATTCAGAGGCAAAGTCAATCGATATGCAACCATGCCCACTCTCTTCAGAATCTCGAACAGTCCAATATATCTTAGTGCTAATTTCCCCTTCTTGCCAAACCTCATGACACCTTTTATTGGAGACACCTTCAGAAACACATAGTGTCCAACCTAAAACTCCACATCTTTATGACTCAGATCTGCATAGCTCTTTTATCTACTAGTTGTAGTCTCTAATCTCCTTTTGATCACAACAACCTTCTCAGTTGCATTCTGAACCATCTCAAGTCCAGTCAATGCTCTCTCTCTTATCTCGTCCCAACACAAAGGAGATCTATACTTCCTTCCATACAAAGCCTCATATGGTGCCATCTCGATACTACTATGGTACTCGTTATTATATGTAAACTTTACCAACGACAAATGATTATCCCAACTACCTCCAAGATCTAATACACACATCCTCAATATATCCTCAAGTGTTTGGATTGTCCTCTCAAATTGACCATTTGTCTGAGGGTGAAAAGCAATACTAAAATTAAGCCTGGTGCTAATTGCTTCCTAGAACTTCTACCAAAATTGAGAGGTAAATACTGAACCTCTATCAGATACGATGGACACAAGTATTGCATGAAGGCACATAACATGTTAAACATACAGCTTAGCCAACTTAGCTATAGAATAAGTGGCTTTAACTAGTAAGAAGTGAGTTAATTTGGTTAACTTATCCACAATCACCCAGATGGAATCATATCCATCCTTTGAATGAGGTAACACAACCATAAAATCCATAGCCACTCTCTCCCACTTCTACTCAGGAATAAGAAGAGGCTGAAACTTCCCAGAAGGCTTATAATGCTTAGCTTTCACCTGTTGACATGTCATGCACTTAGAAATATAATCAGCTACATCCTTCTTTAATCCATCCCACCAGTACAAATCTCAAATGTTGTGGTACATCTTAGTAACACTTGGATGTATGCTATAAGTTGTAAAATGCGGTTCTTCAAGGACCTCCTCTCTTAAATTATCCACATCAAGCACGCATAATCTACCATTAATCCATAAAACACCTTCATCATCTAATGTAAAATCAGTGAACTTCCCCATATGAACATTCTCCTTAAGCTCAGCTAGAATAGGATTTCGACCTTGAGCTGCCTTAATCCTATCTCTCAACATTGATCTAACTCTGAACTAAGCTAATAATCCACCTGATCTGCTAATATTCATCATCAAACCTTGATCCACCAACTCATGTAACTCTTGGATTAAAGGTCTCCTCTCCATACTAATGTAAGCAAGACTACCCAAGGACTTCCTACTCAAAGCATCTGTTACCACATTAGCCTTGCTTAGATGATAAAGAATATCGCAGTCATAATCCTTTAGGAGTTCTAACTATCTCCACTGCCTCAAGTTCAGATCTCTTTATTGGAAAATGTACTTGAGGCTCTTGTGATATGTGAAAATCTCACAAGTCACCCTGTACAAATAATGACTCCAAATCTTGACAGTAAAGATCACTGCAGTCATCTCTATGTAGTGAGTAGGATAATTCTGTTCATGCTCATTTGACTACCTTAAAGCATAAACTATCACCCTACCATTCTACATCAACACACAACCTAGGTCAACTTTAGAGGCATCACAATACACAGTGAACTTCTCTTTTCCATTAGGCAAAGCCAGAACTGGAGTTGTGGTGAACTTCTCCTTCAACAACTAAAAACTGTTCTCACAAGCATCTAACCACATAAACTTCACATTCTTCTAAGTTAGGCGAGTCAAAAGAACTATAATTCTTAAGAAATCCTGCACAAATCTCTTATAATACCCAACCAAACCCAAAAAACTTTGAATCTCTATGACTGTCATCGGTTTGGGCCACTCAGACACTACCTTTATCTTTTATGGATCAACTTGAATACCATCTTTAGACACCACGTGTCCAAGGAATGTAATACTCTCCAACTAGAAATCACACTTCGAGAATTTAGCATAAAGCTGATGTTCTCTCAGTGTTTGCAGTACTGTCCTTAAGTGATACACGTGCTTTTCCATACTCTTCAAATACACCAATATATCATCAATGAAGACTACCATAAACTGATCCATAAATGGTCTGAATACCATATTCATTAAGTCCATAAAAGTAACTAGTGCATTAGTCAACCCAAAAGACATCACCAAAAACTCATAATGACTATATCGAGTGCAAAATGTTGTTTTAGGAACATCAACTTCATTGATCTGTAACTAATGATAACCCAACCTTAAGTCAACCTTGGAAAAGAACTATGTACCTTGAAGTTGATCAAACAGATCATCTATCTTCAAAAGAGGATACTTGTTCTTCACTATCACCTTATTCAGAGGAGAAACACTAGGTCTAATGAAACCCTAATCTAAAAAATCTTGCAACTGTTCCTTTAACTCTTTTAACTTTACAGGAGCCATTATGTAGGGCGACATTAAAATAGAAGTTGTAGCTAGGAGCATATCTATATAGAATTTGATCTCTCTGTGAGGTGGTGTAAGTACCCAATGTCGCGATGCAATTGTGCATAGTGCGATGAAAGCCTCTATAATGAAAAATTAATCGAGAAATTAATCTCTAGTGTTGAAATTTGACATTTCAAGGACTAAATTGTAGTGTTTTTGGACCTAATTGCAAAATCTTGATTGCATAAATTTTTTTTAATTTTTCAGGACTATTGAGCAAATTGCCAGTCGGCATTTAGCTAATGCCGACCAGTATTGGCCTAATGCCAATCGGCATTAGCCAAATGCTTATCAATATTTGCCTAATGCATATTAGCATTAGCCAAATGTTAATTGGCATTAGTCAAATGCTGATTAACATTACAGGACATTCGCACTTTTTTCAGTATTTTTCGTCATTTTTTAGTATTTTCCTATTTTTTTATTGGTCCAAAATTAATTTATTTTAATAAAGAAATATTTTTAATATTTTCCATGTACAGTATGCATCCATTACATGTATTTTCTCTTTTTGAAATCCTTTTATCATGATTTTTTGTTTTGAAAAAAATAGAACTCCTTTATCTTGCCTCTTATGTGATCACGCAAGAGGTTAGTAGTGTTGTGATTACATGAGAGTTTTTAATTGAGGATAAAAGGAAAGGAAAGTGACATAGAGAGGGATGGTTTTGAAGAGGCTAGGGTTTTGAAGAAAAGTTTGAGGGAAAAAGGAGAGAAAAATTAACAAAAAAAACCTTTCTATTGCAAATTTCAAAGAAACCTTTTCAAAAGGAAGAAAAATGCATTCTTTATTTTTTTAATTCCAGGAAATCAAGAAGAAAAGAAATAGAGTCAATCTCAAAACATTGACAATCCCAAATTTGAGGGGCATTCAAATAGCATATGCATAGCATTCTTCATCTCTATTCCCTTATTTTTTTCTTTATTTATTGTTTTCTTTGATTAAATTCTTTTTTTATTTTCTTATTTAATCAGTACTAATTTGTTTCTTTTGTTTCTACATTTTATTTTTATTTTGATTTTGGCTAGAGATGGGTATAATTAGAATGACTATGTGAGGGCAAATGAATAGATAGAAGGTCCATGGAATACCATAGATTAGAATATGTAACATTTTAACGTAGGTTTTTAAGGTTCTGCTTTTTATTTTTTTATTTTTATTGGGTTTGTATATAATTTCTTATTTATTTTATTCATGTAGGAATTGTAATAACCTCAATAGTGGAAATAGTAATTATTTACTTTTGTGTTCTTAAAATTAATTAGTAATTAGGGTTTCACTTGGTAAAACTTGATAAAATCAATTATGGCAATAGATTAATTTTAGGATTACATGAAATTGAGTTAGGGTTTCTTAGGAAAATCATGTAAAAATTATTGTTTTGATATATTTTTAGTATGTTTGTTGAATTGGGTTTTGTTTTGTTTTTTTTTTAATTTTTCATGCCTTTTAGGCCCCAAGCCCACGTTAAGTCTAAACCCACTTAATCAATAGACTTAAATTGGCTTTAGGGTTTAATTTAATTAAAATCAACGTAGGCCCATTTTAGGTTAATTAGATTTAGGCCCGTTTTAATTAATAAAATCAATTTAGATTTAGCTCAGCCTATTTAATTTCATTACTTTTAAAATAAATAGATTTAGGCCCATAATTCACTTAAAATAAAATCAAGTTAGACTTAGGCCCATAATTCAATTTTTTCTTTAAAATTATATAGACTTATGCCCATTTTCTTAGATAAGTTAAAACAAATAGACCTAGGTTCACTAAAATTGATAAAATGTTGGTCCTTTGTTAGCCCACTTCACTTGTAAATAAAATGTAGAATTAGCTAACTTTTAAATAAAATTAAACTAGTTTAGACTTAGGAACACTGTTGCCTTTTATATGTATTTTTACATGTAATTTTATGACCTGTTACCTTTTTGGGCTAGATGGATATTTAATTAGGGTTTAAATAAAATTGCATGTAATTAAAGAATAAGATAGTAATTCATAAAGTAATTCTAAATGAACACAAGACTGAAAGAAGTTAGTATTCCATTCCCAAAATTTCCTAATTGTGATGCTAGCTTTCTTTTAGAGAATCGAGTACCACCTTTTGATTTGTCCTAGTTATTATCCTAGGTGGTGACTCCTCATCTCCATGCCATGTCTTTATGACAATAGTTAGTGTGTTCTCTAGGGCCCTGGGCCTAAACAGTGTCGCGATTGCTAAAATCTTGGACACACGCTAAACCTTGCCATCTATAGTGGTGACTCCACTAGGGATAAGGGATACTGATTCTACTTGTGTTCTTTAGAGTTATTTTATTAATTATTATTTTATTCTTGCATCCATTCTATATGTCCATATTAAACCAATGGCATTGGTTTATGATTCCATGATTCTATTAGCTTCACAGAGTTATAAATTGGCTAACCATCACTCTTAGCCTTAACTTAGTTCAAGAGAGATTACTGAGCTCATCTGACCAGAGTCTGTAACCCAAGTCCTAAAGGGGAGTAGTCTTCTCTCGAGTTTGTAAAGGATGTTGGGCCCCTCTGACCTTGGCCTATAACTCAAGTCTTAAAGGAGGGCATCTTGTTAAGGGAACCTTGACCTTTTTACCAAACCCTGACCATATATAATGGCTTAGTTACTTCCCCTCGGATCTACCAAAAATTGCTTGTATGATTTTTCCATGAGGTATTTCTATTTATAAAAGCCTAGGCCCATACTTTCAAAGCCTCTTAAGGTAATAAAGATTAGGCTAGACCTTTATACTTAGAAATGTTATTTCTATGCTTATTACCATGAGGTATTTATAATCTATAAAAGTCTAGGCCCATACTTTTGAAGCCCCTTGGGGTAATAAAGATTGGGCTAGACCATTATACCTAAAAATGCTATTTATATGTTTACTACTTTAAGAGAGATTTGGCATGCACGTCAGTCCCTGATATCCCCCGTTGATATTAAGACCAAGACCAAAAATCCTAGGATAAGAGACTCACCATTGAACACGAGTGTGCGAGGAATAAGGTTGGAAGGATGTATGTTGTACACTTGATTGATACTTGCTACTTGTTGCATAGCATGTGCATCACGTATACATGCATACATGCATCTCATTCATCACATTAACACTTTATTTTACAACCATCATAAATACATCAGGGTCTTTTCATGTTTGGGGATGGAAAGGTGGCAGACTATGAAGAATGAGTCAGAGTCCTACAACCTTAGTAAAGGAAATCCTTAACAGACTAGATAGACTAGAAAGAAGCCCTATTAATCCACTTTATTTGGAAGCTAAACGAAATTCACCTAAATCTAAACAAATGGAGCAAAAGTAAGGGAACTGGACCTTATAAGACATCAAAAGTGCTTTGATGGATGACAGGAGGGCTATGATGCAAGATAAGTCGAGACAAGCACTACTTGGACTGATGTAACCTGCTGTTGTCATACCACCACCTACAATTAAACAACCACCTATTGCTACTGCTATCCCACTTGCCACAGATACTCCAACTGCTGGTAATAATGCTGGAGGGCAACCTGTTGCTAGAAATCCACCTGTCATTGATATAAAGGTGGAAGATGTTAAAAATTACTTGGTAGAAAAAGCTAAGAGAGAATCATTGGAACTGGTACAAGACCTTGAGTCCAAGTAGATGCAAGTGTTGACCCAGAAGATGTCTAAGATGGAAGAGCTAATAAGGGGACAAGGCATAGGGTATTCATATGACTTCGATGACATGTTGTAGATAAAAGATGATAAGCTGCCTGATAAGTTCAAAATGCCATAGCTGTAGAAATTTGATGGGAGAGGAGATCCGAGGATTCATCTTAGCCTATACATAACAACCATGAGTACTACTAAAGCACCATTAGTTGTGATTACTAGTTTGTTTATGTTATCCTTAAAGGGAATGACTATAAACTGGTATCATGGGCTAGAAAAATCTGTGAGAACTGACTAAAAAGAACTATGTACTGCCTTTTTAAAATAGTATGATTATAATACTAAATTGGAAGTGTGCATTAGAGATCTAGAACTGATAAAGCAGAAACCCAATGAGTCTTTTTCTAATTTCTTGACTCATTTTATAAATAAAGCAGGGCTAATGAAGAATAAGCTGGCTGAGAAGGATTAGGATAGGATGATAGTTTGGAATATGTCACCTAATCTGGTCAAGAGGTTGTAGATGATGAACTCCAAAACATTCATAGACTTGTATGATGATGGTCTGTAAGCAAAAGAAATTGAGAATGATAATAAGAGAAGCTTTAAAGGCACTAGAACCCGAAACTACCCAATTGAGGGCACACAATAGGGAAGTACTAGCTAAGCTGTGGAGTTGTGCGCAGTTCAACAACCTCAAAGATTCTCTAAATTTAACTAACCACTCTCTATAGTTATAGAAAAGTTGGTCTAGAGAGGCTTACTTTGACCCTTAACCTTTTCCAAACTACCTAACCCAAATGTCCTAGGCTACAACCCTAATAGCTACTGCAAGTTTCACCAAGTAGCTGGCCACTCCACAGACACCTGTATTCACCTTAAACATGAGATCCAAAATCTAATAGACTCCAGAAAAATCACAGACCCTGAAAAATCCAACTCCAACCTAAACACTAGAAATAATCCTTTCCCTAACTACCAAAATGTCCCACCACCGACCACCATGATGATTAACTCAGGAGTGAGTGAAGAAGAAGTGCTAAACTCCTTTGAAAACCTAAACCCTACAACTAATGGAGAATCTCCTGATGCCTCTAGAGGAGTTAAGGATTTGCTAGGGCAACCCTCAGGGAAATTTGACCATAAAGTGTTTTATTCTAAACTACCCTTTGCAGATATCCCAATTGAGTCAATTATGCCCTCAAGATAGGGTGATGAGTTTAATGATGAGAAAGAATCCAAAGCCCTAGAATAGCCAGGAGTTAAGGATTTATTTGGGCAGCCCTCAGGGAATTTGATTATAAGGTGTTATATTCCAAGCCTGCTTCCAGTGATATACCTCTTAAGGAGGTTGTGCCCTTAGGATGGGGTGATGAATTTAGTGATGGGCCAATGAAATAAGAGAAGGAGTCTTTAACTCATAAATAAGGTATTGTGGAATTACTGAGAGCACATTTAGGAAAGCTTAGTATGGAGGGAAAGGAAATGTGCACGGTAGAAGTATGGAAGGACGAAACGAGGGATAGGATTATCAGAGTTATAGACATCTGGTATGACTTTAATGAAACCCCGCTAGTTTGGATGAACCTAAAGTGAATCATGTCACTAGAACTGGGAGGAATTATAGTAGAGAAAAAGATTGAGAGAGTTATAGAAAGAGAAGAGACAGATGATACAGAAATAAAAGAAAAGGAAAAGGAGGATCTGATTCTAGAACAACTGAAGAAGGTTAAGGCAAATGTTAGTATCTAGGAACTACTGATGCACTCATGTAGCCATAGAAGAGCTCTAGTGAAAGCTCTATCAAACATGAACATTAAAACAATAGCCACACCCGAGGCTATGGTAGCAAAGGTTATAGAAAAGAAACACGAGCTGATAACCTTCTCAGATGATGACCTGCCTTTGGAAGGAAGAAATCATAATAAGGCATTGTTTATCCCAGCTGAAGTAAAAGGGAAAATAACCAACTTTGTAATTATTGATGATGGTTCTACCATTAATGTATGCCCATTGAAGATCTTGCCTAACTTAGGTTTGAAAGCTGAAGACTTGACATATTCAAACCTCATAATTAGAGTTTATGATGACAACACTAAGAATGTGGAGGGGACATTCCAAGCTCTGGTTAAAATAGGACCAGTGGAATCAACCATTGAGTTCACTATTCTAGATATACTAGTTACTTATGCTTTGTTATTGGGAAGGCCATGGTTCCATGCTTTGGGAGGGGTACCCTCGACTGTGCACTAGAAGATAAAATCCCCTCATGAAGAAGATGTAGTGACAATCGAAGCAGGAACCAATGCAACTATGGCCGCCATACTGGAAAAATAGAAACAAGTGTGTGTTCCTCCCAGTTTTCAAATTGCTAGGATATTTGACAGGACTGAGATGGACCCAAGGATTGCAAAAATGATGAAGAACAAGAATTACCAACCTAGACAAAGGCTAGGCAAGAATGAGCAAGGAAGTCCTAAGCTACCCAAATTTAAGAGTCAAAGTGACATTAAAGGATTAGGTTATGCTGAGACAGGATCCACCAGCAGAAGGGCAAGAAAGAAGGAAAAGGCTAAGAGAAATAAGCCCCTGGGGAGAGTTGAGCCGTTAAGTGATAATTTCATTAAGCTAGGAGAGGGCAAGTACTATTTGGGTGCTAAGGAGTTCGTCAATGTCGCTAGAAAAAAAGTTCCTAGGTTTGAGATTTTCAAGGACCAAATTATGGAAAAATTAGCCGAGAATAACAAATAAGAAGTGATGAAGCAGGTAGCTGGAAGAATGGGGGATGTTGTTGTCGAGGAGCTGCTATGTTTGCCACCTAAAGAGGAGCCACCCTAAGATTTAGCTACTCTTATTAATGATAGCTTTACTAATGTTTTTTATGAAGAAATTGATGTAATAATGTCTAGTCTTTATGAGGATGAAGATATTATTTTTCACATAGTCAATGATAAGAATGCTGGTTTTGCTTACTTGTGATGTGCATCCTGATAGTTCTGTGCATTATAATTTTGATCGTTCATGCATGTTTGACATTAATTCAATTCAATTTGATTCATTTAACATGGGCATGGATGATAATCCAAAGAACATTTCTATATCGCATGATGTAACTCCTGAAGAGAGGGAAAATTTTGAGAGAATATTAACAAAGAGAAAGGTAGTATTTGGTTGGACTTACGAAGACATGCCAGGTTTAGACAGGAACATTATGGAGCATCACATTCCAACTCATCCTTGAATAAAACTAGTTAAATAGAAATTGCACAGGCTAAGACCAAAATAGACTAAAAAGATAAGAGAAGAAATTGCTAAACAAATTCAGGCCAACTTTTTAGAGGCATTAGATTATCCCCAATGGCTAGAAAACATAGTCCCAGTACCCAAAAAAGATAGTAAGGTGCGAATATGTGTTGATTTCAGGGATTTAAATAAAGCATATCTGAATGATGACTTCCCTTTACCTCACAGCGATGTGATAGTGGATAGTGCGGCATCAAGTGTGATGTACTCCTTCATGGATGGGTTCTCTGGGTATAATCAGATAATGATGGCAATTATGGATAAGATCAAGACAGCTTTCATCACAGAATGAGGGATGTATTGCTATAAGGTTATGCCTTTTAGGTTGAAGAATGCAAGTGCAACATATCAAAGGGTAGCCACTACTCTTTTCCATGACATGATGTATAAGGAAGTGGAAGTATATGTACATAATATGATGGTCAAGTCAGAAATAAGAGAGGGGAATTTTGAAGCTCTAGACAAGTTCCTGGCTTAAATTGAGAGATGCAATCTGAGGCTCAACCTAAAGAAGTGCATTTTTTGGGTTACTTCAGGAAATTTGCTAGGATATATAGTGAGTAGCAAAGGAATTAAAGTGGATCCAGATAAGGTGAAAGCTATCCAGGAAATGCTAGCACCAAAAGATAGAGAAAGATGTGAGAGGGTTCATAGGCAGGTTACAGTATATTAGTAGGTTTATTGCAAGGCTTACTAATATTTGTGACCCAATCTTTAAGCTTCTAAGAAAAGATCAACTTGTAGAGTGGAATGATGACTGTTAAAGGGCCTTTAATAAGATAAAAGAGTATCTCACTAATCCACCTGTACTTAAACCATCGAGGCTAGGTAAACCCTTGATCCTATATCTAGCTCTATAAGAAAAGGCAATGCGGGCAATGTTAGCATAAGAAGGATTGGATGGGGTAGAGCATGCAATGTATTACCTCAATAAGAAGTTCCTGCCATATGAAGAAAAGTATAATTTAGTGGAGAAGACATGTTTGATAATGATTTAGGCAACAAGGAAATTGAGGCATTGCTTTTAGTCTTATAGGGTTTAGGCCATTTTGAAAATAAACCCCCTAAGATACTTACTGCAAGCACCTGCTTTGACCAGAAGGATGTCTCGATGGCTCATTCTCCTGACTGAATTTGATATAGAGTACATTGCCATGAAGGTTATTAAGGGAAGGGCAGTTGCAATATTTCTAGCTCAAAATGTAATAAAGGGTGATGAACAATGGAGCCTAGAATTTCCAAATGAGAATCTAGCAGTTGTAGAGCATAAAAAATGGAAGCTTTATTTTGATGGTGCAGTAAACAACAAAGGAGCCAGGTTAGGAGTAATACTCATCACACCAGAGGCAGAAACCATACCAATGGCCAAGAAGTTAGATTTTAAAGTAACTAATAATATGGCTGAGTACGAAGCGTGCATTCATAGAGTAGAAGTGGTAATGGCAGCTGGAGTAAAAGAGTTGTTAGTATATGGGGATTCTATATTGGTTATCAGCCAGGTTAATGATGAATAGGAAGTGAAAGAGGAAAAGTTGAAACCCTACATCTGCTATTTAAAAGCTTTAATAAAGAATTTCACCATGTGTCTCTTTATCCATCTATCAAGAGATGACAATCAGATGGCAGATGCACTAGCAACACTCTCTTCAATGTGGGATAGTGTGACTAGGATGACTATAGTGATCATGAAATTGAAGGCTCCATGTTATGAGGGTGAGCAGATTATGGGGATTCAGATAGGGGCTTAAGAGAAGCCATGGTTTTATGATGTTTAGAAGTTCATTGAGGAAGGAAAATATCCATATGAGGCCACTTCAAAAGAAAGATACACCTTTCATGTTCTTGCATATAATTTTGCAAGTTACAATGGAGTGTTGTATAAGAGAATGCTAAATGGAATGCAGCTCAGATGTCTTAAGAAAGATGAAATGGAAGAGGTGAGGAAAGACGTTCATATAGGAGCTTATGGTTCTCACATGAATGGGATAATCCTATAAAAGAAGATAATCAAATAGGGGTACTACTGGACGAGCATGGAAAAGGATTGTATTAGAACCATGAGATAATGCCATCAGTGTCAGATCTATGGGAACCTCAACCATCTTCCTCCAAAAATGTTGAATAGTTTATCATCTCCTTGGCCTTTGCGCCATGGGGGATTGATATCATAGGAGAAATAAGGCCAACAACGTCAAATGGGCATAAGTATATAATCGTGGCAATTGATTACTTCTCTAGATGGGTAGAGGCTGAATCTTTTAATGCTCTAAAGGTAAAATAGATGGCCCAATTTATTAAGAAGAATCTCATTTTCAGGTATGGGGTTCCACATTATATGGTGATAGACAATGGGGTTCAGTTCAAGCAGAAATGATAGAGTTATTGCAAAAGTATGGGATCGAGCATCATAAGTCTTCACCATATCGACCTTAGGCTAATGGAGCAGCGGAAGCAGTAAATAAAAATATCAAGAAAATCCTCTCTAAGATGGTTAAAACTTACAAAGATTGGTCTAAGTTTCTTCCTTTTGCCTTATGGGGATACAAAAATACAGTCAGAACTGCCACCCGGCTAAACTCCATTCTCTTTAGTGTACGATTGTGAAATAGTTTTGCCAATAGAAACTAATATCAAGTCTTTAAGAGTAGTTATGGAGGCTAAAATGCCTGAGAGTGAATGGGCACGAAAAAGATATGATTATCTGGTGTCTCTTGATGAGAAGAGGATAAATGCTTTATTTCATACCCAGATATACTAGAAAAGGATAGTAAGGGCATTTAATAAGAAGGTAAAGCCCAGGAAGATAAAAGCTAGGGATATGGTACTAAAATAATCCAGAGCAGTGGTGTTCGATCCAAGAGGAAAGTTCATACCAAACTGGGAAGGATCATACTTAGTCAAGTCAGTTCTACCAAAGGAAGCCACCAAGATATATGATCTTAAAGGGAATGAGTTCATGGAGCCTATTAACCTGGACCGCCTTAAGAAATACTATCTATAAAAATAAATAAAATTAGTACAAAGAAAATAAAAGCCCAATAACTAGAAAACCTGAAAAGGCTAGTCAGGAAAAATTAGGACATTCTTGTTGTTCAGAAAACCCACGAAGGGCTAGTAGGTAAAAATTAGGGAATAAAATAAAAAAAGGTCCCACTAATTAGAAAAACCATAAAGGGCTAGTCAGGCAAAAGTTAGGGAAATAAATGTGAATAAAAAATATTCAGTTACAAAATCCGAAAGAACTAGTTAATAACAGAAGTTATATCATGTGATGTAGCAAATGTACTCATTTCTGCCCTAATTAATGAATCTTATTGAAATTGAAATTTTGTTATGACATTGCATGTTCTATCTTATTTATAATGCATAAGCACTAGAAAGGAAAACAAAACATAAAAATTTAAGACTAGCTTTATGAGACCATTTTATTCTAGTGGTGCATATGATTCTTCTTTTGAGATTCATCATGTAAAGCTTGAATCCTCTTGTCTCTAGAAAGTATGGGTGGCTCCATAGCCTGTATCATAACTCAAACATGGAAAAGAAAAAATAATAATAAGTCTGCTAAGTTAAAAACTCAAAAGGGCAACTTAGGCAAAGTTAGGGCATGCCTACTAAGTTGAAAACCTGAAAGGGTGACTTAGGCAAAAGTTAAGGTAAATAATAATAATAATAATAATAATAATAATAATAATAATAATAATAATAGTAATAATAGTAATAATAATAATAAATTTCACTTAGGATCATCTATTCATCCGAGACTAATTTTAGGAAAGGGAAGTTTGAAATAAAGCAGTCCAAACTATAAATCAAAGATGAAAATAGCCTAGAATCAGTCATCCCTAGCTCCAGAGTCAGGCCATGGGCTCCATCCTCTACTAGAATCATCATAGTGATAGGTATCTAGAGGTCTAGTAGATGAAGTACCAGCACTGTAGGGGGTCAAGGCCTGAGTCAGCAAGCTGCCGGCGAAGCATCTTACTCTCCTGCTCCATATCCCCTGAATAAATCTGCACATATAGCAAGCATTATATCATATGCACTCCATGCACATCATGCATACATTTACATAATAAGTGTATATACTTACCCGCCAACTATCTGTGACCGGCATGGTAAATAACCTCTGAAATGAGGCAAGTACATGCAAATACTTTGCTTATTTCCAGGGGACCTATTTTGTAAAGTTGTACTAACATAAATACCAAGCGTATAGGTAATACAAGAAATAAGTCAGACAAACTAACATGAGAAGTATCTTTTGGGGAAACGATGGGGAGCTAAACATCACCGAAATGTATTTGCTGCTCAACCGGAGCTTAAACAGCAGGAACCCAATAGAGCATGGATCTGTCAGGAAGGGGAACATTGCTAAAAATAGTGCCAGAAAAAGCTCCCTCACGACTGGTCCCAACATGCTAAGTGCACTGTGCATGGCTAGGACAGGACCTAGGGACCTCAGGTGTAATCTCAGGCTCAAGAGCAACCTCACTCTCTTGCATAGTCCTAAACCCCTGATTAGCCCTAGTTGCCTCCTCCATTGCTTCATCAGTAGGGGAATGAACCTCCTTAATCTATGAAAAGCAAACTGTGAGAAAAGAATAAGTGATTGGAGAGTTCTAGGAAAGAAATTATCAGAAGTTACCTTAGCTTGATCAATAGGAACCTGCTCCAAGAGGGTCTTATGGATGAACTGCCAATAATGGTGAGATCGCTTAAGAAAAATAGTGGCATCATGTCCCTGTAATGCCTCTCTCAACTCTGAGCTCGTTAGATGAGAACTATAAAGCATCGAGTGGGGGACAACAACAGGAATACGGTGTTGGGAAGGTCCAGAGCGCCACCGGTATACCCGCTCTCCTAAATACCACATCCAACAGCCATAACCAAAGAGCAGAACCCTCATCTCCTCAAGTCGTTGTAAGCACCCAATTTTGGGATGTAATTGTGCACAATTGCGATGTAAGCCCCTATAATGAAATTCATTCAAAAATTGAACTTGGTTGTTGATTTTCTGGACTTTAAGGACTAAATTGCAATGTTTTTTAGGATTTGAATGCAAATAAGTCAATTTTTTAGGGGTCTTTTTATAATTAAAAAAATTTAGGATCGGCATTATACAATGCCAATCGGTGTTGCACAGTGCCGACGCGCAATAAGTCTTTTTTTCAAATTTTTATGTATTTTTTCTTATTTTTTATCGATTTTTTTAGTGTTTTGATTGGTTGAAAATTCAAATTTTATCTGTATGATTATTTGATAAGGTTTTTTTAAATGCATAAAGTTTTTTTAAATAAAAAACAAACGCTATCTGATCATTAGTCCGTTCCTCCTTTGGAGGAAGCCAGTACGTGCAGACTCTGCATTTAAAAGCAAAGTTTGCATGCGTGCATGAAGAGGAAAGAAAAAATTTGTTTACACAAATGGAGGAACTAAGAGAAACTCACACATTCATAGATCAAACTTTGATTTCTTCTGTTCTTTCAAAACCCTAATTTTTTCAGTTCATTTAATGAGGACAATCCAGCATTTTTTTTAGTCCCAGTCTAGAGTCAAATCAATACTAAGTCAATTTCAATAGTGAAAATCCTAATCTAAAGGGCTAAAAAGGGCATCTGCACAACATCTAAATCATCAGTGTTATTTTCTATTTCATTTTTTTATTCTTTCTATTTTTTTCTTTTTGTGATTTTTCTTTTATTATGTTATTCTTTTTTATTATTTAATTTCACTACTAATATGATTACTTGTGTTTTTTTTGTTTGGATATATGCATATGGATTAAGGAGGATATCGCCTATATTTAAATTGAGTAGAAGGTCCATGGAATACCATAGAAGAACCTGTGTTGTTTTCCCATAGAATTTAGGGTTTTGTCTTTATTTTTTCCATTTTTGGTGTTCTGTGTAGTTATTTTAATTTTTGGGTGTATAATCATTTAAATTTAATTTTTGTACATAGTTTGTAATAGCCCCAATAGTGGGAATAGTGAAAATTTTAATTTTTCTATACTTTAAAATTGATTAGTAATTAGGTTCAATTGGGTAAAAAAATCAATTAAAATCAATGGTGGCAGTAGATTAAATAGGGTTTGCTTGTAATTAATTTAGGTTTTTTTAGAAAATCACTGTAATGTTTATTTGATCCACTTTTTTGTGTTTTTTTATGTTTTTATCTTTATGGGCTCCAAGCCCACGTTTAGGTCTAACCCATTTAATAAATAGGTTTAAAAAATGGTTTAGGACTTTAAATAATGAAAATCAATTTGGGCCCATTAGGTTAATTAGATTTTAGGCCCACTTAGTTAATTAAAACTTGTTTAGACTTAGCTCAGCCCACTTAATTTTATTTCTTTTAAAATAAATAAACCTAGGCCCACATTTTACTTCAAATAAGACCAAGTTAGACTTAGGCTCATTAATTTGATTTTCCTTTAAAATTGAATAGACTTAAGCACATTCCTTAGACAAATTAAAATAAACAAATCTAGGCTCGCTAATTAATAAAAATGTAGGCCCACATATAGTCCATTTCTCATTTGTAAATAATATGTAGACTTAGCTAACTTATAAAATAAAATTAACATAGTTTAGACATAGGGACATTACCTTTTTATGCATTTTTACTTGTAATTTTGTTGACTTGTTGCCTTTTGGGTTAGATGGATGTTAATTAGGGTTTAATAAAATTGCATGCAATTAGAGGATGAAATAATCATTTATAAAATTATTCTAAAAGAACATTAGACTAAGAGAAGTTAGTATTTCGTATCCAGAATATCCTGGTTGTGGTGCTAGTTTTCTTTTAGAGAATTGAGTACCACCTTTTCGATTTGTCCCAGTTATTACCCTGGGTGGCGACTCCTCATCTCCATGCTATGTCTTTGTGATAGTGGTTAGTGTGTTCTCTAAGGCCCTGAGCCTAAACAGTGTTATGGTTGGTAAAATCTTGGACGCGCGCTAAACCCCGCCGTCTACAATGGCGACTCCACTGGGGATAAGAGATACTGATTCTACTTGTGTTCTTTAGAATTATTTTATTGATTATTATTTCATTCTTGTATTCATTCTGCATGTCCCTACTAAACTGATGGCCTTGGTTTATGATTCCATGATTCCATTAGCTTCATGGAGTTGTAGATTGGCTCACCATCACTCTTAGCCTTAACTCCGTTCAAGAGAGATTAATGGGCTCATCTAACTAGAGTTTGTAACCTAAGTCCCTAAAGGGGGTAATCTTCTCTCAAGTTGGTAAAGGATGTTGGGCCCCTTTGACCTTGGCCTGTAACTCAAAGTCCATAATGGAGAGCATCTTGCTAAGGGAACCTTAACTTTCACCGGACCCTAACCACATATAATGGCTTAGTTACTTCCCCTAGGGTCTTTACCCAAAATGCTTGTTTATTTGAATTGCCATGAGATATTTATATTTATAAAAGCCCAGGCCTATACCTTTGAAGCTCATTCAGGCTAATAAGGATTAAGCTAGACCTTTATATTTAGAAATGTTGCTTCTATGTTTTTTCTTTTAAGAGAGATTTGGCATGCACGTTGGCTCTTAATATCCCCTGTTGATATAAAGGCCAAGACCAAAAATCCTAGGAAAATAATTCGCCATTGAACACGTGTGTGGGAGGAATAAGGTTGGAAGGCTTATGCTTGCAAGTTGCTTATTGATTTCTTCTTACTACTTGTTAAGTGCTTGCCTGCTATTTGTTGTATAAACACATGCATCATGCATACATGCATACATACAGTCCATGCATCATATTAACACCTTATTTTGCAACCATCATAGATTCATCTGGTTCTTCTCATATTTAGGGACAAAGAGGTGGCAGATTGACTAGAGTTGATTTAAGTCTGAAGTCCATAACTCAAAGCATTCTTCACAGACTAGAGAGACTAGAGGGGAGTCCAATCAATCCACTATTCCTAGAAGCTGAATCAGCTCAAACTGAATAGACTGAAATGGAACAACAACTAGAGATGTGGACCTTGGAGGACATTAAGGGAGCTTTGATGGATGACATGAGAGCTATAATGCAAGATGAACTAAGACAGGCTTTAGCCGGACTAGTGCAACCTGTTGTTGGATAACGACTTGTTGTTGTTATTGAACAACCACCTGCTACTACTATTGAACAGCCACCTACTGTAGGAGCTCCACCTATTGTTGTAGCTCCTCCACCTACTGCTAATAATGCTGGGAGGCAACTTGCTCCTAGAAATGTGCATGTTATTGATGTGAGAATGGAAGATATTGAAAACTACATGGTAGAAAAGGTGAAGAGAGAATCACTTGAATTGGTTCAAGACCTTGAGTCCAAGCAGATGCAAACACTGACTCAAAAAATGTCAAAGATGGAAGAGCTTATTAGAGGACAAGGAATAGGATATTCTTTTGACTTTGATGATATGTTGCAAATGGAGGGTGATAGGCTGCTTGAAAAATTCAAAATGCCTCAACTGTAGAAATTTGATGGGAGAGGAGACCCTAGAATATTCATTTGAGCCAATACACAACAACCATGAGCACTACAAAAGCACCTCTAGCGGTAGTAACTAGGTTGTTTGTGTTGTCCCTAGAAGGAATGGCTGTGAACTGGTACCATGGGTTAGAAAAGTCTATTAGAGCTGACTGGAAGGAACTATGTATTGCATTCTTGAAACAATATGATTATAACGCTCGATTAAAAGTGTCAATTAAGGATTTAGAGTTGACTAAACAGAAATCAAATGAGTCTTTTTCTGATTTCTTAACCCGTTTCATGAATAAAGCAGGGATGATGAAAAATAAGCTTGCTGTGAAGGATCAAGTTAGAATGATAGTTCGTAACGTGTCACCTAATTTGGACGAGAGGCTACAGATGATGAATCCCAAAACCTTTATGGATTTGTATGATGATGGGTTACAAGCTAAAGAAATTGAGAGTGAGAAAAAGAAAATTATTCAAGGCACAGGAACTTGAAACTACCCAATTGGGGGCATACAACAAGGAAGTACTAGCTGAGCCATAGAGGTATGTGCAGTTCAGCAACCTAAAAGGTTCTCCAACTTCAACCAACCACTCTCCAAAGTCCTAGAGAGGTTAATCTAAAAAGGCCTGCTCTGACCCTTAACCTTTTCCAAACCCCCAAATCCAAATCTCCCTGACTATGATCCTAGTAGTTACTGCAAGTTTCATCAAGAAACTAGCCATTCCATAGATACTTGCATTCGCCTAAAACATGAAATCCAAAACTTGATAGATTCTGGAAAAATCACCGACCTTGAGAAATCCAATTCTAACCCAAACACCATAAACAACCCTTTCCTAGACTATCGAAATGTTCTACCACTAGCCACCATGATAATCAACTCAGGGGTTAGCAAAGAAGAAGTGCTAAGCTCCTTCGAGGAGCTCAACCTTATACCCAATGGAGAACCTTTCGGACAACCACAAAGAGGAGTAGAAGATTTATTGGGCCAGCCCTTAGGCAAGTTTGATTACAGAGTATTCTACTCAATACCACCCTCTATTGATATCCCTATTGAATTAATTAAGCCCTCAGGTTAGGGAGATGAGTTTGATGATATGCCAGTAAAAGAAGAGCCTGAAATTCCCGAATAGTCACCAAAAGGAGTTAAAGATCTGTTGGGACAACCTTCGGGCAAGTTTGATTACAGAGTATTCTATTCTAAACCCGGTTCTGCTGACATACCCATGGAAGAGATCATGTCGATAGGATGGGGTGATGAGTTTGAAGAAGATGAATTTTTAACCCCAGAACTATCCCAAGAAGGGGTTGAAGAGCTGCTAAGCCAACATATGGACAAGCTGAGGGAGTTGAAAGGAAAAAAAACATGCACAGTGGAAGTTTGGAAAAATGGGAAAAGAGAACGAATTGTTGGGGCTGTGGACATCTGGTATGATTCTGATGAAGAAAAACCCACTGGAATCGATGTATGGAGTGACACTCCAAATGTGAATCATGTTACTAGAAGCGAGAGGAATTATCGGGCAGTAGAAAAGCAAAATGAAAGGGTTGTAGAAAGGGAAGAAACAGAAGATGCAGAAGTAGAGGAAGGACAGAAAGAGGATCTGATCCTGGAACAACTTAAAAAGGCTAAAGTGGGTGTGAGCATCTGGGAATTATTGATGCATTTAGGTAGTCACAGAAGGGCTCTAGTTAAAGCTTTGTCGAACATGAGCATTGAAACGATAGCTACACCTGAGCCTATAGTAGCAAAGGTGACAGAAAAGAAACATGGGCTGATAACATTCTCAGATGATGACTTGCCTTTGGAGGGAAGAAATCATAACAAGGCATTATTTATCCCAGTTGAAGTAAAAGGGAAGAGAACCAACTTTGTAATAGTGGATGATGGTTCAACTATAAATGTATGCCCATTAAAGATCCTGCCTAATCTGGGTTTGAAAGTAGATGACTTGACGGCTTCAAACCTCATAATCAGAGCTTATGATGACTTGATAGTAAAACCCTTAGATTAAAATAAGAGTTCTATTCTAATTATCCCTAGCCATTTATTCATTATATGAATATTAAAGTATTAAGGCTAGTATGATGTTGACTGATGGTTATGTTTTACTAATCATAAATATGAGATATTAAGTCAACTCATAGGTACATGATGAGAGATCATGTACTGGATTGACCCACTATGAGAATACTACATAGATTATTGTCATAAGTATTTCTTATCACAGTAATTTTATTTCGGTCCTTTGACCTTGAAATCATCATGGATTTCTACATAGCTATTTTATGTTTTGACACATTCTAACATTGTCTTTAACCGGATGATTAAAAGAATGTTGTTGGATATAAAATTAGTTATGTGAGGAATGTGAGTGATTTAGAAGGAATTTATCCCTCATTAATATGAGAAAGATATCTAGAGGCCCCTTGATGAGATAGACTGAATGAAAATGCATGGCCATGCTGAAATGAATTGATAAAGAGTTATCATTTTCAGTCTACTTGGAATCAAGTCATAATATTGAACTATATAAGGATGACATTCTATGCCTTATGTTCAATTAAGATATCATGAGATAAAGGGACAATAAAATTCACTGTAATTAGGTTATGTCGGATTATTGACTTCACATGACTTGGGTAGTCATAATGTCTTGCTAGAGGCCACTTATGACTTGTAGGCCTAAATAGAGATTTAGGCCCACTGCCAATGTTATGTGAACCTACAGGGTCACACACTTAGAACAAGCCCAAAACGGATATGGGTTTAATAAGCCCAAAATAAACTCTGTGGAAATAAATAATTAAAGTGTTTTATTTATTTATTTATTTGTTTATTTATTTAAGATAAATGTTATTTTAAATAAATAAATAAGATATTATTTTTGATTTGTTTTTAAACAAAATCAGAATATAATAAATGGAAAATTACCAAAAGGTTATTGGTAAGTGAAACCCTAACTTGGAGTCTATAAATATGTTATATTCTCTAGGGTTTCACACACTTGTTTTTGCCTCCAAATTCGTTTTCTTTCCTCTTAGAAAACAAAGACAGAGTTTTCCTTTTTGTTCTTGATTTGTAAGACAGTCAAGAGGTTGCTAGCACACACACTCAAATTCGTTTTGTGAAGGGCTGTTCGTGTGGATACCTATAGAGGACGCATCCTTTTGGAGACGTCTTGATCCGAACAACCAAGCCAAAAAGCTCGAGGTAAGGTGTCACCGGTGTGAACCTCCTCTCACCCTTCCAGAGAATCTTGCCTCTTCTGCGTTTTGGTAAGATTATTAAAACCCTAGATTTAATCAATTAGTCGAATTACATGGATCCTGGCTTGGGAACGTGATAAAATTTTAATTTTTCCGCTGCGTTTGCATCACGGAACCCAACAGTGGTATCAGAGCCACTTGTAATTCGATTAATTGATTCTGTGTATATGTGATATATGTTAGGGTTTCAAAATTATCAAAAGGGGTTTTGATTTGTTTTGTGACAATTCTGGGTAATCTATTTGAAAACGGAATTAAACATTAATTTGATTAATGTTTTTAATGGTTTAATGTGATTAAACTAAAAACAGTTTTGATTTTATGAATTAAGAATGCTGTTTCATGAAAAACGATTTTGTATGATGTTTTTTTTATGAAAAACGAATTAAGAATAATGTTTTGATTAATATGATTAATTGAAGCAACATATTTGTTTCCTATTTTAATTAGAAAAACGTTTTCTATTTGATTAGGAAAATCGTTTTTAATTAAATCTGAAACAGAAATTCTGTTTTCAAAAACCTAATCACTTAAGGATTTAAATCTGTTATATATTCTGTTTTGATTAATATGATTAATTGAAGCAGCTTATTTGTTTCCTATTTTAATTAGAAAAACGTTTTCTATTTGATTAGGAAAATCGTTTTTAATTAAATCTGAAACAGAAATTTTGTGATTATGCAGATTATGTGTTAAGGGCAATCTGTTTAAATGTTAAACAGATTATGCAGAATGGATATGTTTTCTATACATTCGTTCAAGCTGTAATTTTGATTACACAAATTAGGGTTTTCTTAATGGATGCGTCTGTTTTAATTAAAAAAAAAAAAAAAATTTTTTGATCTGTTTTGAACAGATTTTTCAGACTGTAAAATGTTTACAAAGAGTGATGTTTTTAAGCAACAAACTGATTTAGTAATATGATTACAAAATTGGTTAATTGCTTTCTTGACGCAAATAAGGGTTTTAAGGTGGCTGTTTTAATTGAGCGTTTTTGTCTATTTTGAACAAATTGATTTTATAGTAATTTGATTACGAAAATTCATTAATGTTCAGAAATTTGAAAGGTAACTCACCGAAGAGTTAAGGTAAAGTGTTTACCGTCGGACCCGCTGACTGGCCAGCGGGACCGCCACCTGGGGCGCTGCCCCCGGACCCCGCCAGGGGCGCTGCCCCTTGGACCCCGCCAAGGGGCGATGCCCCTTGGAACCCCACTAGGGGCGCTGCCCCTAGGACCCCGCAAGGGGCGCTGCCCCTTGACCCCAAAAGAATTGTCACATTAGTTTATTTTTAACATAATGATTAGATTTAATAACTAAATAGATTATTATGTTATACATGTTTGTTGTTTTATGCATGGTGCATAGCATGGCCCTCAGACCAATGTGATTGGATTTTATTTTTATGGGTTGTAATTTTAAATACGGCCTGCGAGTCGTTTTTGTTTTGTTGTATTTATTTTATTAGAAAAGTGTAGAATAAATTACAACAATTTTTGTAAATCAAGACCCATGGTGCAATTCAAGTTGGAGGCCCAGGATGGAGATCCAAGGTGGGAACCAAAAGGGAGATCCATGGTAGAAGATGGAGATCCAAGTTGGAGGCTCAATTTGTAATTGTAATATTACCTAGGTTTGACCATTGATCTTCATATTGGCTTATGAAGATCAACTTAGATTTGGGCCATGCTATGTTACATTTATTTATTTGTTGTTATGTATGCGATGCCATGTGATGCCATGTATGTGATGCCATATGATGCCATGCAATACAACATAACAATAATTGAATACGATTAAATAAAAATGAACCCTCATTTAATATTAAGTCATTATAATGCCTTCCATAAGTTCAACACTTGTCAAGTCTTAGATTATTATATATGAGCCTGCCAAAGCAGGGTGTATAAATTTTATCTGGGGAAGGCAAGTTGGATAATGGTGCTATCCAAACGTTTGATATGGTTTGACTTAACTAGGTTATCAAAATGGTTTTGGACCTAGGGCATTAGATGGGATTTTTAGCCATGACATGTGATGTCAAATCCCATACCATCCAAGAGTTACATGAGATGTAATTGATAAGAGTTATCTACCTAAATAACCATATTTTAGGTCATGAGCCAAAGCTCACTTAAAGTATGGTGAAATATGGATCTTGGCCCACTAAAATTTCTAAAATTAACTTAGAGGGTTATTGATTTGAGTAAATTTAGTGGGAGTTTTTATTATGCCTTATAAATATTTAATAAAATATTGAATGGACTTTGCATATATTTGTTGTAGATAATGACTTCAAACACTACACCTACCATGTCACTGCGATCGATCCTTGAGAAGGATAAGCTCAATGGGACTAATTTTCTTGACTGGTACAGAAACCTAAGAATTGTTCTTAGGCATGAGAGAAAGGAATACATCCTTGATCAACCCATCCCTGAGGAACCAGCTGCCAATGCTCCTAGAGCACAAAAGGATGCTTATACCAAGCATCTCAATGATTCTACTGATGTCACTTGTGTCATGCTTGGATGTATGGAATCTGAGCTGCAAAAGCAACTGATGGAAATGGAGGCTTATACTATGATAGGCCATCTCAAGGAAATGTTCCAAGAGAAAGCTAGAATTGAAAGGTTCAATACCATCAGGGCATTGCTTTCTTGCAAGCTGACTACTGGCGGCTCTGTCAGTCCTCATGTTCTCAAGATGAAGGGTCATCTTGATCACTTGGACAAGCTTGGTCTCAATATTGAACAAGAACTGGCTGTGGATATTATTCTCCAATCTTTGCCTGAAGCTTATGATAGCTTCATTATGAATTTCAATATGCATAGTATGGAGAAGACTGTTTCAGAGTTGCATGGGATGCTGAAAACTGCTGAAAAGAACATCAAGAGTAACACCAAGGATGTTCTCATGGTCAATAAGGGAAAGGGGATGAAAAGGGTTGGAAAGGGAAAGGGCAAGGTCTTTAAAAGCTTTCAGAAGCCCAAGCCAAAGCCCAAGCCCAAATCCAAAGCTGAACCCAAAGCAAAGGAAGGAATCTGTTTTTTCTGTAATGAGCCAGGCCATTGGAAAAGAAATTGCAGGCTCTATTTGGATGATCTGAAGAAGAAAAAGGGTGGTGAGACTACCTCTTCAGGTATTCATGTTATAGAATTAAATTTATCTGCTTCTGGTTCTGATTCTTGGGTATTAGATACTGGATCAGGATCTCACATTTGTACAAATGTGCAGGGTCTAAAAAGGAGTAGATCATTGGCAAGAGGCGAAGTGTACTTACGAGTTGGCAATGGAGCAAGAGTTGCTGCTTTAGCTGTAGGAACTTATGAGTTACCTTTGCCTAGTGGACTTATTTTATCTTTAGAAAGTTGTTATTATGTACCTACTTTGTGTAGGAATATTATTTCTGTTTCTTGTTTGGACAAGAAAGGATTTGAATTTATTATTAAGAATAATAAATGCAGTATTTATCACGATAACATTTTCTATGGATATGCTCCATGCACTAGTGGACTCTATGTTTTAGATGCCGAAGACACTAATGAAATGCCAATCTATAACGTTGATACAAAGAAGTCTAAATCTAATGATTTAAACTTCACCTACCTCTGGCATTGTCGTTTAGGCCATATAAATCAGAAACGCATTTCAAAGCTACACCAAAATGGGCTTTTAAATTCATTTGATTATGAATCATTTGATACATGTGAATCTTGTTTACTTGGAAAAATGACTAAAACACCTTTTACTGGACAAAGTGAGAGGGCTAATGACTTATTGGGCCTAATACATTCTGATGTATGTGGACCATTAAGCTCAACTGCTAGAGGAGGTTTTCAATACTTCATAACTTTCACAGATGATTTTAGTAGATATGGTTATCTCTATCTAATGAAACATAAATCTGAATCTTTTGAAAAGTTCAAAATTTTCAAGAATGAAGTACAAAATCAACTTGGTAAAAATATTAAAACACTAAGATCTGATCGAGGTGGTGAATATTTAAACCAAGAATTTACAGATCATCTTAGAGATTGTGGGATTGTTTCACAATTGACTCCTCCAGGTACACCACAATGGAATGGTGTGTCTGAACGTAGAAATCGAACTCTATTGGATATGGTTCGATCTATGATGAGTCAATCTGATCTTCCAATCTCTTTTTGGGGATATGCTTTAGAAACTGCTGCATTCATTTTGAATAGAGTTCCATCAAAGGCAGTTGAAAAGACACCATATGAGAAATGGACTGGAAAAACTCCTAGTTTGTCTTTTCTTAAGATTTGGGGTTGTGATGCTTTTGTGAAACGTCAAATGTCAGATAAACTAGCACCCAAATCTAATAAATGCCTTTTTGTGGGATATCCTAAAGAAACTAAAGGATATTACTTCTACAATGCATCTGAGAACAAAGTGTTTGTGTCTCGGAATGGTGTATTTTTGGAAAAAGAGTTTATTTCCAAAGGAACCAGTGGGAGCACAGTGCAACTTGAAGAAATTCAAGGCCCACAAAATTGCATTGTACATGATATGGAACCGCAGCTGAATCAACAAGAAGTTGTTGAGCCTGCACAAGTACCAGAAGGCCCAAGGAGGTCTGATAGGACACGTCAAATCCCCATGAGATATGGATTTCTCATAACTAGTGATTATGATGTGTTAATTGTGGATCAAAATGAGCCCACATCCTATCAGGAGGCCATAAATAGTCTTGACTCTGAGAAATGGCTTGAAGCCATGAGATCAGAAATGCAATCCATGTATGATAATCAAGTATGGACCTTGATTGACCCAAATGATGGTTTAAAAACTATTGGGTGCAAATGGGTTTTCAAAAAGAAAATCGACATGGATGGCAATGTGCATACCTTTAAGGCAAGACTGGTTGCAAAAGGTTTCAAACAAACACATGGTATAGACTATGATGAAACCTTTTCACCAGTGGCTATGCTAAAATCTATTCGAATTCTCCTTGCCATAGCTGCATACTATGATTATGAAATATGGCAAATGGACGTCAAAACAGCATTTCTTAATGGAAATTTACTTGAGGATGTGTACATGACACAACCAGAGGGTTTTGTTAGTCCTGAGAATTCTGGAAAGGTATGCAAGCTTCAAAGATCCATTTATGGATTGAAGCAAGCATCTCGGAGTTGGAATCTTCGTTTTGATGAAGCAGTCAAAGAATTTGGCTTCATTAAAAATGATGATGAACCTTGTGTATACAAGAAAGTTAGTGGGAGTGCTATTGTGTTTTTAGTGTTGTATGTGGATGACATACTACTCATTGGAAATGATATCCCTATTTTACAAAATGTTAAATCATGGTTAGGGAATTGTTTCTCAATGAAAGACTTAGGTGAAGCTGCTTATATATTAGGCATCAAGATCTATAGAGATAGATCTAAAAGGCTTATTGCCCTAAGTCAAAGCACTTATATTGATAAGGTATTGAACAGGTTTAATATGCAAGATTCCAAAAGAGGATTCTTGCCAATGTCACATGGCATTAGTCTCAGTAAGACTCAGTGTCCTATGACACAAGATGAGCGAGACCGCATGAGTAAGATTCCATATGCTTCTGCTATTGGATCTATCATGTATGCAATGTTATGTACTCGACCTGATATTTCATATGCCTTAAGCACAACGAGCAGATACCAATCAGACCCAGGTGAAAGTCACTGGACAGCAGTCAAAAATATCCTTAAGTACTTGAGAAGAACTAAGGATGCATTTTTACTGTATGGTGGTCAGGAAGATGAGCTAGTTGTAAATGGTTACACAGATGCCAGCTTCCAAACTGACAAGGATGATTTTCGATCACAGTCCGGATATGTGTTTTGTTTGAATGGAGGTGCAGTGAGTTGGAGGAGTTCCAAGCAAGACACTGTTGCTGATTCTACAACAGAAGCTGAGTACATAGCTGCCTCAGAAGCAGCTAAGGAAGCTGTTTGGATTAAGAAGTTCATAACTGGACTAGGTGTTATTCCTAGTATATCAGATCCAGTGAACTTATATTGTGACAATAATGGAGCTATAGCCCAAGCTAAGGAGCCCAGATCACATCAGAGATCCAAACACATACTCAGGCGTTATCATCTTATTCGAGAAATTATTGAGAGAGGAGACGTCAAGATATGCAGAGTACCTACAAATGATAATGTTGCTGATCCACTGACTAAGCCTCTTCCACAGCCTAAACATGAGAGTCATACTAGGTCCATGGGTATACGATACGATGTTGATTGGGCCTAGTGCAAGTGGGAGATTGTTAGTGATATGCACTAGGTCAATCATTTGTGATTATGTATTGACTTTATTATTTTATTAATAAAGAGGTATTATATTATCATTTGATTTTATGATAATTACATGAATGGTTAATTCTTACTAAGGCCATCAAGTATGTGACTTGATAGTAAAACCCTTAGATTAAAATAAGAGTTCTATTCTAATTATCCCTAGCCATTTATTCATTATATGAATATTAAAGTATTAAGGCTAGTATGATGTTGACTGATGGTTATGTTTTACTAATCATAAATATGAGATATTAAGTCAACTCATAGGTACATGATGAGAGATCATGTACTGGATTGACCCACTATGAGAATACTACATAGATTATTGTCATAAGTATTTCTTATCACAGTAATTTTATTTCGGTCCTTTGACCTTGAAATCATCATGGATTTCTACATAGCTATTTTATGTTTTGACACATTCTAACATTGTCTTTAACCGGATGATTAAAAGAATGTTGTTGGATATAAAATTAGTTATGTGAGGAATGTGAGTGATTTAGAAGGAATTTATCCCTCATTAATATGAGAAAGATATCTAGAGGCCCCTTGATGAGATAGACTGAATGAAAATGCATGGCCATGCTGAAATGAATTGATAAAGAGTTATCATTTTCAGTCTACTTGGAATCAAGTCATAATATTGAACTATATAAGGATGACATTCTATGCCTTATGTTCAATTAAGATATCATGAGATAAAGGGACAATAAAATTCACTGTAATTAGGTTATGTCGGATTATTGACTTCACATGACTTGGGTAGTCATAATGTCTTGCTAGAGGCCACTTATGACTTGTAGGCCTAAATAGAGATTTAGGCCCACTGCCAATGTTATGTGAACCTACAGGGTCACACACTTAGAACAAGCCCAAAACGGATATGGGTTTAATAAGCCCAAAATAAACTCTGTGGAAATAAATAATTAAAGTGTTTTATTTATTTATTTATTTGTTTATTTATTTAAGATAAATGTTATTTTAAATAAATAAATAAGATATTATTTTTGATTTGTTTTTAAACAAAATCAGAATATAATAAATGGAAAATTACCAAAAGGTTATTGGTAAGTGAAACCCTAACTTGGAGTCTATAAATATGTTATATTCTCTAGGGTTTCACACACTTGTTTTTGCCTCCAAATTCGTTTTCTTTCCTCTTAGAAAACAAAGACAGAGTTTTCCTTTTTGTTCTTGATTTGTAAGACAGTCAAGAGGTTGCTAGCACACACACTCAAATTCGTTTTGTGAAGGGCTGTTCGTGTGGATACCTATAGAGGACGCATCCTTTTGGAGACGTCTTGATCCGAACAACCAAGCCAAAAAGCTCGAGGTAAGGTGTCACCGGTGTGAACCTCCTCTCACCCTTCCAGAGAATCTTGCCTCTTCTGCGTTTTGGTAAGATTATTAAAACCCTAGATTTAATCAATTAGTCGAATTACATGGATCCTGGCTTGGGAACGTGATAAAATTTTAATTTTTCCGCTGCGTTTGCATCACGGAACCCAACAATGATGACAGTACCAGGATGTGGAGGGAACATTTCAGGCTTTGGTTAAAACAGGGCCTGTAGAGTCAACTATTGAATTTACTATACTGGACATCCATGTTACCTATGCCCTGCTATTGGGAAGGCTGTGGTTTCATGCCCTGGGAGGAGTACCTTCAACAATGCACCAGAAAATAAAATTCCCTCATAAAGAAGATGTCGTAATAATAGAAGCTAGAACCAATATAGTTGTGGCAGCCATACTTGATAAACAGAAGCAAGTGTGTGTTCTGCCTGGTTTCCAAGTTGCTGGAATATTTAATGAGATGGATCCCAGGGTTGCAAAAATGATGGAAAGCATGAATTATCGACCTGGACAAGGGCTCGGGAAGAATGAACAAGGAAGTCCTAGGCCCCTGAACATTAAAACCCAGGACCATACGAAGGGTTTGGGATATACTGAGGCAGGATAAGCTAGTAGAAGAGCAAAGAACAAGGAGAAAGCAAAAAGAAATAAGCCCTTGGGAAGGATTGGACCACTAAGTGAGAACTTCATCAAGCCAAGGGAGGGCAAGTATTATCTGGGCACCAAAGAATCTATTAACGTGGCTGGAAAGGATATCCCTGGGTTTGAGATCTTCAAGGAGTAGATTGTGGAAAGCCTAGTGGCCAGTAACAAAAAGGAAGTCATGAAGCAAATAACTGAAAGGATGGGTGATGATGTTGTTGAGGAGCTGCTGTGTCTGCCACTTGAGGAGGAACCACCCCAGGACTTAGCTACTATCATTAGTGATAGTTTTATTGATGTTTTTTTTATGAAGAAACTGACGTAATAACATCCGGTCTTTATGCAGACGAAGATGTTGTTTTTCTTATGGTCAATGGCATGAATGCTGGTTTTGCTTACTTGTGTGATGTGCATTATAATTTTGATCAATCATGCATGTTTGACATTAAATCAATTCAATTTTATTCATTTAACATGGGCACTAATGATAATCCAAAGAACATTTCTATATCACATGATGTAACTCCTAAAGAGAGAAAAAATTTTGAGAGAATATTAACAAAAAGAAAGGTAGTATCACTTGGACTTATGAAGACATGCCAAGTTTGGATAGGGAAATAGTAGAGCATCACATTCTAACTCATCCAAAAACCAATCTGGTTAAGCAAAAATTGCACAGATTAAGACCAGAATGGATAGAAAAGATAAGGGAGGAAATTGCTAAGCAAATACAGGCTAACTTCCTAGAAGTAGTAGATTACCCTCAATGGCTAGCAAATATAGTACATGTTCCTAAAAATGATGGCAAAGTACAGATGTGTGTAGATTTTAGGGATCTGAACAAAGCCTATCCAAAGGATGACTTCCTGTTACCTCATATTGATGTAATAGTGGATAGTGTTGTAGCAAATGCAATGTATTCTTTTATGGATATATTTTCTAGGTACAACCAGATAATAATGGCAATCATGGATAAGATTAAGATAGCTTTGATCATAGAATGGGGGACCTATTTTTACAAGGTGATGCCTTTCGGACTGAAGAATGCAGGTGCAATTTATTAAAGAGCCGCTACTGCACTTTTCCATGATATGATGCATAAGGAAGTTAAAGTGTATGTGGATGACATGATGGTCAAATCAGAGACAAGAGGAGGAAACTTTGACACCTTAGACAAGTTCTTAGCCCGAATCGAGAGGTACAACCTGAGACTCAATCCCAAAAAGTACATTTTTGGGGTTACTTCAGGGAAGTTGTTAGGGCATATAGTGAGCAATCGAGGAAGTGAAGTGGATCTGAATAAAGTGAAAGCCATCCAAGAAATGTTGGCACCAAAGATGGAGAAATAAGTAAGAGGATTGCTTGGCAGGTTACAGTACATTAGTAGGTTTATCATAAAACTCACTAACATTTATGATCCTATCTTTAAGCTCTTAAGGAAAGATCAACTGGTTAAGTGGAATGATGATTGTCAGAAAGCTTTTGATAAGATCAAGGAGTATCTTGTTAATCCACCTTTTCTGAAACCACCTAGACATGGTAAGCCATTGGTTTTATACTTGGTTTTAAAAGAGGATGCAATGGGGGCAATGTTAGCATAAGAAGGGTCAGATGGAATAGAGCACGCAGTGTACTACTTGAGCAAGAAGTTTTTGCCGTACGAGGAAAAATATGATTTAGTAGAAAAGACATGTTTAATCATGATTTGGGCTATGAGGAAATTGAGGCATTATTTTCAATCTTATAGGGTTCAAGCTGTTTCAAGAATAGACCTTCTAAGGTATCTATTTCAAGCATCGGCTTTAACTGGAAAAATGTCTCGATGGTTGGTACTCCTAACTGAATTTGATATAGAGTACATTACTATAAAGGTAATTAAAGGAAGAGCAATAGAAGAATTCTTAGCTCAAAAAGCGATCGAAGGTGAACAGTAGTGGAATTTGGAGTTTCTAGATGAGAACTTAGCAGTTGTAGAGCACCGGGAGTGGAAACTTTACTTCGATGGAGCTGTAAACAACAAAGGAGCTAGATTGGGAGTGATTCTTGTTACACCAAAAGGAGAAACCATACCAATGGCAAAGAAACTGGATTTCAAGGTCACAAACAACATGGCTGAGTATGAAGCATGTATCTATGGAGTTGAGGCAGCTGTGGCAACTAGAGCAAAAGATTTGTTAGTTTATGGAGATTCAATGTTAGTCGTCAGTCAAGCTAATGAAGAATGGGAAGTAAAAGAGGAAAAGTTGAAGCCTTATATTTGCCATTTGAAAGCCTTAATGAAGAATTTCACTAAATGTCTCTTTATCCATCTATCCAGAGACGATAATCATATGCCGGACGCACTAGCAACACTCTCTTCGATATCGAATAGTGCAACTGGGTTGGCTATAAAACCTTTAGTGACCATGAAGTCTAGAGCACCATGTAACGGGGGTAAGCAAATTATGAATGTTCAAATTGGGCCTAAAGAAAAGCCTTGGTTTTATGATGTCTAGAGGTTCATTAAAAAAGGAATTTATCTAGATGAAGCAGTCTCAAAGGAAAGATATGCTCTTCGTGTTCTTGCACGTAAATATGCAAGTCATGATGGAGTTTTATATAAAAGAATGCCGAATAGGATGCAGCTTAGATGTCTCAAAAAAGATAAAGCTGAGGAGGTGATGAAAGAAATTCATGCAGGAACATGCGATTCTCATATGAATGGGATGATATTAGCCAAGAATATACTCAGACAAGGGTATTACTGGATGACTATGGAAAAGGATTGTATTAGGACAGTAAGACAATGCCATCAGTGTCAGATCCACAGGAATCTTAATCACATGCCTCCAATAGTGTTGAATAGTTTATCATCCCCTTGGCCCTTTGCAGCATGGGGAATTGATATCATAAGAGAAATAAGATCGACAGCATCAAATGGGCATAAATATATAGTGGTGGCAATCCATTACTTCTCGAGATGGGTAGAAGCAGAATCTTTCAATAATGTGAAAGCAAAACAGATGGCATGATTCATCGAGAAGAACCTTATCTGTAGATATAGGGTTCTGCATCATATTGCGATAGAAAACGTGGTTTAATTTCAAGCAGAAATAACATAGTTGTTACAAAAGTATGGGATTGAGCACTATAAATCTTCACCTTATCGCCATCAAGGTAATGGAGCAGTGGAAGCAGCTAATAAAAATGTCAAGAAAATCCTTTCTAAGATGGTTAAAACCTACAAGGATTGGTCTGAATATTTTCCTTTTGCCTTATGGGGATATAGGACTACAGCTCGAACCGCCATAGGTCAAACACCGTTCTCATTGGTATATGGTTATGAGGCAGTTTTGCCCATAGAAATTGAGATTAAGTCCTTGAGAGTAGTCATGGAGGCTAAAATAAGTTAGAATGAATGGGCGCAGAAAAGATATGATCATCTAGGATCTCTAGATGAGAAAAGGATGGATACTTTATTCCATACTCAGATATATCAGAGAAGGATAGCAAGGGCATTCAACAAGAAGGTTAAGCCTGGGAAGATCAAAGCTAGAGATATGGTGCTGAAACAGTCTAGAGTCATGGTGTTCGATCTGAGAGGTAAATTTAGACCGAATTGGGAAGGACCGTACTTGGTCAAATTGGTTTTACCTAAAGGAGCTGCTAAGATATCAGATCTTGAAGGGAATGAGTTTATGGAACGTCTTAATCTGGATTGCCTCAAGAAGTACTACCTGTAAAAAATATGAATAAAAGTAGAATAAAGAAAATAAAGTCCGCTGGCTAGAAAACCTAAAAAGGCTAGTCAGGCAAAAGTTAGGACATTCTTGCTGTTCAGAAAACCCGTAAAAGGCTGATAGGCAAAAGTTAGGGAAATAAATAAAAAATAATGGTCCTGCTGATTAGAAAACCTGCAAAGGGATAATCAGGCAAAAATTAGGGAAATAAAATGTAAGCAGAAAATATTCAGTTAGAAAATCCGTGAGGACTAGCTGATAACAGGAGTTATGTCATGTGATGTATTAAATGTACTCATTTTGGCCCTAATTAATGAATGAAATTGAAATTGAAGTTTTGTTAAACTTTGCATATCCTTTTTTATTATAAAGCATAAGTACTTGAAGGGATAACAAAACATAAAAAAGCCTAAAACTAGCTCTATAAGACCATTCTATCTAGTGATGTCTTTGTTTCTTCCTTTGCGACTCATCATGAAAAGTTTGAGTTCTCTTGTACCTAGCAAAGCTTGGTGGTTCTGTCTTTTGGATAACAACCCAAGTTTTATAATTGTCATCAGTAGTAACATCAGCATCCAGGTGTATGTTCCATTCGAGGGCTTTACAAGGCCACAAGCTCTTAATCTTATCCAGAGAATCTTACTCAAAGGAAAGCCTTTAAAGTCAGTCAGAATAGTAACGATGAACTGAGGGTGACCATATTAATGACAAAGGCATAAAGGGATAAAAAAGGTAAAGAAGTGCAGCCCTGGAATAGGAACACAGTGATCATACAGCTCAATAGTCATGAACTTCAATCTCCACCAAGGGCAGACCCATGTGATCTCAGCATCTGAAATCTTCTTTAACCAGTCAACCCATTGGTCCATAGAATGTTTGTCTTTTATTTTCAAAGAATGAGATTATATCTAATGAGGTTGATAAGTCAAAGGATTGAGGGGTACATTAAGCAAGCTCAGCTTTTCCTGTAACCAAATCTTAAAAAAAATGGTATAAGAATAATAAAATAAAAGCCCACTAAGTTAAAAACCCGAAAGGGTGGCTTAGGCAAAAGTTAGGGCAAGCCTGCTAAGCTAAAAACCTAAAAGGATGGCTTAGGTAAAAATTAGGGCAAAAATAAAATAAAAATAAAAGTTTTGGTTGCACACTTGAAGAAGAAGTAAACTTCTTGAGAAACGGTTATGAGTCTTAAAACTATCTAGCCTAATGATGGTCTCAGCAAGGATAACTGGCATAGGATTAGCTCCAAGCTCCACCTATTCCAAAATACTGACAATGCGTGTATCAGCATCACCATGATGAGAAACTAGCAAAAATTTAGCATATAAATAGAAAGCAACTGTTCTAGTCCAAGAAGCAGTGTTCTTGTCCCAAGTCCCACAGATGGTGATCAGAGAAGAAAGATGAATGCTCCCAGGGTTATGCACATACACATAAATATCATCTGAGGGCAAATCAAAGAATGCAACCAATCTGCCAGGAAACTGCATCTCCAAATCAGGAAGGGCTATCATAGCAATCGAGTCTAATGCGCATCCTAGGGTAGCAGTAAACTCTTCAATCATTAGACAAAGCTCTTACTCATTAAACCTGAATACATGGTCCTTGATATCCTAGAAGGTAGCAGCAGCATGTAGGAGATTGTTATCGATAGTCAGGTGCTGAAGAGATTTCAGGGATTTGATATGGAAAGGTTAAAGCTTGTTCCAGTCATCGCCATTGAGACTTTTAAGAAATTTCTTCATTATTTGGAGAGATGCTTGAGTCATGATGAGTGAGTAAAGGATGAAGGAGAATGCCCCTTGTATGGTCTTATATAGGGAAAGAAGATGAGTTTATATGGGAAAAGGATTTTGCTAGTAAAGAAAGATGTGGATAAGGTGATAGAATCTGAGAAGGACTGGGATAAATAGATAATTAGGAAGATAATCCATTCTTTTAATTATTTATCTATCCAATATTATCCATCTTGGGAAAGGATTAAGATAAATGGATAATTAATAAAAAAAAAGGATAATGTTCATTAACTATCTTTTTTAATTAGTTAAAAAAATCCATTAGGATGCAAATACTATTTCAATTCTATCTAACAGTGTTCGAGATAGTATAGGAATAAAAAAGGTAGTACAATAAAGAGCAGTCAGATACAGACATGTAGAAAGTTAGGAATATAGAAACTTTAAATCAGTCATCTTGTGCTCTAGTATCAGGCCAAGGGCTCCATCCTCTAGTAGGGTCATCATGATGATAAGTGTCTGGAGATCTAGCAGATGAAGTCCTAACACTATACGGATCAAAGCCCAAGTCTGCAAGCTACCAACGAAGCATCTCATTCTCCTGCTCTGGACCGCTGGAATAGCTCTGCATACACAAAAAGCACCATATCATATGCATTACATGCATACATCTGCATTGTCTCAATGAAGGTGCTTACCCGCCAATTGTCTGTAACCTGCATCATGAATAATCTTTGAGACAAGGCAAGTCCATATAGATACTCTGCCTGTGTCCGGGGAATCTGTTTTGTAAAATTTTATTAATATCAATGTCAAGTGTACAAATCCATATAAGAAATAAAGCAAACAGACTCATATGAGAAGCATCTGGTGGATAAAAGCTACGAAGCTGAGCATCACCAAACTGCATCTGCTACTCAACTAGAGCCTGAACAGTGGGAGCCCAGTAGAACATAGACTTGTCTGGAAGAATAGACTTGTCTGGAAGAGAGACATCACCAAGTGTAGCACCAATAAAGGCCCCATCGCGACTAGACCCAACGTGCTGAGCATGATGACCAGGACTAGGTCTAGGATTAGGGCTCTCAATATCAAAAACAACCTCAGTCTCTAGAGCAATCTCAGTCTCCTCATCCGCATCAACAGGAGAGCGAACCTCCTTAAACTGTAAAGAGAAGGAGTGATTCATAGGTTCTAGAAATAGAAGTTGAAATAACGAGAAATTACCTCATCATCATCAATAGGAACATGCTCCATGAGGCTCTCACGGATAAATAGCTGATAATGTCGAGAACACTTAAGAAAATTTGAGGTAACATATCCCTGTAGTGCATCCCTCAGCTTTGAACCTGTAAGATGCGAGCTGTGGAACATAGAGGAAGGGACATCAAATGGAATGCGACGTCAAGAAGGGCCAGGAGACCAACAATACACTCGCTCCCCTAAATACCACATCAGATAGCCAAAACTAGAGAGCAAGATCCTCATAGGCTCTAAACGAGCTGCAGCCGCCATGAAATCATATCATTGGATATCCTCAGCACCCACCAACCAATCTGTCACGACCCAAAATAGGGGCCATGACTGGCGCTAGGGAACGGGAATTCTTTCAAATCCGGAACCCGTAGCAAGCTTAAAAATAAAATAAAACATGCAACAGTAATAATAACGACACAATTGAGTGAAATATTATGTAGCGGAATAAAATCATAAATGTCAAAATAATAATTTCATCAAAAGAAATTAAATTGAATTCTCATATCATATATAAATAAATCTTTTAATACAAGTTTCAGTTCAAGTATTTAAATTACATATCTCATATAAATACAATACACCAATCTCTGAAATGACCATAACTACTACAGTGTCTAGATTATAAAAATAAAACTCAAGTGAGCAGTTTACATAAAGAAGCTGGGGCGGAAGAAATCCGACGTACAAGCCTGCTACTGAGGTCTGAAGACGATGACTCTCCTGAAAAATAGTCAACGGAGGGGAGTCAGACCTCACTGGGTGAATTACTATAATATATATACATGCATACTAAATGCCAATGCACACAGTCAATAGTATATATATAATAAGTATATATACAAGCAAATACACACGGGTGCAATAAAATCATTTTATATTTATTGAAAATCACTGTTTATGAAGGATCAAATAGAACCCTAGAATATCACAACCTCAAAGCAGTGTTAGACAATACTCTAGCCATACAGGCTCACTTATTCCAATTATATCACTTATTCCATTTGGACAGTAGACTAGCCCCGAGACACTAAGTCAACCGAGCTCCAGCAGTCTGACTGTCAGTGTGATTGGCCCCGAGACACTTAATTAATCGAGCTCCAGCAATCATACCTCCAAACCATATCTCACACATCAACTAATCATATCCAATCAATATCCTCGAACAAGTTAGTAATATAGCCTAAATGCTATAAGCGTACCGGTACGTACTCGATCCTAGTGCTGCCCACTAGGTAGCACGTTCTATTGATATCCTTCATGTTAATATAAAGCATACATTCATAAAAGTAAATGATGCATGAATTGAATAAAATAGCAACATAAACCATATATATACTAAAAATATACCAAAAGTAAACCAGGTATATTTCGAGTATATATACGTCAAATAAATCCAATTAAATTACAACATGAACTAGAAATATACTTAAAAACATTTTAAACCTAATTTATTAGCAAATCATGCATATAATTTAAAATATACCGAAAATATACTAAAGATAAACCAAAATAAACTAAAAATAAATTTAAGTAATAATTGAATTATTTATGCATAATTAATCAAAATAAAACATATATTTCTAAATCATGCACCCTAAAGCATATATATATAGAATAGTAACTCACACTTAGTGCGCTCCTCGAGATAGGTCCGACGGGCCTGATCCACTGGCCTCGGTCTCGGCGCAACTAAACAAACAATAAATAACAGACATCATAATAAACCTAACAGAAAACCCTAGAAACTCGATCTAGAATATTAGACACATAATCAGAATTAGGGTTTAACCGGACATCACGTTTTACGAGAATTCTACCAAAAATCCGACAAAACCTCCCCTGTAAAATGGAAATCTCTCTACTCAAAGAGTATAGTCGGCCCTGCAAAGAAATGCACTTCAAAAAATAAACACAGAAATACACCTACAACCCCTCGGTCGGACTCCAAACTACAGTCTTCCGACCGGGGTCCACAATCACAGAATATTTATGAAAATACCAAAAATGCCCTTACATTTTTTAGAAATACATTTAATAATTATAAATTACGTAATTAACCCCTAAACACAGTAAAAACCGATAAAAACTCATTTTATTAGAAAAATCGTATATTATATATATAATTGAAAATAATTTACGAAAAATAGTTTTAATTAATTAAAAATACTAAATAATTTGTAGAAATCATTTCTATACCTTAAATAACAATTAAAACCAATTTAATTACATTTTTAGCCAACTTAGGGTAAAATTACCAAAATGCCCTTATATATATAAATATAATAAAATTACTCCAAAAATTCACCAAAAATAATATAATTGCACAAAATTAATTTTCTCAACGTATTTATCAATAATATCAATAATTAAACTCAATTAACTAATTAATTTCAATTAAAAACACAATTAACCTAATTTTCCAAAATTACATAAACCTAAACAAATTCAAAATAAATACATAGAAATTCATAAAAATTCCAAATAAATTTCTATAATTCATTTCAACACCTACATTTATCATAAAACACAATTTCACAATTTAATTAATTAATTTTTGAAAATTAGAAAATAATAATAAAATATTCAAAAATACCCAAAAATTCTACAAAAATTCACACATGAAGATTAAGCTACTAGGATCAACATTTGTGAAGGAATTTTTCATGAATTAATCAATTCTAAGTTCAAAAAATTCAAGAAGCTAAAATGGCCGAATTAAAGATTTAGCTCAAACCTCATCAACCACTTGTTTTTAGGCCAAAAGGAGCTTAGAATAGGGACCACCGGAGCTCAAGGAGTCGATGAAGACCGGCGGTGTCAAAAATGGTGGCCGGAATCGTGATCAACAGCGAAGAGCTCCACTTGCTGCCACCGCGAATTCCGGGCGTTCCAGTGGGCTTCCGGCGGCCTGGTCACGTCAAAGAGGAAGAGGAAGGAAGGGGGAGGAGGTTGGCGGCAGCTGATGGCGGCGAAGGGTGGTCCGATGTGGTGCAACGGGAGGCGCAGTGAAGGTAGGGCGTCGGGAGAGAAGAAAAATGAGGGAGGGACAATTCGGGAATTTGGCAATAAGTTTTGATTTTTGACATATAATATGTATATATATATACTTTACACTATATATTAAAATAATATAAAATCACACACATTAAATATACACCACACACCTATAATTTAATATTTTAAAATTTAATACACTTAAAAATATTTAAATAATATTAAAACTAATAATAAATAATAAAGTATTAGGGTAATAAATTAAACCCTAGTTAAGTAAATATATGCACATATATACGTTATTTAGTACTTCAAAAATATATATGAGTTCATGCAAGTCCAGAAATCTATTTAATATGATTAATAATAAATAATTTACATAAAAATTTCCTCGAAAATAGTATTCTCGGGAAAATTTTACGTAAAGCACTTAAAATAATATACAATAATTAAAATAAATTTTAAATACATATTAACTCGTAAAAATATCATAATTATATACAAAATTATTAACACTGCATATCCCGATGCAGTATTAAAATATTTAAAAACACGGGATATTACACAATCAGAGTTTATCTATAATTTATGTAAATTAAGTCTAATCTCTATTAAATTGTAACATACTAATGATTTTATTTTCTTTTTCCTTACCAGGTGCCACTCGATAGTGTTCAACTGATCACGGTACGTCTACAAAGTATTCCTGTTACTAGCAAGGTGAGAAGACCCCATCTCATCATCAGAGGAAAGGTCATATCAAAATTGATAGTGTTAAAGCCTCAAATCAGCTTGATCTCTATGCTCCAGATCTAGAAAAAAGAGAACATATCAGAAAAAGGAAAAGAAGAGTAAGACTATAAAAATCAAATGAAGGAGAACATACATGCAAGACATGCCAAAAGCCACACATCGTGATAGCAACTCTACAGACAATGTCCAATCTATAATAAATATAAGCGAGTGCAGCAGATCCCCATTCTAGTGAGGCAACTCGATCCAAGTCACGAAGAAGACACAACAGAGTGATACTAACCTCATGATCAGTCTCACAAAAGAGGGTCATGCCTAATAATATCAAAAGGAAACACCTCACCTTATGAATAATCTGACAAGGAGTAGAAGTAGGAAGGCATCTAAATCCCTCAACTAATGATGAAAGAAGAACGTTATTCCGATTCTTTCATGCTAAGGTGAACCCGATCAAATCTTGCATGTACTGACTCCATGCATGCTTTAGAAGACTACAATAGCTGATGTCGAATGGAACTAGGGATACTCCAAAGGCAATCCCAGTGATAGCAGAGAAACTCATAGGTGAAACAGTCGGCTCGCCCACACGAGTATGAAAAGTGTGGGTAGTATCCATCCATCGCTCGATCAAAGCAAATAAAGAATAATAGTCAGACCAGCCTCAAACTGTCAAAGGTGCAGCAATAAAATGCCTAAATCCAGAAGCCCAAATCATATGTGTCACCTGCTCCGACAATCCATGAAATAATTCCCGAGCTAGATTGAAATAGCCCATGAACTTCATCGAACGCTATTTCAATTTCAAAAAGAAAATAATAATTAATTAATTGAAAGATTAATTAACTAATCAAAGAATTTAAATTGAAGGATTTGATTAGTTAATTAATTAATTACCCCCTAAAAAAAATTTTGATCGATAATGTAAATTGTCGTCCGGCAATCTAGAATGTCGATCGACATTCCAGATTGCTGATTGGCATTCCAGATTTCCAATCAACATTAACTTGACTGATCAAAAATCTAGAATTCTGATCAGAATTCTAAACATCCGATCCCCCATTCTGACAACCCGGGAGTCAAATTTCATATTTTCAAAGTTAATTTCAATTTATCATGCATTTTCATATTAATTTCTGACTAATATACATGTCAACGTCAATCTCTACTCTGAAACTAACTCTTATTACTAATTATGCAGGTAATATTTTTATAAAAATAAACAGAAACAAGAAAAGTTACCTCATTACCCACATCTCTGCACCTATGGATATGTAAATGAGTCAAAGGAAAGATAGTTGAGTCTTCTCGAAGTTCCAGATTATTCTGAGGAAAATGAAGAGGCAGAATCCTTTGACATTCTGAAGTCTTAACTCCTTCATATTATCCGTGTGGACGAGGAGGCCATAGGATCAAATGGATTATAAATTGGACAACAAATGGTGAAGAAATCAATAAAAGAAAAATCAAGATCAATTGAAAAAAAAAAGAAGAAAAGAATAGGAAGGGAAGTAAAGTGATCGAAAAATGGGAAAGAATATATAAAATGGAGAATATCCATTTTAATCCTTCTAATTTACTTACTTTTTATCTATCTTTTCTTTCTTACAATTTGGTCCATTATTGCATTCAGATTAGGAATACATTCCTAATTAAATCATGACATTCATCAAATTAATAATTCATTGAATTATTAAGACTGCATAATCAATCTGTGATTCTGAATTTTCTGTTAAGTATAGAATACATAACAAGATTACAGAATTCATTTTTTGCATTTTACATGCATCATTTCAATCAAAGGATTCATATGTTGCACAGTAGCTATGATATGAATTTCAAATGATTATGTTATGTGTTGCACAGTAGTCATAACCTTCATTATGTTATGTACTGCATACCAGTTATGACATAAACTTTCAAATTCAAGTACATTAGACATCCCACAGGGAATATAGTGTGCATCGTTAGACATCCCACAGGGAATATAACGAAATTCAATTCAACTACACTAGACGTCCCATAAGGAATATAATGTGCATCATTAGACTTCTCACAAGGAATATAGTGTATATTGTTAGACGTCTCACAAGGAATATAAGGAAATTCAATGCAACTACACTAGATATCCCACAGGGAATATAGTGTGCATCGTTAGACATCCCATAGGGAATATAACGAAATTCAATTCAACTTCACTAGATGTCCCACAGGGAATATAGTGTACATCATTAGACGTCCCACAGGGAATATAACAAAATTCCTCAGTGCTAGACGTTCCACAAGAACTATAGCAAGTTTTTAATTCAACTACACTAGACATCCCACGGGAATATAATGTGCATCGTTAGACATCCCACAGGGAATATAACAAAATTCATCACTACTAGATGTTCCACATGAACTATAGCAAGTTTTTAATTCATCTACACTAGACGTCCCACAGGGAATATAATATGGATCGTTAGATGTCCCACGAGGAATATAACAAAATTCATCATTGCTAGACATTCCATAGGAACTATAGCAAATTTCAATTCATCTACACTAGACGTCCCATAGGGAATATAGTGTGGATCGTTAAGCGTACCATAAGGAATATAACGAAATTCATCATTGCTAGACGTTCCACAGAAACTATAGCAGGTTTTTAATTTATCATCGCTAAACGTCTCATAGAGAATATAGCAAAACTCATTTGCATAAAGTCCAATAGACGTTTGACAAGAAATATGGTGCAACTTATCAAACACTACACCTTGCTCAACAATTTGAGCATCGATCTATCATTTAGGATATAATCAAGTGTCCTAATTTCTTTCTATCGAAATTGTGTGCTTCTATTTCTTCGTCGCAATTTGTCAAAAAAACAGCAAGAAAGGGGGGCAACTGTAAGCACCAAATTTCGGGATGTAATTGTGCATAATTGTAATGTAAGCCCCTATAATCAAATTCATTCAAAAATTGAAATTGGTTGTTGATTTTCTAGACTTTAAGGACTAAATTGCAACATTTTTTAGGATTTGATTACAAATAAGTTAATTTTTCAAGGGTCTTTTGGTAATTAAAAAAAATTTTAGGATTGGCATTATACAATGTCGATCGGCATTGCACAGTGCCAACGCACAATAAGTCTCTTTTTTAATTTTTTGCGTATTTTTTCTTATTTTTTATCAATTTTTTCAGTGTTTTGATTAGTTGAAAATTCAAATTTTCTCTGTATGATTATCTAATAAAGTTTTTTTTAAACACAGAAGGTTTTTTTAAATAAAAAATAAATGCTATCTAATCATCAGTCCGTTCATCCTTTGGAGGAAGTCAGTACGCACAAACTCTGCATTTAAAAGCAAAGTCTGCATGCGTGCGTGAAGAGGAAAGAAAATTTTTTTTACACAAATGGAGGAACTAAAAGAAACTCACACATTCGTAAATCAAACTTTGATTTCTTCTATTCTTTCAAAACCCTAATTTTTTCAATTCATTTAACGAGGACGATCCAGTGTTTTTTTTTAGTCCTAGTCCAAAGTCAAATCAATAATAAGTCAATTTCAATGGTGAAAATCCTAATCTGAGGGGCTAAAAAGGGCATTTGCACAGCATCTAAATCATTAGTGTTATTTTCTATTTCATTTTTTTATTCTTTCTATTTTTTTCTTTTTGTGATTTTTCTTTTATTATGTTATTCTTTTTTATTGTTTAATTTCACTACTAATCTGATTACTTGTGTTTTTTTTTTGGATATGTGCATGTGGATTGAGGAGGATACCGCCTATATTTAAATTGAGTAGAAGGTCCATGGAATGCCATGGAAGAACCTGTGTTGTTTTCTAGTAGAAATTAGGGTTTTGTCTTTATTTTTTCCATTTTTGGTGTTCTATGTAGTTATTTTAATTTTTGGGTGCATAATCATTTAAATTTAATTTTTGTACGTAGTTTGTAATAGCCCCAGTAGTGGGAATAGTGAAAATTTTAATTTTTCTGTACTTTAAAATTGATTAGTAATTAGGTTCAATTGGGTAAAAATCAATTAAAATCAATGGTGGCAGTAGCTTAAATAAGGTTTGCATGTAATTAATTTAGGTTTTTTTAGAAAATCACTGTAATGTTTATTTGATCCATTTTTGTGTTTTTTTATGTTTTTATCTTTATGGGCCCCAAGCCCACGTTTAGGTCTAACCCACTTAATAAATAGGTTTAAAAAATGGTTTAGGACTTTAAATAATTAAAATCAATTTAGGCTCATTAGGTTAATTAGATTTTAGGCCCACTTAGTTAATTAAAACTTGTTTAGACTTAGCTCAGCCCATTTAATTTCATTTCTTTTAAAATAAATAAATCTAGGCCCACATTTCACTTAAAATAATAACAAGTTAGACTTAGGCTCATTAATTTGATTTTCCTTTAAAATTGAATAGATTTAAGCCCATTCCTTAAACAAATTAAAATAAACAAATCTAGGCTCACTAATTAATAAAAATGTAGGCCCATTTGTAAACCATTTTTCATTTGTAAAAAATATATAGACTTAGCTAACTTATAAAATAAAATTAACATAGTTTAGACATAGGGACATTACCTTTTTATACATTTTTACTTGTAATTTTATTGACTTGTTGTCTTTTGGGTTAGATGGATGTTAATTAGGGTTTAATAAAATTGCATGTAACTAAAGGATGAAATAATCATTTATAAAATTATTCTAAAAGAACACGAGACTGAGAGAAGTTAGTATTCCGTATCTAGAATCTCCTGGTTATGGTGCTAGCTTTCTTTTAGAGAATTGAGTATGACCTTTTCAATTTGTCCCAGTTATTACCCTAGGTGGCAACTCCCCATCTCCATGCCATGTCTTTGTGACAGTGGTTAGTGTGTTCTCTAAGGCCCTGAGCCTAAACAGTGTCGTTATTGCTAAAATCTTGGACGCGCACTAAACCCCGCCGTCTACAGTCGTACTACAGCATCCATGAACTCATATCCCTAGACATCATCAGCTCCCTCTAGCCAATCAGAATAGATTTGCAAAATCTGGATTAATTAAGCTTAACTTTTATTAAGTCATGAAGTACTAATGATTTTGTTTTCTTATCAGGTCCGACTCGAAAGTGTTTAGCTGATTGCAGTAGGTCTATAGAATATTCATGATACTTGTTAGATAGGAGGAGCCCTATCTCTGCATCAGAGGGAGACTCCTGTTAGAGCTAATAGCCTCAAAGCCACGAATCAACCCAATCCCTATGCTCCAAATCTAAAAGAGAGAATAAGTCAACAAAAAGAAAGAAAAGGAAAAGAGAGAAAGAGAAATGAAAAGGGGAAAAAGAAAAGGAAAAGAGAGGAAGAGAAATGAAAAGGGGACAAACTCATATACAAGGCATGCTAAAAGTCGTACATGGTGACAGCGCCTCTACAGACAGTGTCCAATTTGTAATTCAAATAAGCCAATGCCACAGATCCCCAATTGAGGGTGATAACTTAGTCTAAGTCTCGAAGAGCGCTGAGAAGGATAATGCTGACCTCGTGACCAGTCTCGTAGAAGAGGGTCATGCCAAGTAAGATCAGGAGGAGGCACCTCGACTTATGAGTAACCTGACAAGGTGTGGTGGTTAAAGACATCTAAATCCCTTGACTAATAATGAAAGAACAATGTTCTTTCGGTTCTTCCATGCTGGGATAAATCCAATAAAATCTCACACATACTGACTCCACACATGCTCAAGAAGACTACAATAACTGATATCGAAAGAAATGGGAGTTCCTCCGAAGGCAATCCTAGTGATCATATAAAAACTCGTAGGCAAAATAGTCAACTCGCCTACACGAGTATGGAACATATGGGTGGTGTCCATCCACCGCTCAATCAGTGCGAATAAAGAATGGTGATCAGACCTCCCCCGAGAAGTCGAAAGCCCAATGACAAATCATCTGAACCTGGAGGCCCAAACCAGTTGTGCAACATCCCTGGTAGCTCGTGGAATAATTCACGAGCTATAAAGAAATAGCCCATGAACTCCATTGACCGCTAGAATAAAAAAAATAGGAAATATGTGGACGGCGAGGTTTAGCGTGCATCTAAGATTTTAGTAACCGTGACACTGTTTGAGCTCAGGGCTCTAGAGAACACACTAACCACTATCAAAAAGACATGGTGTGCAGATGAGGAGTCGCCACCCAGGGTATTAACTGGGACAAATCAAAACGATGGTACTCGATTCCCTAAAAGAAAGCTACCAACACAACCAGGAGTTTTTGGATACGAAATACCAACTTCTTTTAATCTCGTGTTCATTTAGAATTACCTTATGAATTACTAAATAATCCTCTATTTACATGCAATTTCATATAAACCCTTATTCTAGTAATTAACTCCAAGGCAAACTAGTCATGAAAATACAAATAAATAATGCATTCAATCAAACATATAATCCCTAAGTTAGTCTAATATATATGAATTTTAATTAAATGAGCTAAATCTACATGTTTTAATCAATGACCCTAAAAGAGTAATTCCTTTTAATTTTAATTAAATGAACCTAAGTTTATTTATTTTAATTCAAAATGGGCCTAAATCTACAACTTATGAAAGTATTTAAATTAGTGGGCCTAATTCTACATATTTTAATGCTAAGTTGACCTTAAATCTACAAATTATGAAAAATACTTAAATTAAATGGGCTAAGTCTAATTAAATTAAGTTAAATTAAGTGCACCTATATCTAATTTAGTAAATGGGCCTAAGTTATTTCTGACCTAAAATCTAATTAATTATGGGTTTAAAATGCATTTTAATTAAATAAACCTAAAAACGTAAATTTATTTAAGTGGATTAAAATCTAATATGGGCTTAAGGCCCAAAACACATAAAAATAAATAAAAATAAACAAGCCCAAAAATAAATATAACATGCCAAAATAAATAAATAAAGGACCAAACAAATAATTAAATTAATCTCTCCTAAAAACCCTAATTTTTATTATCATGCAACCTAAATTAATCTACTTCCTCCATTAATTTTAATTTATTACCCAATTAAAACCCTAACTTTATTAACTAATTAATTAACATAGACATTCAATCGCACATATAATTCTACTATTCCCACTATTGGGGCTATTACAATATTCTATTGAAAATAATAATAAAAATAATTAATACATTCCCAAAAATAAATAAATAAAATAAAGCGATAAAAACCCTAGAAGCTATATTTATACAAGATCATATCCATGGCATTCCATGGTCCTCTTATGGATTTGATAATCATCGTGTATTTTCCTCCATAATTACCATAAAAAAATAAAAATTATGGTTAGTGAATAAATAATAATAATAATAATAATAACTCAAATAATAGAAATAATCAATAAAATAAATAAATAAATAAAATAGAAGAAGATGAAGATGACGATGCTTATGAGTGATGGGAGGCTCCTCAGATTTGTAAAGTCACCATTTCTTAATAGGTCTTCTAATCTTCTCTTCAAAAATTCTTCAAAGATCTTAAAAGGAATTTAGTAGAAAATAATTTTTCTATCTTTTTTCTTCTTTTTTTTCTTCCTCATTTTTTTTCTTTCATTTTTATTTTCTCGCTCTTCCTCTTCTGCTTTCCTTCCTTTTTCTCCCTTCTATTCTCTTTTTTTTTTCTAGAGGCAAAGCCCTCCTATATAAAGGGATACATCTTGAAATCCTGGTTATAAATTGATTCCAAAAAGACTTCTATTTCCTTAAAAATATTATCAAAATAATTTTAGGAGAATTTCATACCAATTAGGACTTAATTTATCTAGAAAATTCGAGATTTATCTTGAAAATTTGAGAATTTGCGGAAGGAGCCTAATTCCGACCAAAATTATGTAATCCCAATTGGGATTACATAATTCTAATCCGATCGGAATTACGTAATTTCGATAATTTTTTTTTACTTTTAATTATAAAAAGGTCCTTAAAAGAATTTAATTTTTCCAATTAGATCCTTAAAAAGCATTACGATTTAGTCCATAAAAACCTTAAATCCTTTTTTTGAAAAAAATGCAATTAGACCCTTGAAGTTTCAAAGTTCGACTATCGAAGACCTATTCATGATATTTTCATCATTGGAGTCTTCTGTCACATCTATAGCTCATCATCCTGAAATTGGGGGCTATAAAATGTTACCTTATTGCCCACATCTATGCACCTATGAAGGTGAAGGTGAGTCAAAGGAAGCACAATAGAACCTTCTCGATGTCCAAGGTTGTTCTGAGGAAAACAGAGAGGCACAATGGCTGGATCAGTTGGAATCTCTGCTCCTATGTATAGCCTATGTTGTAGGTCAGCCATAGGATTCGACAAGTCATGAATCGGACTTCGAATGAGCAAGAAATTAAAAGAAGAGAAAAAAAGGAAAGAAATGGAGAGGGAAATGAAAGAACTATATCAAAAATAAGGAGGGAAGCTTCTTATAAATGAAAAATGTCCATTTTGGTCCCTTGACTATGCATGCATTAAAAATCAAGTTTTTCTTTATAATTTCATCCATAATTGCACTCTAGTTAGGATTTAATTCCTAAATAATCAATCAATTAATTATGTCTATATTTATTCTGAATTGTCTATCAAGTACAGAATACAGAATATTACAGAATTTAATTTTGCATTTCTACATGCATCATTTACACATTAGCCATGGTGACATCGCTAGACATGCCATAAGAACTACAACACCATTTTCAAAGCTCGTTAGACGTCCCACAAGGAATATAGCGAGGGTCATCATATTCATTTTATTGAACATCCCACAGGGAATATAATGAAATTCATTATCATTAAATGTCACGACCCAAAACAGGGGCCATGACCGGCGCTAGGGAACGGGAATTCTTTCGAATCCGGAACCCGTAGCAAGCCTAAAAATAAAATAAAGCATGCCATAATAACAATAAAATATAATATGCAGCGGAAATAAAAATCATAATATCATAATATTATCCATATCAACTGGATTTACTTCAAAACTCATCTCATCACATATATAAAATATTTAATACAAATCCAGTTTCAACATAATACATCTCTTTAAAATAGAGTACATAAAATCCAATACTTTAATTTACAACTACTGCAGTGTCTAGATAAAATGAATAAGACTCAAGTAGACAATTTACATAAAGAAGCCGGGGCGGAAGAAATTCGGCGTATCGACCTGCTACTAAGGTCTGGGGAAGTTGACTCTCCTGAAAAATAGTCAACGGAGGGGAGTCAGACCTCACTGAGTGAATTACTATAATATATATACATACACTCTAAGTGATAATGCATACAGTCAACAGTATATATATATCTAATATATATACAGGCAAATACACACAAATGCAGAAAAATCATTTTTATATATTTTACTGAAAAATCCCAATTTATGAAGGATCACATAGAACCCTAGAATATCGCAACCTCAGAAAATAGTGTTAAACAACACTCTGGCCATACAGGCTCACTTATTCCAAATATATCCACTTAATCCATTTGGACAGTAGACTGGCCCCGAGACACTAAGTCAACCGAGCTCCAGCAGTCTGACTGCCAGTGTGATTGGCCCCGAGACACTTGGTCAACCGAGCTCCAGCAATCACACCCAAACCACATCTCACATATCAAATAATCATATCAAATCAATATCCACAAATAGTTAGTAATATAGCCTAAAGCTATAGGCGTACCGGTACGTACTCGGTCCTAGTGCTGCCCACTAGGTAGCACGTTCTATTGATATCCTTCATCATTAATAATGTAAAACATTCATTCACAAAAATAAATGATGCATGAATGTAAATGAAATAACAATATAAACCATATATATACCGGAAATATACCAAAAGTAAACCAGGTATATTTTGAGTATATATATGTCAAATAAATCCAATCAAATCATGAATTAAACTAAAAATATATTTAAAAACATTTTAAATATATTTTATTTACAAAACATGTATATAATTTATTATATACCAAAAATATACTTGAATATAAATCACATTATTTATGCATATTCAGTCAAAATAAAACATGCATTTCTAAATCATGCATCCTAAGCATATATATATAATATAGTAACTCACCTAATGCGCTCCACGAGACAGGTCCGACGGGCCTGGTCCACTAGCCCTCGGTCTCGGCGCAACTAAACAAGCAATAAATAACCGACATTAGAATAAACCTAACAGAAATCCTAGAATTCAATCTAGAGTATTAAAATACGGAATCGAAAATTAGGGTTCGACTGGATATCACGTTTTACGAGAATTCTACCGAAAATCCGATAGAACCTCCCCTGTAAAACGGACATCTCTCTACTCAAAGAGTAGAGCCGACCCTGCAAAGAAACACACTTCGAAATACGAGCTCAACACAATCAAAATCCCACGGTCGGACTCCAAACTACCGACCGGGATCCACAACACAGAACAATTCAGGAAATACCAAAAATATCCTTAAATCACAGAAATACATTTTATAAATAAAAATTACATAATTGACCTTGAAACACTATAAAAACCGATTAAAACTCATTTTATTAGAAAAACCGTATATTATATATATAATTGAAAATAATTCCCGAAAAATAGTTTTAATTAGTTAAAAATACTAAATAATTTGTAGAAATCATTTTTATACCTTAAATAAATATTAAAACCAATTAAATTACATTTTTAGACAATTTAGGGTAAAATTACCAAAATACCCCTATATATATAAATATACTTAATTACTTCAAAAATTCACCAAAAATCATACAATTACCCAAAATTAATTTTCTCAACATATTTATCAATAATATCAATATTTAAACTCAATTAACCAATTAAATTCAAATAAAAACACAATTAACCTAATTTTCCAAAATCACCTAAACTTCAATAATTAAAAATAAATACTTAGAAATTCATAAAAATTCCAAATAAATTCCTATAATTCATTTCAACACCTAATTCAACCATAAACTCCAATTTCATAATTTAAATAATTAATTTCCGAAAATTAGAAAATAATATTAAAATATTCAAAAATACCCAAAAATCCAAACAACCTCCAAAAATTCTACAAAAATTCATACATGTAGATTAAGCTACTAGGAACAACATTTGTGAAGGAATTAAGCATGAATCAATCAAGAACAATTCGAAAAAAAAATTGAAAACCCTAATAGGCCGAATTTGACAAATCGAAAACTAAGCAATTCTAAACCATTTTAGCTCAAAACAAAGCTAGAATAACACTCACCGAAGCTCAAGGAGAAGAAAGAGACTGGCGGTGTCGAAAACGGTGGCCGGAATCGGCGTGATCGACGGTGAGTTGATTTTCGGCTTCTCCGGCCAAAATCACTCTCCCGACGCCGGAAACGGCCTCCACAGGCGGCGAAACTGGTCGGGGAAGATGGTGGCACACCCACGGTGAAGGAACGGCACGGCAGCGATCGAAAATGGTGAGGGAACGATCGGAGAAGAAGAAGAAGAAGAAGAAACTGTCGGGGGCAAAATGGTAATTTTGCAAATTCTTTTGATTTTTAATGTATATATGTATATATATATACTTTATACTTTATATTAAAATAATATTAAATTACACACATCAAATATACACCACACACATTAAAATATTAATATTTTAATAATTTATACCAAATAAAATTAATTAAATAACAATTAAAACAATTAAATACTTAATAAAATATTAGGGAAATAATAAACCCTAATTAAATAAATATACACACACAGGCTTTATTTAATAATTTAAAAATATGTATGAGTTCATGCAAACCCGTAAATACATTTAAAATAATTAATAATACATTGTTTACGTGGAAATTTCCCCGAAAATGAAAGTCCCAGGAAAATTTTACGTAAAACACTGTATATAAAACACAGTAATTAAAATAGGTTTAAAATACATATCAACTCATAAAAATATCGTATATATATACAAAAATTATTAACACTGCATATCCCGGTACAGTGTAAAAATATTTTAAAAACACGGGATATTACAGTCTTCCCCCCTTACAAGAATTCGTCCCCGAATTCTAAAAAGAAAAGATCAAGAAGGAAAGAGATACGGGTAAGAAGCTCGCATCTCAGCTTCAGTCTCCCACGTATGCTCTTCAACTCTATCGCTACGCCACAGAACCTTGACCATCGGAATCTGCTTCGATCTCAATTGTCGAACTTGATAATCAACGATCGCCACAGGTTCTTCCACAAACGTCAAATTTTCATTCACTTCAACACTGTCAGGTTGCAACACGTGTGAAGGATCTGAGATATACTTCCTCAACATCGAGATATGAAATACTGGATGCACCTGTGACATACTCGGAGGAAAATCCAACCGATATGCAACAGTGCCAACTCTCTCCAGAATCTCAAACGGTCCAATATATCTCGGTGTTAACTTACCCTTCCTGCCAAATCTCATCACACCCTTCATCGGAGATACTTTCAAAAAAACGAAATCTCCAACCTGAAACTCCACATCTCTGCGCCTAGGATCCGTATAACTCTTCTGTCTACTAACTGCGGTCTCTAATCTACGCTTGATCACGACGACTTTCTCTGCAGCATCCTGAACCATCTCTGGTCCAGTCAAAGCTCTCTCACCAATCTCATCCCAACTCAACGGGGATCTACACTTCCTTCCATACAACGCCTCATATGGTGCCATGCCAATACTGCTATGGTAGCTGTTATTATATGCAAACTCAACAAGCGACAAATGATCATCCCAGCTACCTCCCAAATCCAAGACACACATCCTCAACATATCTTCCAGTGTCTGGATCGTCCTCTCAGACTGACCATTTGTCTGAGGATGAAAAGCAGTACTGAAATCCAACCTAGTGCCCATCGCTTCCTGTAACTTCTGCCAAAAACGAGAAGTGAACACTGAACCTCTATCTGACACAATGGACACAGGTACTCCATGAAGGCACACAATATGCTTCACATACAACTTCGCCAATCTAGCAACTGAATATGTGGCTTTCACAGGCAAGAAATGTGCAGACTTCGTCAATCTGTCTATAATCACCCAGATGGAATCGTATCCATCCTTCGAACGAGGTAAACCGACCACAAAATCCATAGCTATCCTTTCCCACTTCCACTCGGGAATAGGAAGAGGCTGAAGCTTCCCAGAAGGCTTCTGATGTTCGGCTTTCACTTGCTGACACGTCAAGCACTTAGCAACATAATCAGCAACATCCTTCTTCAATCCATCCCACCAGTATAAATCTCTGATACTGTGGTACATCTTAGTAACACCTGGATGAACGCTGTAGGCTGTAGAATGTGCTTCCTCTAAGATCTCTTCTCTCAAATCATCCACATCAGGAACACACAATCTACCACTGATCCACAACACACCATCATCATCGAGTGTGAAATCAGTGAACTTCCCTGCTCTGACATTCTCTGCAAGCTCTTCTAGAATAGGATCTCGGCTCTGAGCTGCTTTAATCCTATCCCTCAGTACAGATCGTACTTTAAACTAAGCTAACAGTCCACCTGATCTACTAATCTTCATCATCAGACCTTGATCCACCATCAAATGCAATTCCTGGATCAATGGTCTCCTCTCAACACTGATGTGAGCAAGACTACCTGAGGACTTCCTACTCAAGGCATCTGCTACCACATTAGCTTTACCCGGATGGTAAAGAATCTCACAATCATAGTCCTTCAACAGTTCCAACCATCTTCTCTGCCTCAAATTCAAATCTCTCTGCTGAAAAATGTACTTAAGGCTCTTGTGATCAGTAAATATCTCACAAGTCACCCCGTACAGATAATGTCTCCAAATCTTCAAAGCAAAGATCACTACAGCCATCTCCAGATCATGTGTGGGATAGTTCTGCTCATGCTTCTTCAACTGCCTCGAAGCATAGGCTATCACCCTTCCATTCTGCATCAACACACAACCAAGACCAATTCTAGAGGCATCACAGTAAACTGTGAACTTATCCACACTATTAGGCAAAGCTAATACTGGCGTTGTGGTTAGCTTCTCCTTCAATAACTGAAAACTGTTCTCACAAGCTTCTGACCACTCAAATCTAACATTCTTCTGAGTCAAGCGAGTCATAGGGGCTGCTATCCTGGAAAAATCCTGCACAAACCGCCTATAATACCCGGCTAAACCCAGAAAACTCCGAATCTCAGTAACTGAAGTAGGTCTAGGCCACTCAGATACTGCCTCAACCTTCTGTGGATCAACCTGAATACCTTCTTTAGACACTACGTGTCCAAGAAAAGAAACACTCTCCATCCAGAAATCACACTTCGAGAATTTAGCATAAAGCTGATGATCTCTCAGTGTCTGTAGTACAATCCTCAAATGATATACATGCTCTTCCATACTCCTCGAATATACTAGTATATCATCAATGAAGACTACTACAAAATGATCCACATACGGTCTGAATACTCTGTTCATCAGGTCCATAAAAGCTGCTGGTGCATTAGTCAAACCAAAAGACATCACCAGAAACTCATAATGGCCATATCTAGTGCGGAACGCTGTCTTAGGAATATCAGCTTCACTGATCCGCAGCTGATGATAACCCGACCTCAAGTCGACCTTAGAAAAGAATTGTGCACCCTGGAGCTGATCAAATAAATCATCAATCCTCGGGAGAGGATACTTGTTCTTCACTGTCACCTTATTCAGCTCTCTATAGTCAATGCACAGTCTCAGGGTACCATCCTTCTTCTTCACAAACAGGACTGGTGCACCCCAAGGAGAAACACTAGGTCTGATAAAACCCTTCTCCAACAACTCTTGCAATTGCTCCTTTAACTCTCTCAACTCTGCAGGAGCCATACGATAAGGTGGCATAGATATAGGAGTAGTACCTGGGACCACATCTATACAGAACTCAATCTCTCTGTGAGGTGGTAAACCTGGCAACTCCTCGGGAAAAACATCAGGAAACTCACAAGCAACAGGAACATCTGTGAGTGACAACTTCTCCACTGACGTATCCCTGACCAATGCCAAAAACCCCTGACAACCTTTCCTCAACAACTTCCTAGCTGCAATAGCCGAAATAAGATTCTGAGGTGTTGAACTCCTATCACCAACAAACTTAAATTCTACTTCATCAGGAATTCTGAAAGTCACCTCCTTATTCCTACAATCTACCACGGCAAAGTGCTGAGATAACCAATCCATTCCCAAAATAACATCAAACTCCATCACATCCAACAAAATCAAATCGGCGGATAATTCTCTATCTCCCACGAGAACTGGACAACCAGAAAGAACAATATCGGTGTCCAAGGAATCGCTCAGAGGAGTGGCAACAGACAAAGGAAAAGCCATCCTCGAAGCTTGCCAACAAGATTTAGAAGCAAAAATAGGAGAAACAAACGAATGCGTGGCACCCAGATCAAACAAAACCAAAGCATCCAGGTAACAAACAGAAAGAATACCTGCCACGACTGCATTAGATGCCTGAGCATCCTGCTGAGTCAGATGGAAGACTCTGGCCTGACCTCGACTTCCCTGCTGACTGGTAGAAGCCTGGCCAACACCTCTGGCACCTCCTCTAGTACCTCTACCACGACTCTGTTGTGGAACAAACTGAGTAGAACTCTGATGCTGGGCTGGTGGCAACTGAAATGGCACGGGCGCTGCACTAGCAATCGACTGCTGGGGGAATCGCGGAATCTGCTGCTGCTGATACCCAGAATAAGGACACGATCTGGCAAAATGTCCTGTCTGCCCGCATCTGAAGCATGTCAGTGGTGTCAGATAACACGGTCCCTGATGGACTCTACCACAAGTCTGACAAACACTGGCCGCTGATCCAGAACTACGACCACTGCTGCTGCTCGAAGCACCTGATCCAAATCTGAACGATCTACGCTGACCTCCACGGCCATGTCTACTGCTCCGATGCACTCGCTGCTGTTGTCTCTGACTCTGCTGAGTCGAACCTCGCTGCTGACTACTCGAACCAATATGAAAACTCGAATATGGAGTAGCCTGCGATCCACTCGACTGAACTCCCAACTGGTAGTAATCAGGCATCGCTCCCTGCCTAACTAATCTCAGCTCGATCTCTTTAGCTAGCTCAATTACAGACTCCAGAGTAAGACCTGCTGTAGGCATACCAGCAAAAGCTGAACCCAAACCAGTAACATACGTAGTAACAGTGAAATACTGATCTCGCATCAGATCCTCAGCATATCTACCCAGACGAAGAAACTCTCGGGTATACTCCTCTACAGATCGATCTCCACGAGAAATACTGGTCAATCGAAGACGATAGCTCAAACGAAGAGGCTCTGGACAAAATCTCCTCATGAATCGCTCTCGAAACTGAGCCCAGGTCATCGTCATCATATAAGGCTGGATCATCTGAATGAACCAATCTAGAGCTGGTCCCTCGACAGACAACTCAACAATCATAATCCGCTGGTACTCGGTATGAGCAGTCCGAGTCCTAGTCTCAATCGTATGCAGAAAATCTAAAGGATCAGAAGTACCATCAAAAGCAATCCTGCCAACTCTGGCATAGAACAAAGCTGCCTCAGGGTCAGACATACCCTGCTGATAGGCAGGCTGAACAGGCTGAACAACTGGAGGAACAGGAATATCAAACTCAGGCTCAACAGGCTCCTCATCCTGTAACTCTCTCTGCCTACGGCGACCTGCCGCTCCTCGAGGTCTACCTCTACCACGACCACTACGCCTAACTGGCGGCTCAGGAGGTAAAACCTCATCCTGAAAAGACTCATCATCCTCGGCCTCAACGACCGGTGGAGCGACACGCGCTCGCCTCCTTATTCTGAAAAGACAAACGGAAAGATTCAGACAAAACAGACAATGGAGGAATAACGCTGAAAACTACAGCAAGGAATACTCATCAAGACATACTCGAACCTAATACACTGCAGTAGTCCAACAGAAAACACAATTTTAAAACTAGGGCCACAACTCACATAACTAAGCCCTAACACAGAACTCCACTCTGATACGAACTTCGCTCTGATACCAACTTTGTCACGACCCAAAACAGGGGCCATGACCGGCGCTAGGGAACGGGAATTCTTTCGAATCCGGAACCCGTAGCAAGCCTAAAAATAAAATAAAGCATGCCATAATAACAATAAAATATAATATGCAGCGGAAATAAAAATCATAATATCATAATATTATCCATATCAACTGGATTTACTTCAAAACTCATCTCATCACATATATAAAATATTTAATACAAATCCAGTTTCAACATAATACATCTCTTTAAAATAGAGTACATAAAATCCAATACTTTAATTTACAACTACTGTAGTGTCTAGATAAAATGAATAAGACTCAAGTAGACAATTTACATAAAGAAGCCGGGGCGGAAGAAATCCGGCGTATCGACCTGCTACTGAGGTCTGGGGAAGTTGACTCTCCTGAAAAATAGTCAACGGAGGGGAGTCATACCTCACTGAGTGAATTACTATAATATATATACATACACTCTAAGTGATAATGCATACAGTCAACAGTATATATATATCTAATATATATACAGGCAAATACACACAAATGCAGAAAAATCATTTTTATATATTTTACTGAAAAATCCCAATTTATGAAGGATCACATAGAACCCTAGAATATCGCAACCTCAGAAAATAGTGTTAAACAACACTCTGGCCATACAGGCTCACTTATTCCAAATATATCCATTTAATCCATTTGGACAATAGACTGGCCCCGAGACACTAAGTCAACCGAGCTCCAGCAGTCTGACTGCCAGTGTGATTGGCCCCGAGACACTTGGTCAACCGAGCTCCAGCAATCACACCCAAACCACATCTCACATATCAAATAATCATATCAAATCAATATCCACAAATAGTTAGTAATATAGCCTAAAGCTATAGGCGTACCGGTACGTACTCGGTCCTAGTGCTGCCCACTAGGTAGCACGTTCTATTGATATCCTTCATCATTAATAATGTAAAACATTCATTCACAAAAATAAATGATGCATGAATGTAAATGAAATAACAATATAAACCATATATATACCGGAAATATACCAAAAGTAAACCATGTATATTTTGAGTATATATATGTCAAATAAATCCAATCAAATCATGAATTAAACTAAAAATATATTTAAAAACATTTTAAATATATTTTATTTACAAAACATGTATATAATTTATTATATACCAAAAATATACTTGAATATAAATCACATTATTTATGCATATTCAGTCAAAATAAAACATGCATTTCTAAATCATGCATCCTAAGCATATATATATAATATAGTAACTCACCTAATGCGCTCCACGAGACAGGTCCGACGGGCCTGGTCCACTAGCCCTCGGTCTCGGCGCAACTAAACAAGCAATAAATAACCGACATTAGAATAAACCTAATAGAAATCCTAGAATTCAATCTAGAGTATTAAAATACGGAATCGAAAATTAGGGTTCGACTGGATATCACGTTTTACGAGAATTCTACCGAAAATCCGGCAGAACCTCCCCTGTAAAACGGACATCTCTCTACTCAAAGAGTAGAGCCGACCCTGCAAAGAAACACACTTCGAAATACGAGCTCAACACAATCAAAATCCCACAGTCGGACTCCAGACTACCGACCGGGATCCACAACACAGAACAATTCAGGAAATACCAAAAATATCCTTAAATCACAGAAATACATTTTATAAATAAAAATTACATAATTGACCTTGAAACACTATAAAAACCGATTAAAACTCATTTTATTAGAAAAACCGTATATTATATATATAATTGAAAATAATTCCCGAAAAATAGTTTTAATTAGTTAAAAATACTAAATAATTTGTAGAAATCATTTTTATACCTTAAATAAATATTAAAACCAATTAAATTACATTTTTAGACAATTTAGGGTAAAATTACCAAAATACCCCTATATATATAAATATACTTAATTACTTCAAAAATTCACCAAAAATCATACAATTACCCAAAATTAATTTTCTCAACATATTTATCAATAATATCAATATTTAAACTCAATTAACCAATTAAATTCAAATAAAAACACAATTAACCTAATTTTCCAAAATCACCTAAACTTCAATAATTAAAAATAAATACTTAGAAATTCATAAAAATTCCAAATAAATTCCTATAATTCATTTCAACACCTAATTCAACCATAAACTCCAATTTCATAATTTAAATAATTAATTTCCGAAAATTAGAAAATAATATTAAAATATTCAAAAATACCCAAAAATCCAAACAACCTCCAAAAATTCTACAAAAATTCATACATGTAGATTAAGCTACTAGGAACAATATTTGTGAAGGAATTAAGCATGAATCAATCAAGAACAATTCGAAAAAAAAATCGAAAACCCTAATAGGCCGAATTTGACAAATCGAAAACTAAGCAATTCTAGACCATTTTAGCTCAAACCAAAGCTAGAATAACACTCACCGGAGCTCAAGGAGAAGAAAGAGACTGGCGGTGTCGAAAACGGTGGCCGGAATCGACGTGATCGACGGTGAGTTGATTTTCGGCTTCTCCGGCCAAAATCACTCTCCCGACGCCGGAAACGGCCTCCACAGGCGGCGAAACTGGTCGGGGAAGATGGTGGCACACCGGACGACACACCCACGGTGAAGGAACGGCACGGCAGCGATCGGAAATGGTGCGGGAACGATCGGAGAAGAAGAAGAAGAAGAAGAAACTGTCGGGGGCAAAATGGTAATTTTGCAAATTCTTTTGATTTTTAATGTATATATGTATATATATATACTTTATACTTTATATTAAAATAATATTAAATTACACACATCAAATATACACCACACACATTAAAATATTAATATTTTAATAATTTATACCAAATAAAATTAATTAAATAACAATTAAAACAATTAAATACTTAATAAAATATTAGGGAAATAATAAACCCTAATTAAATAAATATACACACACAGGCTTTATTTAATAATTTAAAAATATGTATGAGTTCATGCAAACCCGTAAATACATTTAAAATAATTAATAATACATTGTTTACGTGGAAATTTCCCCGAAAATGAAAGTCCCAGGAAAATTTTACGTAAAACACTGTATATAAAACACAGTAATTAAAATAGGTTTAAAATACATATCAACTCATAAAAATATCGTATATATATACAAAAATTATTAACACTGCATATCCCGGTACAGTGTAAAAATATTTTAAAAACACGGGATATTACAGTCTTCCCCCCTTACAAGAATTCGTCCCCGAATTCTAAAAAGAAAAGATCAAGAAGGAAAGAGATACGGGTAAGAAGCTCGCATCTCAGCTTCAGTCTCCCACGTATGCTCTTCAACTCTATCGCTACGCCACAGAACCTTGACCATCGGAATCTGCTTCGATCTCAATTGTCGAACTTGATAATCAACGATCGCCACAGGTTCTTCCACAAACGTCAAATTTTCATTCACTTCAACACTGTCAGGTTGCAACACGTGTGAAGGATCTGAGATATACTTCCTCAACATCGAGATATGAAATACTGGATGCACCTGTGACATACTCGGAGGAAAATCCAATCGATATGCAACAGTGCCAACTCTCTCCAGAATCTCAAACGGTCCAATATATCTCGGTGTTAACTTACCCTTCCTGCCAAATCTCATCACACCCTTCATCGGAGATACTTTCAAAAAAACGAAATCTCCAACCTGAAACTCCACATCTCTACGCCTAGGATCCGTATAACTCTTCTGTCTACTAACTGCGGTCTCTAATCTACGCTTGATCACGACGACTTTCTCTGCAGCATCCTGAACCATCTCTGGTCCAGTCAAAGCTCTCTCACCAATCTCATCCCAACTCAACGGGGATCTACACTTCCTTCCATACAACGCCTCATATGGTGCCATGCCAATACTGCTATGGTAGCTGTTATTATATGCAAACTCAACAAGCGACAAATGATCATCCCAGCTACCTCCCAAATCCAAGACACACATCCTCAACATATCTTCCAGTGTCTGGATCGTCCTCTCAGACTGACCATCTGTCTGAGGATGAAAAGCAGTACTGAAATCCAACCTAGTGCCCATCGCTTCCTGCAACTTCTGCCAAAAATGAGAAGTGAACACTGAACCTCTATCTGACACAATGGACACAGGTACTCCATGAAGGCACACAATATGCTTCACATACAACTTCGCCAATCTAGCAACTGAATATGTGGCTTTCACAGGCAAGAAATGTGCAGACTTCGTCAATCTGTCTATAATCACCCAGATGGAATCGTATCCATCCTTCGAACGAGGTAAACCGACCACAAAATCCATAGCTATCCTTTCCCACTTCCACTCGGGAATAGGAAGAGGCTGAAGCTTCCCAGAAGGCTTCTGATGTTCGGCTTTCACTTGCTGACACGTCAAGCACTTAGCAACATAATCAGCAACATCCTTCTTCAATCCATCCCACCAGTATAAATCTCTGATACTGTGGTACATCTTAGTAACACTTGGATGAACGCTGTAGGCTGTAGAATGTGCTTCCTCTAAGATCTCTTCTCTCAAATCATCCACATCAGGAACACACAATCTACCACTGATCCACAACACACCATCATCATCGAGTGTGAAATCAGTGAACTTCCCTGCTCTGACATTCTCTGCAAGCTCTTCTAGAATAGGATCTCGGCTCTGAGCTGCTTTAATCCTATCCCTCAGTACAGATCGTACTTTAAACTGAGCTAACAGTCCACCTGATCTACTAATCTTCATAATCAGACCTTAATCCACCATCAAATGCAATTCCTGGATCAATGGTCTCCTCTCAACACTGATGTGAGCAAGACTACCTGAGGACTTCCTACTCAAGGCATCTGCTACCACATTAGCTTTACCCGGATGGTAAAGAATCTCACAATCATAGTCCTTCAACAGTTTCCAACCATCTTCTCTGCCTCAAATTCAAATCTCTCTGCTGAAAAATGTACTTAAGGCTCTTGTGATCAGTAAATATCTCACAAGTCACCCCGTACAGATAATGTCTCCAAATCTTCAAAGCAAAGATCACTGCAGCCATCTCCAGATCATGTGTGGGATAGTTCTGCTCATGCTTCTTCAACTGCCTCGAAGCATAGGCTATCACCCTTCCATTCTGCATCAACACACAACCAAGACCAATTCTAGAGGCATCACAGTAAACTGTGAACTTATCCACACTATTAGGCAAAGCTAATACTGGCGTTGTGGTCAGCTTCTCCTTCAATAACTGAAAACTGTTCTCACAAGCTTCTGACCACTCAAATCTAACATTCTTCTGAGTCAAGCGAGTCATAGGGGCTGCTATCCTGGAAAAATCCTGCACAAACCGCCTATAATACCCGGCTAAACCCAGAAAACTCCGAATCTCAGTAACTGAAGTAGGTCTAGGCCACTCAGATACTGCCTCAACCTTCTGTGGATCAACCTGAATACCTTCTTTAGACACTACGTGTCCAAGAAAAGAAACACTCTCCATCCAGAAATCACACTTCGAGAATTTAGCATAAAGCTGATGATCTCTCAGTGTCTGTAGTACAATCCTCAAGTGATATACATGCTCTTCCATACTCCTCGAATATACTAGTATATCATCAATGAAGACTACTACAAAATGATCCACATACGGTCTGAATACTCTGTTCATCAGGGTCCATAAAAGCTGCTGGTGCATTAGTCAAACCAAAAGACATCACCAGAAACTCATAATGGCCATATCTAGTGCGGAACGCTGTCTTAGGAATATCAGCTTCACTGATCCGCAGCTGATGATAACCCGACCTCAAGTCGACCTTAGAAAAGAATTGTGCACCCTGGAGCTGATCAAATAAATCATCAATCCTCGGGAGAGGATACTTGTTCTTCACTGTCACCTTATTCAGCTCTCTATAGTCAATGCACAGTCTCAGGGTACCATCCTTCTTCTTCACAAACAGGACTGGTGCACCCCAAGGAGAAACACTAGGTCTGATAAAACCCTTCTCCAACAACTCTTGCAATTGCTCCTTTAACTCTCTCAACTCTGCAGGAGCCATACGATAAGGTGGCATAGATATAGGAGTAGTACCTGGGACCACATCTATACAGAACTCAATCTCTCTGTGAGGTGGTAAACCTGGCAACTCCTCGGGAAAAACATCAGGAAACTCACAAGCAACAGGAACATCTGTGAGTGACAACTTCTCCACTGACGTATCCCTGACCAATGCCAAAAACCCCTGACAACCTTTCCTCAACAACTTCCTAGCTGCAATAGCCGAAATAAGATTCTGAGGTGTTGAACTCCTATCACCAACAAACTTAAATTCTACTTCATCAGGAATTCTGAAAGTCACCTCCTTATTCCTACAATCTACCACGGCAAAGTGCTGAGATAACCAATCCATTCCCAAAATAACATCAAACTCCATCACATCCAACAAAATCAAATCGGCGGATAATTCTCTATCTCCCACGAGAACTGGACAACCAGAAAGAACAATATCGGTGTCCAAGGAATCGCTCAGAGGAGTGGCAACAGACAAAGGAAAAGCCATCCTCGAAGCTTGCCAACAAGATTTAGAAGCAAAAATAGGAGAAACAAACGAATGCGTGGCACCCAGATCAAACAAAACCAAAGCATCCAGGTAACAAACAGAAAGAATACCTGCCACGACTGCATTAGATGCCTGAGCATCCTGCTGAGTCAGATGGAAGACTCTGGCCTGACCTCGACTTCCCTGCTGACTGGTAGAAGCCTGGCCAACACCTCTGGCACCTCCTCTAGTACCTCTACCACGACTCTGTTGTGGAACAAACTGAGTAGAACTCTGATGCTGGGCTGGTGGCAACTGAAATGGCACGGGCGCTGCACTAGCAATCGACTGCTGGGGGAATCGCGGAATCTGCTGCTGCTGATACCCAGAATAAGGACACGATCTGGCAAAAATGTCCTGTCTGCCCGCATCTGAAGCATGTCAGTGGTGTCAGATAACACGGTCCCTGATGGACTCTACCACAAGTCTGACAAACACTGGCCGCTGATCCAGAACTACGACCACTGCTGCTGCTCGAAGCACCTGATCCAAATCTGAACGATCTACGCTGACCTCCACGGCCATGTCTACTGCTCCGATGCACTCGCTGCTGTTGTCTCTGACTCTGCTGAGTCGAACCTCGCTGCTGACTACTCGAACCAACATGAAAACTCGAATATGGAGTAGCCTGCGATCCACTCGACTGAACTCCCAACTGGTAGTAATCAGGCATCGCTCCCTGCCTAACTAATCTCAGCTCGATCTCTTTAGCTAGCTCAATTACAGACTCCAGAGTAAGACCTGCTGTAGGCATACCAGCAAAAGCTGAACCCAAACCAGTAACATACGTAGTAACAGTGAAATACTGATCTCGCATCAGATCCTCAGCATATCTACCCAGACGAAGAAACTCTCGGGTATACTCCTCTACAGATCGATCTCCACGAGAAATACTGGTCAATCGAAGACGATAGCTCAAACGAAGAGGCTCTGGACAAAATCTCCTCATGAATCGCTCTCGAAACTGAGCCCAGGTCATCGTCATCATATAAGGCTGGATCATCTGAATGAACCAATCTAGAGCTGGTCCCTCGACAGACAACTCAACAATCATAATCCGCTGGTACTCGGTATGAGCAGTCCGAGTCCTAGTCTCAATCGTATGCAGAAAATCTAAAGGATCAGAAGTACCATCAAAAGCAATCCTGCCAACTCTGGCATAGAACAAAGCTGCCTCAGGGTCAGACATACCCTGCTGATAGGCAGGCTGAACAGGCTGAACAACTGGAGGAACAGGAATATCAAACTCAGGCTCAACAGGCTCCTCATCCTGTAACTCTCTCTGCCTACGGCGACCTGCCGCTCCTCGAGGTCTACCTCTACCACGACCACTACGCCTAACTGGCGGCTCAGGAGGTAAAACCTCATCCTGAAAAGACTCATCATCCTCGGCCTCAACGACCGGTGGAGCGACACGCGCTCGCCTCCTTATTCTGAAAAGACAAACGGAAAGATTCAGACAAAACAGACAATGGAGGAATAACGCTGAAAACTACAGCAAGGAATACTCATCAAGACATACTCGAACCTAATACACTGCAGTAGTCCAACAGAAAACACAACTTTAAAACTAGGGCCACAACTCACATAACTAAGCCCTGACACAGAACTCCACTCTGATACGAACTTCGCTCTGATACCAACTTTGTCACGACCCAAAATAGGGGCCATGACCGGCGCTAGGGAACGGGAATTCTTTCGAATCCGGAACCCGTAGCAAGCCTAAAAATAAAATAAAGCATGCCATAATAACAATAAAATATAATATGCAGCGGAAATAAAAATCATAATATCATAATATTATCCATATCAACTGGATTTACTTCAAAACTCATCTCATCACATATATAAAATATTTAATACAAATCCAGTTTCAACATAATACATCTCTTTAAAATAGAGTACATAAAATCCAATACTTTAATTTACAACTACTGTAGTGTCTAGATAAAATGAATAAGACTCAAGTAGACAATTTACATAAAGAAGCCGGGGCGGAAGAAATCCGGCGTATCGACCTGCTACTGAGGTCTGGGGAAGTTGACTCTCCTGAAAAATAGTCAACGGAGGGGAGTCATACCTCACTGAGTGAATTACTATAATATATATACATACACTCTAAGTGATAATGCATACAGTCAACAGTATATATATATCTAATATATATACAGGCAAATACACACAAATGCAGAAAAATCATTTTTATATATTTTACTGAAAAATCCCAATTTATGAAGGATCACATAGAACCCTAGAATATCGCAACCTCAGAAAATAGTGTTAAACAACACTCTGGCCATACAGGCTCACTTATTCCAAATATATCCATTTAATCCATTTGGACAATAGACTGGCCCCGAGACACTAAGTCAACCGAGCTCCAGCAGTCTGACTGCCAGTGTGATTGGCCCCGAGACACTTGGTCAACCGAGCTCCAGCAATCACACCCAAACCACATCTCACATATCAAATAATCATATCAAATCAATATCCACAAATAGTTAGTAATATAGCCTAAAGCTATAGGCGTACCGGTACGTACTCGGTCCTAGTGCTGCCCACTAGGTAGCACGTTCTATTGATATCCTTCATCATTAATAATGTAAAACATTCATTCACAAAAATAAATGATGCATGAATGTAAATGAAATAACAATATAAACCATATATATACCGGAAATATACCAAAAGTAAACCAGGTATATTTTGAGTATATATATGTCAAATAAATCCAATCAAATCATGAATTAAACTAAAAATATATTTAAAAACATTTTAAATACATTTTATTTACAAAACATGTATATAATTTATTATATACCAAAAATATACTTGAATATAAATCACATTATTTATGCATATTCAGTCAAAATAAAACATGCATTTCTAAATCATGCATCCTAAGCATATATATATAATATAGTAACTCACCTAATGCGCTCCACGAGACAGGTCCGACGGGCCTGGTCCACTAGCCCTCGGTCTCGGTGCAACTAAACAAGCAATAAATAACCGACATTAGAATAAACCTAATAGAAATCCTAGAATTCAATCTAGAGTATTAAAATACGGAATCGAAAATTAGGGTTCGACTGGATATCACGTTTTACGAGAATTCTATCGAAAATCCGGCAGAACCTCCCCTGTAAAACGGACATCTCTCTACTCAAAGAGTAGAGCCGACCCTGCAAAGAAACACACTTCAAAATACGAGCTCAACACAATCAAAATCCCACAGTCGGACTCCAGACTACCGACCGGGATCCACAACACAGAACAATTCAGGAAATACCAAAAATATCCTTAAATCACAGAAATACATTTTATAAATAAAAATTACATAATTGACCTTGAAACACTATAAAAACCGATTAAAACTCATTTTATTAGAAAAACCGTATATTATATATATAATTGAAAATAATTCCCGAAAAATAGTTTTAATTAGTTAAAAATACTAAATAATTTGTAGAAATCATTTTTATACCTTAAATAAATATTAAAACCAATTAAATTACATTTTTAGACAATTTAGGGTAAAATTACCAAAATACCCCTATATATATAAATATACTTAATTACTTCAAAAATTCACCAAAAATCATACAATTACCCAAAATTAATTTTCTCAACATATTTATCAATAATATCAATATTTAAACTCAATTAACCAATTAAATTCAAATAAAAACACAATTAACCTAATTTTCCAAAATCACCTAAACTTCAATAATTAAAAATAAATACTTAGAAATTCATAAAAATTCCAAATAAATTCCTATAATTCATTTCAACACCTAATTCAACCATAAACTCCAATTTCATAATTTAAATAATTAATTTCCGAAAATTAGAAAATAATATTAAAATATTCAAAAATACCCAAAAATCCAAACAACCTCCAAAAATTCTACAAAAATTCATACATGTAGATTAAGCTACTAGGAACAACATTTGTGAAGGAATTAAGCATGAATCAATCAAGAACAATTCGAAAAAAAAATCGAAAACCCTAATAGGCCGAATTTGACAAATCGAAAACTAAGCAATTCTAGACCATTTTAGCTCAAACCAAAGCTAGAATAACACTCACCGGAGCTCAAGGAGAAGAAAGAGATTGGCGGTGTCGAAAACGGTGGCCGGAATCGGCGTGATCGACGGTGAGTTGATTTTCGGCTTCTCCGGCCAAAATCACTCTCCCGACGCCGGAAACAGCCTCCACAGGCGGTGAAACTGGTCAGGGAAGATGGTGGCACACCGGACGGCACACCCACGGTGAAGGAACGGCACGGCAGCGATCGAAAATGGTGAGGGAACGATCGGAGAAGAAGAAGAAGAAGAAGAAACTGTCGGGGGCAAAATGGTAATTTTGCAAATTCTTTTGATTTTTAATGTATATATGTATATATATATACTTTATAGTTTATATTAAAATAATATTAAATTACACACATCAAATATACACCACACACATTAAAATATTAATATTTTAATAATTTATACCAAATAAAATTAATTAAATAACAATTAAAACAATTAAATACTTAATAAAATATTAGGGAAATAATAAACCCTAATTAAATAAATATACACACACAGGCTTTATTTAATAATTTAAAAATATGTATGAGTTCATGCAAACCCGTAAATACATTTAAAATAATTAATAATACATTGTTTACGTGGAAATTTCCCCGAAAATGAAAGTCCCAGGAAAATTTTACGTAAAACACTGTATATAAAACACAGTAATTAAAATAGCTTTAAAATACATATCAACTTATAAAAATATCGTATATATATACAAAAATTATTAACACTGCATATCCCGGTACAGTGTAAAAATATTTTAAAAACACGGGATATTACATTAAATGTCCCAAAGGGAATATAGTGTAGTTTACTACACACTACACAATAGTTATAGTATCGTTGCCAGACATTCCATGGGAACTATAGCACATTTTTTAAATCACGAATCGCTAAACGTCTTATAAAGAATATAGCGAGAGTCATTTCACTCATTTCGTTAAAACGTCCTATGGGAAATATAATGAAATCCATTATCATTAGACGTCCCAAAGGGAATATAGTGTAGTCTACCAGACACTACACAGTAGTTATGGTATTATTGCTAGATGTTCCATAGGAATTATAGCATGTTTTCAAATCATGAGTCGCTAAACATCCCAAGGGGAATATAGCAAAATGCATAAGTTTCACTAGACGTTCCATAGGAAATATAGTGAAACATATTAAACATAGCATCTTGCTTAAAATTGCTCAGCAATTTAAGCATCAACGGGTAAATTACGATACAATTAGGTATCTTGATTCTTTCCCTCAAAATTATATGCTTTTATTATTCTATCGCAATTTGTCAAGCAAACAACGATAAAGGGGGGCAACTGTAAGCACTCAATTTCGTGATGCAATTGTGCATAATGCAATGAAAGCCCCTATAATGAAAAATTAATCGAGAAATTTATCTCTAGTGCTGAAATTTGAGATTTCAAGGACTAAATTGTAGTGTTTTTATACCTAATTGTAAAATATTGATTCTAGAAATGTTTTTTCATTTTTTTAATTTTTTAGGACTATTGAGCAAACTGCCAGTCAGCATTGGCCTAATGCCAATCAGCATTACTGGACATTCGCATTTTTTTAGTATTTTTCTATTTTTTGATTGGTCCAAAATTAATTTGTTTTAATAAAGAAATATTTTTACCATTTTTCGTGTACAGTACACGTCCATTACGTGTATTTTCTCATTCTAAAATCCTTTTATCTTGATTTTTTATTTTGAAAAAAATAGAACTCCTTTATCCTGCCTCTCCTATGATCATGCAAGAGGTTAGCAATGTTGTGATCACGCGAGAGTTGCTAGCTGAGGATAAAAGGAAAGGAAAGTGATTGAGAGAGGGACAGTTCTGGAGAGGCTAAGGTTTCGAAGAAAAGATTGAAGGAAAAAGGAGAGAAAAATTAACAAAAAAAAATCTTTCTACTGCAAATTTCAAAAAAAACTTTTTCAAAAGGAAGAAAAATATGTTCTTATTTTTTTTAAGTCTAGGAAATCAAGAAGAAAAGTAATAAAGTCAATCTCAAAACGGTGACAATCCTAAATTTGAAGGGCATTTAAATAGCATCTGCACATCATTCTTCATCTCTATTCCCTTATTTCTTTCTTTATTTATTATTTTCTTTAATTTAATTGTTTTTTTATTTTCTTATCAGTACTAATATGTTTCTTTTGTTTCTGCATTTTGTTTTTATTTTGATTTTGGCTTAAGATAGGTATAACTGGAATGACTATATGAGGGAAAATGAATAAACAGAAGGTCCATGGAATGCCATGAATTAGAACTTATAACATTTTAACGTAGGTTTTTAAGGTTCTGCTTTTTATTTTATTTATTTTTATTGGGTTTGTATATAATTTCCTATTTTTTATTCACGTAGGAATTATAATAACCCCAATAGTGGGAATAGTAATTATTTACTTTTGTGTTCTTAAAATTAATTAGCAATTAGGGTTTCACTTGATAAAAACTAATAAAATCAATGATGACAGTAGATTAATTTTAGGATTATATGAAATTAAATTAGGGTTTCTTTGGAAAATCATGTAAAATTTGTTGTTTTGATTTATTTTTAATATGTTTATTGAATTGGGTTTTTTTTTTTTGGTTTTTTATGCCTTTTGGGCCCTAAACCCACGTTAGGTCTAAACCCACTTAATCAATAAACTTAAATTGGCTTTAGGGTTTAATTTAATTAAAACCAATGTAGGCATATTTTAGGTTAATTATATTTAGGCCCATTTTAATTAATAAAATCAATTTAGATTTAGCTTAACCCATTTAATTTCATTACATTTAAAATAAATAGACTTAGGGTCACATTTCACTTAAAATAAAATCAAGTTAGACTTAGGCCCACTAATTCAATTTTTCCTTTAAAATTTTATAGACTTAAACCCATTTCCTTATATAAGTTAAAACAAATAAACCTAGGTTCACTAAAATTGACAAAATTTAGGTCCTTTGTTAGCCCACTTCACTTGTAAATAAAATGTAGAATTAGCTAACTTCTAAATAAAATTAACCTAGTTTAGACTTAGGGACGTTGCTGCCTTTTGTATGCATTTTTTACATGTAATTTTATGACCTATTGCCTTTTTGGATTAAATGGATGTTTAATTAGGGTTTAAATAATATTGCATGTAATTAGAGAATAAGATAGTAATTCATAAAGTAATTTTAAATGAACACAAGACTGAAAGAAGTTAGTATTCCATTCTCGAAATTTCTTGGTTGTGGTGCTAGCTTTTTTTTAAAGAATCGAGTACCACCTTTCGATTTGTCCCAGTTATTACCCTGGGTGGTGACTCCTTATCTCCACGCCATATCTTTGTGACAATGGTTAGTGTGTTCTCTAGGGCCCTGAGCCCAAATAGTATTATGGTTGCTAAAATCTTGGATGCACGGTAAACCCCGCCGTCTACAGGTAGTAAACCTGGTAACTCCTCAGGAAAAACATTAGGAAACTCACAGGCAACTGGAACATTTATAAGAGATAACTTTTTCACTAAAGTATCTCTAATAAGTGCCAAGTATCCCTGATAACCTTTCCTCAACATCTTCTTAATCGTGATAGTGAAAATGAGATTCTGAGGTGCAAAACTCTTATCACCCATAAACTTAAACTCTTTTTCATCCAGAATTCTAAAAATCACCTTTTTACTCCGACAATCTACAACAGCACAGTGCTGAGATAACCACTCCATACCAAGGATCATATCGAACACTATCACATCCAATAATACCAATTCCATAGACAATCCCCTGCCTCCCACTAACACTGGACAACCAAAAAGAACCATGTCAATGTCTAATGAATTATTAGAGGAGTGGCAACAAATAAAGGAAAAGCCATCCTCAAAGCTTGGCAACATGCCTGAGCATCCTACTGGGTGAGGGTGAAAACTCTGGCCTGACCTCAACCTCCCTGCTAACTGGTGGAAGCGTGACCAACACCCCTGGCACCCCCTCTACTACCTCTATTATGCCCTTATTGGGCAACAATCTGTGTTGTACTCAGATACTAAGCTGGAGGTAACTGATAAGGAGCCTGAGCTAAATTAGCAATAGATTGCTATAAAAATGGATGTTGATAGCTAGAATATGGACACGCTTTGGAAAAATGTTCCATACATCCGCATCTGAAACAAGATCCAGGAGACATATAGCACGGTCCCTAATTGACTCTCCCACACATCTGACAAGCACTGGTTGTTGATCTCATGCTGCCATAACCTGAACTCTGACCACTGCTAATACTGGTAGCTCTAGAACCAAATCTAATAGGTCTACACAATCTTCCACATTCATGCCTACTACTCCTGTGAACTCTCTACTGAGGACTACAACTTTGCTAATAAGATCCTCTCTGAGGATTACTTGAGCCAATCTGAAATGTCTGGAACAATGTGCTCTGAAATCCTCCCTAACTGAACACCTCCCAACTAATAATAATCAGGTATAACTCCTTGCCTGACTAATCTGAACTCTATCTCTTTAGCCAACTCTATCACCGACTCAAGAGTAAGTCCTGTAGTAGGCATCCCAATAAATGTAGAACCTGATCTGGTAATGTATGTTGTAATGTCAAAATACTGATCTCGCATCAAGTCCTCTGCATATTAACCCAGTATGAGGAACTCTCTAGTATAGTCCTCTACTGATCTATCACCTCTGGTAATGCTCATCAGCTGAAGTCTGTAGCTCATCCGCAATGGCTTTAGACATAAATGCCTCATAAACCTCTCTCAGAACTAAGCCCAGGTCATCATCGTCATGTGCAGCTGGATGACCTTAATGAACCAATCCAGGGCTAGTCCCTCATTAGACAACTCGACTATTATGATCCCCTGATACTCAATGTAAGCAGTCCAAGTCCTCATCTCAATGGCATGCAGAAAATCTAAAGGGTCCGACGTCCCGTCGAATGATATCCTACCAACTCTAGTATAAAATAACATTATCTCGGGGTCAGACATACCCTACTGATAACTAGGTTGCATCTGCAGTATGGCTAGAGGTATAGCAGCTTCATCGAACTCCTGCTCTACAGGTTCCTCATCTTGTAGCTCTCTTTGCCTACGGCGACTTGTCGCTCCTCGAGGTTTATCTCTATCTCTGCCTCTGCGCCTAACAAGCAGTTTTGAAGGTAAACCTCATCTTGAAAGGACTCATCATCCTCGGCCTCAACAACTGGTGGAGTGACATGTTGTAGACACCCAATTTCGAGATGATGAGTTATGGATGCGATAGAGGACTCCAATGATGAAAATATCATAAATAAGTCCCCAATACTTCAAGTTTGAAGCCTCAAAAGTCTGGATGCATTTTTCAAAGAAAGGGTTTAATGTTTTTCAAGGACTGAATTGTAATACTTTTTAAGGACCTAATTGAAAATTTTAAATTCTTTCAAGCGTCTTTTTGTAATTAAATATTAAAAAAATTTTATGGATCGAAAATCTACAATTATGATCAGAATTGTACTATTCCGATTAGGTCCCGTACTATTTTTCTAATTTTTGAAAATATTTTTCCTCAATTTTGATTGGTTAAAAATTTTCTAAAATTTATTTTTAAGATTTTCAGGAAATAAAGTCCTTTTAAAACATGAACTCTTAAGTACGTAGGATTAGAGTTTTTGGCTCTTTTCCTATATAAGGATGGTTTAAGATCTTGGAGGAGGGGGCTCTGGAGACTAATCTTTTTTTGCTTTAAAAAATATTTTTTTCTTGTGATTTTCTTTGTTTTTAAAGCAAGAGCAATAGACTTTTGAAGAGGAGGACATCAAGTTTTGAAGATCCACTAAAAGCAACAGTGATTAATAACACTATGACGAGCTAATCAATACTACATTTATTCATTCATCCCTTCTTCTACTCTTTTTCTTTTATTTTTATTTGATTTTAATTTTATTTAATTTTTATTTTTTTTAATTTATACTCTAATCATTTTTTTTTATGTTGGTGATTATGGAGGAAAACACACGATGGTCATACTTGGAGAATCAAATCCATAAGAGGTTCATGGAATGCCATGGACAAGACCTTGTAGAGATATAGTTTCTAGGATTTTTATTATTTTTTTATTACTTTATTTTATTTATGTTTTGGGGTGTATTAATTATTTTTATTATTATTTTCTACAGATTATTGTAATAGCCCCAATAGTGGGAATATTGGAATTATGTGTGTGATTGCTTGTTTATTTTAATTAATTGATTAGTAAAATTAGGGTTTCAATTGGGTAATTAATTAAAATCAATGGTGGGAGTGAATTAATTTAGGTTGCATGTTAATGAAAATTAGGGTTTTATAATGAATAATTAATTGGTTGTTCGATCTTTATTTAATTTTTTTTTAATATGTTTTATTTGTTTCTAGGCTTGTTTATTTATTCTTATGTATTTTAGGCCTTAAGCCCATATTAGATTCTAATCCACTTAAATAAATTTAGGTTTTTTAGGTTTAATTAATTAAAATGCATCATTAGGCCCATAATTAATTAGATTTTTAGGTTAGAGATAACGTAGACCCATTTAGTAAATTAGACATAGGTCCACCTAATTTAATAAAATTAATTAGACTTAGCACATTTAATTTAAGCCTTTTTCATAATTTGTAGATTTAAGATACCTTATAATTAAAACATGTAGAATTAGGCCCATTAATTTAAATACTCTATAATTTGTAGATTTAGGCTCTTTTTTATTAAAATAAATACACTTAGGTCCATTTAATTAAAGGAATTAGGCCCTTTAGGCTAACTTATTAAAAAATGTAGATTTAGCTCATTAGACTAACTTAGGGATTGTATTGAATGCATTATTTACTTGTATGTTCATGACTAGTTTGCCTTGGAGTTAATTGCTAGAATAATGGTTTATATGAAATTGCATATAAATAAAGGATAATATAGTAATTCATAAAGTAATTCTAAAAGAATACAAAACTAAAAGAAGTTGGTATTCCGTATCTAGAATCTCTTAGTTGTGGTACTAGCTTTCTTTTAGGGAATCGAGTACCATCTTTTCAATTTGTCTCAGTTAGGTGGCAACTCCTCATCTCCAAGCCATGTCTTTATGACAGTGGTTAGTGTATTCTCTAGAGCCCTTAACTCAAATAGTATCGCGGTTGCTAAAATCTTGGATGTGCGCTAAACCCTGCCATCTACACATGCGCTCGCCTCCTCATTCTGAAAAGATAAAACCAACAAGATTCAGACAAAACAGACAACAGACAGACATCCTAACAATTACATAAAATACAATATCAAGAAAAATTTATTGAAGATATAATCAAACCTAATTTATTGCAATAATTTCAAAGAAAACACAACTCTGATAACATAGGTCCACAATACTAATCAACTAGGCTCTGATACCAACATTGTCATAACTCAAACCTAAAGTCATGACCGACACTAGGAAATAGGAATTCTTTCAAATCCGGAACCCATAGTAAGCCATAAAAATAAAAACACATGCAACAATACATTATAATTAAAAATTTATTTAATATAAAAGTAAATCTTTATTTTATAACATTATAAAAATATTTCATACAATATTCAAATACAAAATCTCAAACCAAGCTCAATACACTTCTATCACAATAACACTATTACTGCAGTTTCTAGAATACAAACAAGAGTTATTCCAAAATTAATTTGTAATAATTATTTTAATGCTAATTATTATTCCAAAATTATTCAAAACATACAAATTAACCATAATTTCAGTTAAACCACCAAATTCGCTAATTTATATTAATTTTTCCAAAAATTAATTTTTCACATAAACTTTCAAAAACTCACAATAAATAATCGGGACACAATTTCAACATACTTCTTTCACAAACTATACTCCAAATATTATAAAAAAATTTATTAAAAATATAAAGATTTTCCAATGAGGGTCACCGGAATAGTGACTCATTGGAAAACTCAAAACTTAAAAATCAAAATAATTCAAAAAAATCAACAAAAAAATATTTGGAAAGCTTAAGCTACACACAACAACATTTCTAAAGACAATAAGCTTGGATCACAGAAAATTAAGCTCAAAAAAATGAAAAAAACAAAGTTAACCTAAATTAAAATTGATGATAACTCACAATATAAACGATATAAGCTTGAACCGAGCTAAGAATTAGCTTGCCCAAACCTAGAGGGTTCGATCAAGCCTAGAATCATGAGCTCTCACCGCCGGAATCATCATCGACGGTGTGAAGAAGCTACTGCTGCTGTTACTTCTTGTTTTTTGGCGACAGGAGGCTCTCTAACGGCAGCTGAAGGAAAAAGGGAAGGAGGGGAGGTGATGGTGAGGTGTGGCAAGCGAAGGTGGCTGGTGGTTTTGCAGAATCGCGTGAGGGAGGAAGAAGAAAGGAGAAAAAAAAAAGAAGGGACAGAGGAAAAGAAACCTGAAAAAAATTGTCCAGACTTCCTTTTATATATATATATATATATATATATATATATATATATATATATATATAACATCACACTAACACATATATAAAATAATAATACTAATAATAATAATGACAACAATAATAGTGATAATAATAATAATAATAATATTATTATTATTATTATTATTATTATTATTGTTATTATTATTATTATTATTATTATTATTATTATTATTATTATTATTATTATGAACATTAATATTTTTAAATAATAATAACTTCCAAAGAAATTTCTCTATGTAATAAAATATTTAAATAAAATAAATAAATATTATTCACAATAATAACGATAATAACATTAATAAATGAATAAGTAATCATATATATACTAAAATTAAATTACACACAAATAATTATTATATATAAAAATTTAAAATATTATTAACACTGCAAATCCCAAAAATAATTTTTAATAATTTCAAATATTGGGTTATCACAAATTGCAATTGTTTCCAATTTTATATTTTATTCTAAGTTTGTACATTAGTTCCATTTCATACTTATAGCTCGATATACATCACACATAAAACAAATAATTATAAAAATTTACAGTCATACATTCCAAATAAATAGGGAAAGGGATTAAGGATTACAACATTTGGTATAAATAAATGTAAAAAAAATGGAAAATAAACAAAAAATAATCTGATTAGTTACACAAATAAAACCTCTCAAAAACTAATTAATGGAATAATTATTTGGTATTAAAGATTACCAAATAATCCCTACAACAAATACAAGTTAATTTCATCTCACAAGACAATGACATTATTGATAAAATAATATTCAAATAATATTCATAGAAATAATATCATGAAATAGCCTCATAAATAACAAAATAATCATCATTCAATAACGATATTAAATGACATTGTGACCATGCATAAATTCAACATATATAACAAGAAAAACACAAAAATATGCAAAATATATCAAATAAACATTAAAAATCAAAGCAGAATGGTACAGGATTCTGACGAAGCGACGACGCCTCTTCAAAGAGGCGTCGCCTCCTAGTCAGGAGGCGATCTCAAATCGCCTTAACACAAAAGGGCAATGCCCTTATGATGAGGCATCGCCTCTTTAATAGAGATAAAAATAGACTACATTTCTTAAACTCTAAGAAACTCAAATGTTCATGCAAATAAACGAAAACATATACAAATATACTAAGATCAATAATCAATACTCAGTGTTTCATACAATTATACCCCACATATGACCTTATTCACATAATAAACTCAAGAGACAAGCAAAAAGGCAATGAAACAAAGCTTTTAAAGAATAAAAAGACTCAAAGCTTAAAGAAAAGTGGTTCTCACTAGTTAGGATGAGCTTGATGCTTCTAACTGAGCCCTCAGAGCTTGATGGATTCATTGGGATGCTTAGAATGCAAAGAAGCCTTCCTTCTTCTCAAGAAAAGAGGTCTTTTTAATTCAAAAGTCCCCTTCTTTCTTCCTCCTTTTTCTTTTTTCTTTTCTCTCTATCTTTTCTCTCTATTTTTAGCTTTAGAAACATTCCCTTTCAAAGTCCCTTTATGTCCCAAAAATCCAAAAGTCCCCCCTTTCTCTTTCCTCATTCCTCTTTCCTTTTTAAGCCTCTTCCCTTTTTCCTATTCCCAATTCCCCACCAAAACCACTCTCACCTTTTCCTCATCATTCCCCATGCTCCCTCTCTACTTTCTCCTTTTTTCATTCCTTTGGCATCCAAAAATGCCTTAAGTCAAGGGTAGGTCAACCCCAACTACTATCATTAATAGCATTTAATGCAACAATTGGTGGGTATAAAGAGGCACCGCCTCTTCGATGAGGCCCCGCCTCACTAATGCCCAGGGTGAAGAGGTTATACCTTTTCATTGAAGCGATCAAATTTTCACCCAGGTTAGATCTAGGCCTAGTGGGCTAAGAGGCAATGGGTTATAGGCTTGAGTTTATTTTTGAGAGGGTTCAGGCTTCCTTGCATTCCAAAGTCATACTTTCTTATCATTGGGCTTTTGTTGACCATTTGCATAATCAAACTCCTAATTTTAGACTTTGAAAAATAATTTTTATACTAATAATTTCAATTAAGTGTGTAGGGAATTATATACCAAGCATATACACTTTTGAATGAATAGTGACATTTCGGGCTAATTGAACTTCTGAGATTGAAGAAGACTTTTAACATATTTAGAGCTCTTAAATGAGAAAATGAGCTTCTTAACTTTTGAAGTAAACATCTTAAGCTTTCAAAATTGAGCTCGCTTATTAAAATCCAAGTTCATTTAGGTATAAAAATCTTCAATCGAAGTCAGCATATGCAACTTGCATTTTAGTTTGCATATCTCTTAGTATTTCAGCAATATCTTGAGCTAAAGATGTCCAATTAAGGTGATTCAAAATTTTATAGAAAGATAAGACAATTATCTACAACTTTTATGAAGAACATTTTGATTGAATCGATCATCTTTAGTCCTGTTCATGAGCATCTTTCTAAGTGTTCATGAGTTATCCTTCAATGGAGCATTTGGAGCACATTTTTGCCAAAATATGGCAGAACCCCTCACAAGCTAATTGCTCATGACCTTGATCATGAGCAGACCATTAATAGTATCCAATGAGAATTTTTGAATGCAATGGATATATTTTTCTCCTTACGAGCATTGTTCACTTGTGAGCCTCCTATGAGCATCCTTTGAGCTGCCAAAAGTCCAAGAATTGATTCAAAATCAATTCTAAACATTGGAGAAATGATTGATACATCCAAAAACTACATTTTTAAGTGTTTTTCTATATAAAAACAACTTAGAATTCAATTGAAAAAAAAAAGAAAACTTGTTTATCATTCATCATTTTCTTAAACATTCAATTGAGCTCTTAAACTTTCCTTTAAAAAATTCTTTGTGTATAACTCTTATGAGAGTTGGTAAGTGATTAGAATAGACATTTTTATTCTTCTATTTTCTAGGTTTAGAAAATAGGAAGTGAGATTCTATTCTAAAGGAATTGATTTAAATGTTTAGCCATTAAAACACTTGGGAATTTGGTTTTAGTGTGAGCCTTGAAAACACTTGTAATTTGGTTTTTGGGTGAGCCTTGAAAACTCAAGTTGTAAGGTTGTAAGAGTGAGCCATAAAACTCTTATGTATTCTCAATCTTATGAATAAGATTATGGGTGATTAAAAAATCCTAACTTGGGGATAAGTTAGGTGGAGACATAGGATTATTGTTGAGTCTGAACTCCTTAAATATTTGTGTTCTTCATTCTTCCTTCTTAACTCTTACTCAATTCTTGCAAAGAATTCCTTTAATTTTCTATTTTTGTTCGATAGTCCTATTCGCCCCCCCTCTAGGACTCTTTCAATTGGTATCAGAGCTAATTTTCCCTTACCGTTAATTAGGGCATAACACCAGTGAGAACTCTCACTTGTGAACTATGTCACCAAAGCAAGGCTCTTCGCTTATTGGTGTTGGTGCATCGGTGGAGATGATGGCCAGCTAGTCTGATAGGTACCATTAAAAGGTGATATAGGTTGGGTATGACCTATAAAAGTTTTCAATTGGTATCAGAGCTTGAATTCTAGGTACTTCATTACTAGAATACAAGATCATAGGGAGTGAATCTCAAAACATCTCTTCTCTTAGACCATTCTTTGGTGGTAGTGACTATCCACATTGGAAATTCAAAAAGAAATTATATCTTGATTGTGATTCCATTAAACTTTGGGATATTGTCCTAAGTGTTTAGGAACCACCTACAACCATCATTGATGGTGTGATAACCACTCTTGCAAGAAGCCAATGTAGTGTTGATCAAAAGGAAGAAAATCATAAAAATAAAAAGGCTATGATTACTCTAGTCTCCTCTATGACAAGAGAAGAAGGAGGTAAGCTTCAACATTGCATTTTGGCTAAAGAAATGTGGGAGACCTTAGAAAATCACTATGAAGGCAACATTCAAGTAAGAAGTAAGAAGGTTCAATTTCATATGTATGAATATGAACTCTTCAAAATGAAGCCTCAAGAATCAATCACAGAGATAATAAACCATCTCAATTCTCTCCTCACAACCCTCAAGAAACGTGGAAAACATTTCTCTAAGGAAGAGGTAAACAACAAGATTCTAAGAATCCTACCTAAAAAGGATTGGGAATCTCGTGTTACCTCAATTAAGGAAGCTCAAGATCTCTCTACTCTATCAACTGATGTGCTTATTGGTAAGCTCTTAAGACATAAGCTCACCATCAAGCAAAGAGGTAAAGAACAAGAAATGAAAGAAGAAATGAAAAGGAGCATTGCTCTAAAAGCTCTTCCAGAAGATAGTGAAGAGGAAAGCATCAAAGATTCTAGTAATGAAGATGGTGATATTGCCATTCTCACTAGGAACTTCAAGAAGTTCTTAAGAAAGAAAAATTTCTCAAGAACAAGGGACTTCAACAAAAAGTTTGAAGGAGATGAGAGGAAGAAAACAAAAGAGTTTACTTGCTATGAATGCAAGAAACTGGGACACATTAGAAGTGAATGTCCCAAACTCAAATTTAAGAGCAAGGGAGCAAAAGATAAGAAGAAGGCATTCAAAGCTACCTGGGATGATTCCTTCAAACCTGAAGAGGAAGAAGAATAACAAGAAGTTTCCAATCTTTGCTTCATGGCCATTGAAAATGAAAATGAGGTACCATCCACTTCTTATTCTTCCTTTGATGATTGTGATGAATATTATGATTATGATGATGATGATGATGAGAGCTCTATTGTGAGCAAATTACTTGTTAAATGAAAAAGTTTGTTATCTAAGAAGAAATAATATAAACATGAGTTAGCTAGCTTAAATAAGGATTTTGAATGTTTAAAAATTGATTTTGCTAAACTTGTTGCATCAAATGAAAAACTTATAAGTGATGTTAAATCTTCTAATTCTTTGGAAGACCAACTTAAGAAAGCAAATGATGAAAATCATAAGCTTTCTAAGGAAGTCTTAGAATTAAAGAATTTCATTGCCAAATTTAAGAGAGGAAAAGAAACTTTAGATAGTCTTCTTGACTCTCAAAAATTTCATGGAGATACCCATGGAATTAGATATAAAAATGGAATATCTTCATCATCCTCATCACATATTACATTTGTTAAAGCTTCACATGATTCTACTCCTTCAACCTCAAATGAGATTCAAGCTTTTAAAGCTAAAAAATCTCATATGTTAAATAGCAAGGCAAAGTCTCATAAGATTAACCCTTTATTAACACAAAGAGGTAAGGCTCAAACTAGAGCACCTCAACCTAAGCATGCTTATATATACACTAGACATAATTATAATAGGCATGCTACACAACACAATGCATATAAACATATTGCACAAACTTATCAAAATGTTCATCACCATTGCCAATGTATGTCTCACTCAATGTCACAAAACAATACACACAACACCAAAGGCATGTTGCACACACTAGGACAGCATTTCATTCTAAGAGAAATAAATTTGAAAATATTATATGTTCATATTGCATGATCAAAGGACATAACAATAATGTGTGCTTCTATAGAAAACTACACATGAATTTGCTTCCTTTGGATTATCTTGAAACTAACCAACCTAGACCAAGAAAGGTTTGGGTTCAAAAGAACATTTAAAATGTTTTATGTAGGTGTTCTTAAAATCCATAAGAACAAAAAGCAAGTGGTATCTCAATAGTGGATGTTCAAGGCACATGACGAGAGACAAGGAGAAATTCAACAAACTTGATGCTAATAATGGAGGACATGTTACATTCCGAGACAATGCAAAAGGAAAAATTATTGGCATTGGAGAAATAGGTAATCCTCAATCCTTATCTATACATCATGTGTTGTTTGTTGATGGTCTTAAACATAATTTGCTAACTATAAGTAAATTATGAGATATAGGAAATAAGGTGACTTTCTATCCTAGAAATTGCTTTATTATTAGTCTTGATAAAGACAAAGTAATTTTTAGTGGTGAAAGAGTAGATAACGTTTATGTTATTGATTTGAATAAAACTTATAACAAAGACATAAAATGCTTAATGTCAATTTTCAATAATACATGGACATGGCATAGAACATTAGGACATGTAAATTTTAAGCTTTTAAATGATCTTTGTAAACATGAACTTATGATTGGTTTACCTAAGCTTGAATTCACTAAGGATAAACCTTATGATGCTTGTTAAAAGGGAAAATAATCTAAGTCTTCATTTAAGCTAAAAAATGTAGTGTCCACTTCTAGACCACTTGAACTTACACATATGGATTTGTTTGGACCAACTAGAGTTGCTAGTCTTGGTGGAATGCACTATGCTTATGTATTGGTTGATGAATACTTTAGATACACTTGGGTGTGTTTTCTTGCTCATAAGAATGATGCATTTAAAGCTTTTGAAAATTTTTCAAAAAGAGTTTAAAAAGAAAAGGTATTTTGTATTTCATCCATTAGAAGTGATCATGGAACCGAATTTGAAAATGAATTTTTCAAAAACTATTGTAATGAAAATGGTATTTCTCATACATTTTCATCTCCTATAACTCCTCAACAAAATGGGGTAGTTAAAAGGAAAAATAGAAAACTTATGGAAATGGCTAGAACAATGCTTTATGAGTATAATTTGCCTCTATACTTTTGGGCGAAAGCCCTTAACTCATCTTGTTATATTTCAAAATTAAGTTTTCAAAAGATGAATTTTAAATAAAACATCTTATGAGCTATAGAATAATAGAAAACCCAAAATTTCATATCTTAGAGTATTTGAATATAAGTGCTTTATAGTGAACACCAAGGATAATCTTGGAAAATTTAATTCAAAAGTCGATGAAGGAATTTTCCTAGGCTATTCCATCTCTAGCAAAGCATATAGGGTCTTTAATAAGAGAACTCTAGTAGTTGAAGAGTCAATGCATGTGGTATTTGATGAATCAAACTCACTTGATCCTAGAAAGGATGTTTGTAGTGTTGATGATCTTGTAGGTGACGATGAGAGTGTGAAAACATAAGAAGAAAATGCTAGTAAGCCTTTGGAACTTAAAGATCCAAGCAAGAATGAAAATGAGAAGACACCTCAACCTACCTTGAAGGATGAACTTCCAAAGGATTGGCAATTCAAGAAAGCTCACCCTCAAGACCTCATTATAGGTGACACTACAAAAGGGGTAACCACTAGATCTAAACTCAAGTCTTTTGTTAATTTAGCTTTCATTTCTCAAATTGAACACAAAAATGTTGATGATGCTTTGAGTGATGAAGTTTGGGTCCTTGCTATGCAAGAAGAGTTAAATTAATTAAGATAAACAAGGTTTGGACCTTGGTTCCTAAACCTAAACATCATCCTATTGGAACCAAATGGGTGTTTAGAAATAAGATGAATGAATAAGGTGTCATAACTAGGAACAAACCTAGACTAGTACCTAAAGGTTATAATCAAGAGGAAGGAATTGATTATGATGAAACCTTTGCCCCCGTTCCAAGGTTAGAAGTTATTAGGATGTTACTTGCATTTGCATCATACATGGATTTTAAACTTTATCAAATGGATGTTAAAAGTGCATTTTTAAATGGTTTTATTGAAGAGGAGGTATATATTGAACAACCTTCGGGTTTTGAAAATTCTGACTCTCCAAATCATGTTTTTAAATTTTCAAAAGCATTGTATGAATTAAAACAAGCTCCAAGATCTTGGTATGAAAGATTGAGTAACTTTTTACTAGAGAAAGGTTTCTCTAAAGGAAAGGTTGACACAACTCATTTCATAAAGAAATCCAAGCATGATTTATTAATTGTTCAAAATTATGTTGATGATATTATTTTTGGTGCTACTAACCATTGCTTGTGTGAGGAACTTTCTAAGCTAATGCAAGGAGAATTTGAGATAAGTATGATGGGAGAACTCAAGTTCTTTCTTAGACTTCAAATCAAGCAATGTAAAAATGGGATTTTCATCAATCAAACCAAATATGCAAGGAACATTCTCAAGTAGTTTGGAATGGATAGAGCTAAATCGAGCAAAACTCCAATGAGCACCACAACCAAACTCAACAAGGATGAGAATGGCAAACCGGTTGATGAAAAGCGATTTAGAGGTATGATCGGATCCCTTCTTTATTTAACCGCTAGTAGACCCGATATTATGTTTGCTACTTGCTTGTGTGCTAGATTTCAATCAAGTCTTAGAGAGTCTCATTTGAATGCTATCAAAAGAATTTTCAAATATCTTTGTGGTACAATGCATTTAGGACTTTGGTATCCTAGGAGTTCTTCCTTTGACTTAATTAGTTATTCTGATGTTGATTTTGCTGGTAGCCTACTAAATAGAAAAAGCACTTTCAGAACTTGTCAAATTTTAGGAAATTGCATAGTTTCTTAATTTAGTAAGAAACAAGTTTCTGTTGCCTTGTCCACCGCTGAAGCAGAATATGTGGCGGCTAGTTGTTGTTGCACCCAAGTTCTATGGAAAAAACAATAACTTTTGGACTATGGCATTGATATTAATCACATTCCAATTAAGTGTGATAATACAAGTGCTATAAACCTTAGTAAAAATCCCATTCAACATTCTAGAACTAAGCATATTAATATTAGACATCATTTCTTGTGTGATCATGTGCAAAATGGTGATATTTTTCTTGATTTTGTTGATACTAATCATCAATTAGCATACATCTTTACCAAGCCTCTTTGTGAGGAAAGACTGAATTTTATTAAAGATGAACTTGATATGATTGATGGCTCAAGCTTGTCTTGATTACTTGTTAAATTGATGAATTGATGATTATAGTCTTATGTGATCATGTTCTTTAGAAAAATTATTTTCAGCATCATGTGTAAGCTTTGTTTTAAAAGTATTTGCTTTAGCAAAATTTACTTCATATACATGATATATTGTATTTCCCATTTGCATGATCTTTGTATTAATTTTATTTTATTTTATTTGGATTTATGTGGATTCATTCAATTTTTTTCAAAAGCCCTCATATTTTTGCAAATTAATTATTGAGCTAAATTCAATTAATTAATTATTTTAATTTAGCAAAAATATTCCTCCTCCTTAACAAATTTTTTTTTTAATTTTATGCCAGTTTTTGTTTGATTTATTTTCAGTATACTTTATGTATTTAAGTTTTGAGCTGTTAGTCTATTTTTTAATTCATTTTATGCTAGTTTCTGTTTGGTTATTTGCAGTATACTTTCTGTATTTAAGTTTTGAGCTGTTTTATGACTATTTTTCATCAGTTTATGTCCGGTTTATTTTCTGGATATAAACCATGAGTTGTTAGTCTGTTTTATAATTATTTTGTGTTAGTTTTAGTTTGGTTTATCTTCTGGATATTTTTTGGATATAAGACATGAACTGTTAGTTTTATGTCTAGTTTACAACTGATATTTTAATATCATTGTAACTCTTGTTTTACAAAATTTTATTTGCATTTTGACAAGGGGGAAAAATATTTGAGTTTGTTTAATTTTTTTTTACTGTGTTTATGCATAAATATTTTTTTATTTATACATGCATAATTAATGTTTAATTTATTCATGTATCAATTCTACTTAGGAATTATTTTGATCTTTGTTTATGCATGGATATATTTAAGATTTGGTCTGTCTTTGCATTTTGACAAAGGAAGAAAAATAATTGAGTTTACATGCATACTTAGTTAATTTCTTTTACGGAAGAGAAATTTTTTTCAAAGATGTGTTTACGTAAGTGACATAACTATGTGATAGTGTGTCCTCAATATCAATTTTTTAAATCCATTGAAATAGGGGAAGAAAAATGTTTGAATTTATTTCATAGAAATTTTTTTTATGCATGCATAGTAACAATGTAAGTGTGGCTAGTTTTATCCTTGTGATAAAAGCTTTGTTTTGCTTACTTTGTTTTTATATGACATGAATTTTTTTTTTTTTTGCATGACTATTAATTATGCTTATTCATGCAAAATTCATATTAATTTATAAATTCTTCTTGGGAATGGTTTTTTATCTTTTAAAATGACATGAATTCTATAAAGATTTTGAGTATCTTTGCTTACATTATTTTGGTTCTTGATCTTTTATTCCCTCTAGTATTGTTGGCTCCCTTAGGTCTATTTCCCCTTATATCTCTCTCTTTTCTTTTTTTGTCTTTGACAAAGGGGGAGAAGAAGCTATGTGCTTAGAGGATAAATAATTGTGTTTAAGATATGTTAAGTACCACATGATTATGTATGATTGATTGACTAACTAAACTTTCTATGATCATGTGATGTTTGGATATAACATATATACTATTTCGTGATGCATTATAGTAGCACTACATGCATATATGTTTGAAATTATTTCCTTTATATTGTCTAACATTTTTTAATAATCATGATGTCATCATTTGTTATGTTAGGTCGTATTCTTGATAACTTTTTTAAGTTGTCTTTATTTTTTTATAAGAAGGATAATAAAATTTATTTATATTTCTTATCATGTCCAAAAAAGAGGAGAAATAAAAAAATATACTTTTGTTAAAGGAATATATTTGTTAAACCCTTATACATGCTATGATAATTCATTTATTTATATGCTCTGACACATGATAAATATTGAATTTATGCACATGTTAAGGGGGAGTAAAATATTTTCTCATTTTGCATCTATTTAATTTGAAAAGGGAGCTATTTTTATTTAATGTGCTTATACATTTTATTTATTTTTTACACACACACATATTATTTATCATTTTTTCAAATTGGTTGTCAATGCCAAAAAGGGGGAGATTGTTGACCATTTGCATGATCAAACTCCTAATTTTGGACTTCGACAAAAAAATTTTATACTAATAATTTCAATTAAGTGTGTAGGGAATTATATACCAAACATATACCAAGCATATACACTTCTGGATGAATAGTGACTTTTCAAGCTGATTGAACATCTAAGATTGAAGAAGATTTTTGACATATTTAGAGCTCTTAAATGAGAAAATGAGCTTCTTCACTTTTGAATTAGACATCTTAAGCTTTCAAAATTGATCTTTCTTGTTAAAATCCAAGTTTATTTAGGTATGGAAATCTTCAGTCGAAGTCAGCATATGCAGCTTGCATTTTAGTTTGCATAGCTCTTGGTATTTCAGCAATATCTTGAGCTACAGATGTTTAATTTAGGTGATTCAAAGTTTTATAGAAATATAAGAAAATTATCTACAACTTTTTTGAAGAAATTTTTGGCTGAATCAATCTTCTTTATTCCCTTTCATGAGCATCTTTCTAAGTGGTCATGAGTTATCCTTCAATGGAGCATTTGGAGCACGTTTTTGCCAAAATATGGCAGAACCCCTCACGAGTGCTTTTCATGAGCTTATTTCTCATGACCTTGCTCATGAGCAGACCACTGACAGCATCCAATGGCAATTTTTGAATACAACGGATATATTTTTGCTCCTCACGAGCACTGTTCACTCGTGAGCCGCTCGTGAGCATCCTTTGAGCTACCAAAAGCCCAAGAATTGATTCAAAATCAATTCTAAACATTGGAGAAATGATTGATACATCTAAAAGATACATTTTTAAGTGTTTGTCTATATAAACACAACTTAGAATTCAATTAAAAAAAAAAAGAAAACTTGTTTATCATTCATCATTTTCTTAAACATTCAATTAAGCTCTTAAACTTTCCTTTAAAGAATTCTTTATGTATAACTCTTGTGAGAGTTGGTGAGTGATTAGAATATACATTCTTATTCTTCTATTTTTTAGGTTTAGAAAATGGGAAGTGAGATTCTATTCTAAAGGAATTGGTTTAAATGTTTAGCCATTAAAACACTTGGGAATTTGGTTTTAGTGTGAGTCTTGAAATCACTTGTAATTTGGTTTTTGGGTGAGCCTTGAAAACTCAAGTTGTAAGGTTGTAAGAGTGAGCCATAAAACTCTTGTGTATTTTTAATATTGTGAATAAGTTTGTGGGTGATTAAAAAATCCTAACCTGGGGATAATTTAGGTGGAGACGTAGGATTTTGAATCCGAACTCCTTAAATATTTGTATTCTTCATTCTTCCTTCTTAACTCTTACTCAATTCTTGCAAAGAATTCCTTTAATTTTCTATTTTTGTTCAATAGTCCTATTCACCCCCCCCCCCTCTAAGACTCTTTCAGCTTTCATTACGAGCCGATCAAACTGAAGGTATCCATATATATATATATATATATATATATATATATATATATATATATATATATATATATATATATATATATATATATATATATATATTACCAGTAATGTCAAGGATCAAAGGGTGTATTGTTCAAGTATCTGAATGCAAAGATGGAGTATGAATCTCTATGTCAGTCTCACACTTCTAGTCATAAACTAGACTAAAGGTTACCAAGCCAAAATTCAGCCAAAATTTCACAAAGTTTCTTATATGCAGGATCCTAATTTCTTAGGCAAGCACAGAGCATACGTTCTACTACTTATGGAAAAATAAATAAGTTTATAAGAAAAGCTTAAAATAAATTAAAATTTTAAAGACATAAGATATAGAAATGAACTTACAAATAAGCTTTTATTGATCCGTGTAAAGGGAAAATATAAGAGTTCTTTATCTAAAATGAGCAATGGGAAATACAGAATATAAATTTTGTTTAATGATAAATTTTACAGAAATCTTATACAAAGAGTGAGAGAACTATATGAAAGTTATATCTAAAATTTTTTTAATGTCCTCTAAAAGGAGAAGGGGGCATCCTTAAATAGAGAGTCTTCAAAGGTAGAGCTGAAATCATGAGAGAGCAAGAGAGAATCTGTCTAAAAGAGTAATGGCAGGTGCAATAATTTCAAATGGGTAAGGAATAGTATATTATTTGCCAATAATTCTTCATCTATCTGAATCTTTTCTTTTAGTAAAGATAATCTCACGTGGTCCTGGAAATGGAATGAGGGACCCCCAGCCTTGTGGCAGGATAGAGGTGAGTGGGACAAAGGCAGTTAGTGGAGCGAAATATTTGACAAAGTAGTTAAATTTTCCTGATGGTTGCCCAAGAAGATGCCAAACATCATTACCTAGAGGATGACTTGGAAAGTAAAAATAGTTAAAATACTTTTTTTTAAATATACCCTAACTTTTGCATGGGCCATCCAAAAGGATTTTCAACCCATCCCATCAGACTAAAATACTACAAAAATAATATTTATAAAAGAATAAGGAAGAATCCCAACACAGTCATCTTCATTGACATTACCCAAGTCAATTTTTGGGAAGGAGAAGAAGAGGATTGCTTAGAGTGAAGCAATTGTTGCATGATCTTAATATATTCTTCTTCAGTCTAGCAACTGTAAGGAGAGCACTAGCATGGGATTTTTGGGCAAGGAAACTAGATTGTACCTAAGATTGGACACGAGAATATCCAAGGAAAATATGCTTCTTAAGCCATTCGATGATTGCATCTTTGGAAATTTTATATGAAATTTTTTATGAGTTTCATTATTTTACTTTGAATCTCCTTTAAAGGATAATAATTTCTTCATTTATATAAAAGTCAAGGTACCATTGTGAGACCTAAGGAATAAAGAATTTAAAGCAATAGAGACATAAAAGGTGAACTTTTTCTCTGGAGGGAAACGCTTATAATGAGAGGAAAAAAGGTTAAAACCTTAATGGATATCAAGAGGAAAGATATCAGGTAGTGGTCCATAATTATTCCACTATCTAATGAACCATACAGGGAACTTGGTGATATCAACATGATCACTAAGGAAAAATAACCATGTGTGGGAATTGTAAGAATTTTGGATTAAGAATGTATTAAACCATGCTTGTTCATAGTCCCAATATAAGAATGAACAACAAAAGTCTAATTTAGAATTAAAATTGAGAGGGAAGGTTTTAGTTTAAAGAGCTCTTGTCCCCAATCAGAGGGATGGAGGACTTTGAGGATTTTAAAGGTAGAATAAGATGGTTTGGTGTAGCCTTTATGATAAAAGTGTTTGAATTCAATAGAACTAGTGAATTCTAAAGTCGTTTGATAATACTCTTAGGGTTTTAAAAGATCCTAAGGTTTAAAAAACCAGTCTTTTAAAAAATGATTTTACATTATAATAAAAGGATCTTTATGATAAAAACCATATTCAATAGTTAAAATATTTTGGATAGAATTCTTTATTAGAAAATCAGAAGATGGAAGTTTATATTGAGATAAAATAATTTATGAACTTCTTTCAGTAGTCATAGGAGTTAAATCATTTTAAGAAAGGGTTTTTGAGGAAGAAGATTCTCCTTTCTCAAGTTTAGAAATCAGTAGAGGAGCTTTACCTAATATACCTTTGTTGCCTTCAATGGCAGGATACTCAATAACTGGAGGTTGTAAAGTACTCTGGATTTCTTTAAGAAGTTCAGGGATTTTAGTGATTGATTCAATCCATTGCTAGATTTGAATAGCTTTATTTTCATCAACTATATAGGATTCTTCTTTGTTAACTATATCAAACCATGTCTTTATTGGCTTAGCAGCAGAAAAAGGAAGGGGAATAGAAGTATCAACTTTATCTTTATCTTTCTCTTTCTCTTTCTCTTTATGAACCATCTTTATCTATTTTGTAAAAATTCTCTAGTCAAAAATTCTGGTAGAGAATTAGTATCTCCTTTAATAAATTCTATATCAAAATCAAAGATACTCAAAATAGCTTGCCATCTTGCAAAAATCTATTTTGATGTAATATTTTGAACATTTTTTTGTAAAACTACTTTTACGGATTTGCAATCAATGCAAAGTAAAAACTTTTGATTTAATAAATCTAATTGAAATTTTGATATACATATGATAGTAAAAAGAACCTTTTTCTTATAGTGGAGTAGTTTCTTTATATATCATTCCAGTGACCCGAGTATACTGAATTACAACTTCTTTATCATCAAAATCTTATTTTAGAATACCACTATAGCCTAACTCACTAGCATCTAGTTCAATAATCTTAAGGAGTTTTTGATCAACTAAATAGAGGCATGGAATTTCAAGAATATGGGACTTTATTTATTTTACAATCCTAGTGTGCTCATCAATCCAAGGGACATGATTTTTCTTTAATCTATCATGCAGAGGTTTAACAATTCTATTTATATTGGGACAGAAATCTAACACATAATTAAGGTTTCCTAAAAACCTTTGCAACTGGACTTTATCAAGAATTTTATCAAGGAACTTGTTTCTAAATTCTAAGGATCTCTCAATAGGAATAATAGTACCATAACAGATATAGTGTCCTAAGAATCTAACTTTGGTCTGAAAGAGGGATATTTTCTTAGTGGAGACAACAAGGCCATTGGCTTTAACTACATAAAGAAAAGTCTTTAAATGCTGGAAGTGTTGTTCAATAAAATTAGAAAAGATAAGAACATCATCAATGTAAACTATGCAGAATTAAGATTAAGGATTGAAAATATCATTCATGATTCTTTGGAAATCTGAGGGTGCATTTTTCATTCCAAAAGGCATGACATTCCATTCATATTATCCAAAAGGGATAGTGAAGGATGTCTTATATCGATGCTCTTTATCAATTTATATTTGCCAAAATCCTGATTTCGTTTTAAATTTTGAAAATACAAATGCAGAATGAAGTTTTTATAAAAGGTCTTTTTTATTTGGAAAAGGTACCTAATCCATTTTATGCTCAAGCCTAAGAGTACCTTTTTCTATTTCAAAAGCTTTATTGACATAGAAAGCTACACAACTCCAAGGAGACCTGGATTTTGAGATTAATCCTTAGGATTCAAAATACTGCATTTCTTCCTTACAATGTTGTTCTAATTCAACGTTCATCTGAATTTGTCTAGATTTTGTAGGAATATTTTTCTCATCAAATCCTGGCTCATAAGGCAAGTCAACTATATGCTTTTTTCTCTTCCAAAAAGCATTTGGCAAATTAGAACAGACTTCTGTTCGACTATATTTTGAAATTCAAAAATCTTTGACTTTATCAAATCAGTCTTTAATTATTGTTCAATTATTTAAAAATAGATATTTATTTTAAATCATGCAAATCAATTTATTTTCCTCATATTAAAGCATTGATCTCATTTTAATAAATGGAGTGAGCTTTAATAAGGTTAAAAGTTATGGTTTTGGGTTTTTCCAAAAATAGAAAAGATATATGAACTTTATCATCTGTAAAATCAATGGAGTTATAAGTGGTTAAATATGGAGTTATCAAATTAATGAATGGCATCCCTAAAATCACCATATAACTTATATTAGAAACCAAAAGAAAAGAGGTATTTATCAGAAATCCATTGTTTAAAACACTGGCTTCTGCTTTTCCATTTATTTGCATTTTTAATTATTTGTAGAGGAAAGCTTTTTTATGGTATTTTCTTGAAAATGATTTGGAACCATATTAGTCTTTATGCAACTTAAATCAGCACCTGTGTCAAATAGTGCTATGGTATCAAGTTGAAAATCTTTATAAAAAATAATAAAGACTTTTATGATATATTTTCTAGAAGAAATTTGATTTAAAGTACAGAGAAAATCACCTGGGACTTTATCAAGATTAGCTAACGATTGAGGTTCTAAATCCTTTGTCTCATCATTATCACTACATTCTTCAACCAGTTTGGTAATAAGAAATCGGACTAACTCATAATCTTTTTGCTACTTATCTTTTAATAGTTTTATCTCAGTCTTTATGGTCTTTATTTCTCCCTGTAGTTCCTAGATATCACCTAAAGGTTTCTTACTAGGATTCTTCCTGTTCAGAATGGTAGTAAGGTCATGTAGACTTGTATTAGTGGAAGGTAACTTAGTATCTTTAGGTTCAGGTTCCTTTTCTAGAGATTGCCTAAGCTGTTCAAGATATTTCTTATAGATATCAGGGTTTTCTATATGATGAATGACATCTAGGATCAAGGTTTGTTCTTTGGTAAGCATATTGAGTTGCTTACTTTTAATGCTACAGTCTATATCAAAAGAGGAGGAGGAATCGATTGTTATGTTATCTATCTGAGGATGACCTGTTTCTAGGAATTCATCAGAATTGGTTTCAGACTCATAAGTTTATATAAGAAGGGCTGTAAGTTTGTTCAAGGTTTCTTCTTTTAAATCTAATTCTTAAAGTTTCTTAGAAACCCTACAGTATTTAGAAATTTATCCCTTCTTGCCACTTTTGTAGCAGGTAATATCTTTCAAACTAGTTTTCTTGGCTTTATCAACTTTATTCTTCTTAGAGGTTTTCTTATAAGGTTTTTTGTAGTAAGTTTCTTCAGGGTCCTTTCTCTTGGAGAATTTTCTATATTTCTTTAAAAATTTCCTAGATGAAGGTTTCAAAGAATCTTTACTACAATTTCCTTTGTAAGAGGGATTTTGGGCGAGACTATAATGAAATTATTTATAGAAGGATCTTAGTTCTTGTTTAGTCTTTCTTAATTCCCATTTTAAGTGTTTTTGGAGTTTCAAATCTTGAAAAATTTTAAGACCTTCACATTGGGTGATGCTGATCAACTCACCATATATAAGTTGGTTATAAGGGATAATATGGGTTCCAAAGGACTGTCTGAGGGTATTCCTAACTCTTTCTCCTAAAAGAGTTGGTAAACCTGCAAGGAATTTTTCTTTCCAAAAGGATTAATTAGAATCTTCCCTAAGCATAACCCTAGTGAGGAAGGTTGATATATACTATTAGAAGTCACTCTATTTCTTTCATTTAAGATTAGAAAGAAGATTAGCATTTTGATTTAATAGGTGGGAAGAATCTCTTACAAAATGTAGTGTTATGGTTAATATCAAGGTAGACACAGCATCTTGAATGGGGGTTTCCTATATGGTCTAAGATGGGTAGACCTTCATCATCTATTTGGATAGTACGTAAGATATAGTGTTGTTGGTCTCTTATGAGATGATAATCCCACCAACCTTTCAGCTATCTAAAAAACCTGCTATAATAAGTTCTGCAATAAACTTATCAGTAGTTCCAGTTTAGGCTTTATAAGAATTTAATGTCATAGTCATCTGTTGGAGATAATTAAGGATTTGATATTTAGACATGCCATTTATATTCCATTCATATATGGAGTTGGCACTATATTTAGGTTGAACTATAATACTAGGTTAACTATTGGGTTGACCATCAGGTTCAAGCTTAGGCCAGTGGAGTCTAGCAATTTCAGGAGATCGTTCCTAGACTACATTATTTTTAGAGGTGGAATCTATATTTTTATCAAGGACACTAACACTATGGTTGATAGATTGCAGAGTGTAAGGAATTATAGGATCTATAAAAGAACTATATGGATCAAATCTACTAAGTTGTTCTTAACAACATGCAAGAACTTGATTTTATTGTTCCTAATTTCTTACTGAGCATTGTTAGAGATCTGGTATGGCTTAAACATGGGATGCTTTAAATTTTTCTCAGTAGTCACTATAGATCTTGAGGGTTATACAGGCTTTTGAGATTAGTTTTCCAATCTAGTCAGCTATTTACCTATACTATTGAGATGAGCATTGGTAAAGTTATTTTAAGAAACTATATTTTTCAGGTTTTAAGAATCATTATCCTGGGGCTTCTTATAGGGACAAACATTAACAGTCTCATTTCCTATTAGGATCTTGATCATCCTAAGCTGTTACCTTTTTTTCTCATAGTGACAGGATTCAAAACTTTGAAAGAATAAGAAATATTATTTTCTGAGTCATGGATTTCAAACCATTCAAAAAATAATATGTTGACTTTATTTTGATGCACAAAATCATAGAATTGACTCTGTATGACTTCTCTATTACTTAGAAAATACTTGAAAAACCAAGTTCTTTTTTCTAGATTATAAGATATATAAAAGTCTTTGTGCAAATAAGCTTTATCAGAGATGAAATCTTTATTTAGGACATTTAATTCATCGGCCATATTTTCAGTGATGGCTGAGGCAGTTGGAGAAGCAGGAGGAGATAGAGATTTGGCTTCTTGTCTAGGCTCAGTATAGACTGGTCTAGGTATAGTGGTGCTATAATCTACATTTCTGAGAGAAGAAGAATGTAGATCTAAGGTTGAATATCTAGTAGGAGCATTATATGGTAGATTTATAATAGGAGGAAGGTTTGGATAAAGATCTGCTTAATCATTTTCTAGCAAGTATATAGTTCTTAGTATGTTTGGGTTTTGGTTACTTTAAGGCTCTTTATGATATGAAAGTTTTGTGAAAAAGGGTATTTGGGATATCCTTCCTAGATCAAAAGATTCTGATAATGATGTATCCAAAAATCTTGAGCTAGAAAAGGTTTTGTCAAAGCAAAGTTTTACTTTGCCATCTTAGAACTGGGTTACATACTTTATTTGGGTATTTATAATAGACATTTCTTCTTTCTAGGCTTTTAGTTTAGTGGCTCCTTCAAGGATCCACTCTTAGGGAAGTGTTATCTGGTTCCATTGGAAAGGTTCTGGGATAACTACATTGATTTTAGTCATGTCTATTTGAAGAAGCAAAGTTTCACCCTTTCTACAATGAAACTAACTTTTAGCATCAAAAGCAGACATCATGGCTTTATAATATACTTTAAAAATTAATGCAACTGGAATAGATCCATCATCCATATGATAATTATGGGTCTGGATCTCTAAAACAAGGGATTCTAATAAATTTTTACTATTAAGGAAAATAGTAAAGTTGGGATAACAATCAAATAATATGGGTCCTTTATAAAGACTAGACTCTATAGTTCCTATAAGAGAATCCTAGAAGTTCTTAAATCTCATATCTCATAGGGCTGTAAGAATGGAGGTATTAAGTCCTTCTCTGTTAAGGGTTTTATACCCACCTGAACAAGACCTAAATGAATATAACGGAAACCTTTTGCTTTATGTTTTTCTAAAGAGACAGGGGAGAATAACTTTATAAGATCTTAGGACTTAGATAGTTGGATATCTCTTTCTTCAATCTTAATAATATAATCAGACTTGAAGAAGTTTAATCTAAGTATCTTATAAACATTATCCTTACTATAGTCTTTAAGGTTAAAGCCACCAATGCATTTATCAAAGTCTTCAATAATGATTTCATTACTGCTGACTATATTCTTTTGAGTTTTTGCAGAAGAGGAAGCAGAGGAAGAAGAAAAAGAAGTGGTTCTTCTAAGAATTGGATATATGGTAAAAAAAATAACAACAGGATGGAAAATACACTTACAAACTCACTGGCTAAACCAACAGATTTACAGCCTCTCCGAGACTTACAACTGGGACCATCTGTGACCAAAGGACTCGGTGGGAAAACTATCATATGGACATTATGTTTACTGTGCAAACAATTACTGTAAGAATCACTCAACCCCCCTGGCTCTATATATAGACACTTTCTTAAAAGGTAGTTTATAAAAATAGTTTTAGTAAAAATAAAAAGAGGTTTTTGAAATAATTATTCATTAAAGGGATTTAAAGGTTTTAAATAATTTTTTTAAAACCAACATGAATTTTATAAAGTTAATTCACTTAGTGAGGTCTGATTCCCCTCAATTTATTTTTCCCAAGATCTCACAGTCAGATTGAATCTTCTGTTTGTCTATACTAAATTTGTTCTTCCTCGATAATTTTATGTACATGTTAATGTTTATTGTCTTATATTTATACTCTAGACACCGCAGTAGTAGTTGAAGATTTGATAAATGTATTTGTAATTTAATTAGTTTAATTGAGTTTACGTATTATGATGATATATATGTTGAGCATATATTTTGTGTGGTGGATTTTATTATGTTAAAGATTGATATTTGTGATGGATTATTAGAGTTGTTGTGATGTAGTATTAATGGAAAAATATTTGGAAGTGTTAATTTCTATTGTATAGGTTTTGAATTTGTCTCAGTAAAAAGGAAACTTTGATGAATTTTCTTTAAAATTTTTAAAAGTGATTTAGCTTTATTGTGATAATTCTTTTAGGCTTACTACGGATTTCAGAAGCTTTATACTTTCCCATTCCCTAGTGTCATTCATATGCCCTTGGGGGTTCGGGTCATGATAACCTAATTTAATAATGCATCGGTAAATGAAAGATGAAAATGAGTATAGCATAGATGGTAGAGCATTTACTTAACATGCGAGAGGTACAAGAATTGATACCTCAAATCTCCATTTTTTTTATTAGGTAGCATGTATTTAATTTTATTATTTTTTGGTTGACTTTTAGTTTCTTATCTTATTTTACAAGTGCAACGAAAGATGGATGTGCTTTTGATGCTTTTAGTTCTGATTTAGGAGATATTGCTAGTTGTGAAAAGGGTGCTTATGATTTAAAGTTTGTTGAAATTGTTGATGGTGGTGATGAGTTAAACGATTTCTTTTATTAAGTAGCATGTATTTAATTTTATTGCTTTTTGATTTACTTTTTATTTCTGATCTTGTTTTAAAAGTGCAAGGAAAGGCGGATATGCTTTTAGTGCTTCTAATTCTAATTTGGAAGATGTTTCTAGTTGTGAAAAAGGTGCTTATAATTCAAAGTTTGTTGAAACTGTTGGTGGCGGTGATGAGTTAAAGGATTTTGTTGGGTATGTTTTGTTTTATTATTTTTGTATCTTTTTAGTTTATGTTTGGTTTCTTATACTTTATTTTGTGTTTTTGTTTCAAAGGTGATAAGAAATTGTCTGAGGATGTTGGTTTTAATTTTAATATTAAAGATAATTCTATTAAAGATGGTGATGAAACGTTGAAGGATTCTAATTTATGTGTCCTTTTTTTATATTAATTTAGTATCTTTTTGGTTTCTAATTTTATTTTTGATGTGTTGTTTTATTTTTAAGGTGAAGAGATTGTATTTAATGATGTTGATCATCTTTTCATTATTATTGATTCTGCTATAAAAGTTGTTTGTTTTTTGAGTAGAGATGTATGTTTTTTTGTTATAGTAATATAGTATCTTTTTGGTTTTGTTTTGGTTTCTAATTTTACTTTTGATTTGTTGTTTTATTTGTAGGGTGAAGAGATTGTATTTGATGATTGATCATATTTTATTGTTATTGATTCTACTATAAAAGCTGCTTATTGTTTGAGTGAAGATGTATATATATATATATTTTGTATTTTGTTTGTGGGTGACTTTTTTTTTTTGTTTGAATAGGTTGTTAAAAAGGATGATTTTGTGTCTCTTTCTAACCAATTTAATGTTTTTGATGAACAGAATGTTAAGCATTTTGCTATAGTATGTTGGGTTTCCGATACTATTTTATATATGCAAATAATAATAATAATAATAATAATTTATTTAATCAAAGATAATGAAAATTGTAATGAGTTGAATAAAAGTGCAAGAGATTATAATTTTTTTTTTAGTTTTTTTATGTGTGATTTATTTCGGTAGCATTTTGGTTTATGTTTGGTTTCTAATATTGTTTTACATATGCAAACAATATACAAAGAATAAACAAAAATTATTCACAATTGAATTGAAAAATTAAAAAAAATGCAAAAACAAGTTAAAACTTGTTTAAGTTCTTAATCACTAAAGCTTTTGTCACTTAATCAAATATTTATACAAACTAATTGTCACGACCCAAAACAGGGGCCATGACCAGCGCTAGGGAACGGGAATTCTTTCGAATCCAGAACCCGTAGCAAGCCTAAAAATAAAATAAATCATGCCATAATAACAGTAACAGTATAATATGCAGCGGAAATAAAAATCATAATATCATAATATTATCCACATCAACTGGATTTAAATCAAAATCTCATCACATATATAATAATCCTTTTAATACAAATCCAGTTTCAATATAATACATTTCTTTAAAATAAAATACATGAAATCCAACACTTTAATTCACAACTACTGCAGTGTCTAGATAAAATAAATAAGACTCAAGTAGATAATTTACACAAAGAAGCCGGGGCGGAAGAAATCCGGCGTATGGACCTGCTACTGAGGTCTGAGGAAGTTGACTCTCCTGAAAAATAGTCAACGAAGGGGAGTCAGACCTCACTGAGTGAATTACTATAATATATATACATACACACTAAATGATAATGCATACAGTCAACGGTATATATGTAATATGTATATATACAGGCAATTACACACAGATGCAATAAAAATCATTTTATATATTTTATCAAAAAATCCCAGTTTATGAAGGAGCACATAGAACCCTAGAATATCGCAACCTCAGAAAATAGTGTTAAACAACACTCTAGCCATACAGGCTCACTTATTCCAAGTATATCCACTTAATCCATATGGACAGTAGACTGGCCCCGAGACACTAAGTCAACCGAGCTCCAGCAGTCTGACTGCCAGTGTGATTGGCCCCGAGACACTTGGTCAACCGAGCTCCAGCAATCACACCCAAACCACATCTCACATATCAATAATCATATCAAATCAATATCCACAAATAGTTAGTAATATAGCCTAAATACTATAGGCGTACCGGTACGTACTCGGTCCTAGTGCTGCCCACTAGGTAGCACGTTCTATTGATATCCTTCATCATTAAATATAAAACATTCATTCACAAAAATATATGATGCATGAATGTAAATGAAATAACAATATAAACCATATATATATACCGGAAATATACCAAAAGTAAACCAGGTATATTTCGAGTATATATATGTCAAATAAGTCCAATCAAATTATAAATTAAACTAAAAATATATTTAAAAACATTTTAAATATATTTTATTAATAAAACATGTATATAATTTATTATATACCAAAAATAAACCAAAAATATACTTAATGTAAACTTAAGAAATAATCAAATTATTTATGCATCTTTAATCAACATAAAACATGCATTTCTAAATCATGCATCCTAAGCATATATATATAGTATAGTAACTCACCTAATGCGCTCCACGAGACGGGTCCGACGGGCCTGGTCCACTAGCCCTCGGTCTCGGCGCAACTAAACAAGCAATAAATAATCGACATCAGAATAAACCCTAACAGAAATCCTAGAATTCAATCTAGAGTATTTAACACAGAATCAGAAATTAGGGTTCGACTGGACATCACGTTTTACGAGAATTCTATCGAAAATCCGGCAGAACCTCCCCTGTAAAACGGACATCTCTCTACTCAAAAGAGTATAGCCGACCCTGCAAGGAAATACACTTCGAAAAATAGGCTCAACACAATCAAAATCCCACGGTCGGACTCCAAACTACAGTCCACCGACCGGGGTCCACAAACACAGAATAATTCCAGATATACCAAAAATATCCTCACAACATAGTAAGACATCTCATAGGTAAAAATTACATAATTAACCTTAAAACACTGTAAAAACCGATTAAAACTCATTTTATTAGAAAAACCGTATATTATATATATAATTGAAAATAATTCACGAAAAATAGTTTTAATTAGTTAAAAATACCAAATATTTTGTAGAAATCATTTTTATACCTTAAATAACTATTAAAACCAATTAAATTACATTTTTAGACAATTTAGGGTAAAATTACCAAAATACCCCTATATATATAAATATACTTAAATTACTTCAAAAATTCACCAAAAATTATAAAATTATCCAAAATTAATTTTCTCAACATATTTATCAATAATATCAATAATTAAACTCAATTAACCAATTAAATTCAATTTAAAACACAATTAACCCTAATTTCTCAAAATCACATAAACTTCAATAATTCAAAATAAATACTTAGAAATTCATAAAAATTCCAAATAAATTCCTATAATTCATTTCAACACCTAATTCAACCATAAACTCCAATTTCATAATTTAAATAATTAATTTCCGAAAATTAGAAAATAATATTAAAATATTCAAAAATACCCAAAAATCCAAAAAATCTCCAAAAATTCTACAAAAATTCATACATGTATATTGAGCTACTAGTAACAATATTTGTGAAGGAAGTTTTCATGAATCATCCAATTCAAAGCTCAAAAAAATTAAAAACCCTAATAGGCCGAAATTGACAAAATCGAAACCTAAGCAATTCTAGACCATTTTAGCTCAAACCAAAGCTAGAATCACACTCACCGGAGCTCAAGGAGAAGAAAGAGACCGGCGGTGTCAAAAACGGTGGCCGGAATCGGCGTGATCGACGGTGGATCGATTTTCGGCTTCTCCGGCCAAAATCGACTTCCAGGCGCCGGAAACGGCCTCCTCAGGCCGCGGAATTGGTCGGGGAAGACGGTGGCACACCGGACAGCACACCCACGATGAAGAAACGGCGTGACAGACGCCCGGACGGCGAAGAGAAGAATCGGGAGGAAGAAGGAGTGGTCGGGGGCAAATGTGTAATTTTCCAATTCTCTTGTAATTTGACAAATATATGTATATATATATACTTTATACTATATATTAAAATAATATTAAATTACACACATCAAATATACACCACACACATAAAATCTAATATTTTAATAATTTATACTAAATAAAATTAATTAAATAACAATAAAACAAATAAATAATTAATAAAATATTAGGATAATAATAAACCCTAATTAAATAAATATACACACACAGGCTTTATTTAATAATTTAAAAATATGTATGAGTTCATGCAAGTCCATAAATACATTTAAAATAATTAATAATACATTGTTTACGTGAAAATTTCCCCGAAAATGCAAGTCCCGGGAAAATTTTACGTAAAACACTGAAAATAATATACAGTAATTAAAATAGGTTTTAAATACATATTAACTCGTAAAAATATCACATATATATTCAAAATTTATTAACACTGCATATCCCGGTACAGTGTAAAAATATTTTAAAAACACGGGATATTACACTAATTCACTCCATTCAACATGTCCTTTATCAGAATTCCCTCCCAACCTTCTATAATAATAAAAAAACCACCTTCTATATATGCAAAAATTGGTTATTCCAGATTTGATACTTGGCGGAACAAGACCCTCTTGAACATCAAGACAAAGCACTAAAAAATTAAATTTCCAATTAGTAACATAATCAGGCGAATCTTTTTGACAAGGGCCAATTTTAACATTCTACAAATCAATTAGCCTATAAAAAATATAGTTGTCAAACTTAAGTGGGTACAAAAGGAACATCTGCTCACACTTCCTTGCAATTTTGCACTAAGCCTCTGCCTCGTGTTCCTATTACCACAACTACAAGCGTTACCCTTTCTACTTATTTGCAAATAACCTTACCTGCATCTCTTTCCATAATTCGAGCTATGCTCTTCATCTATTCCATTCCTATCAACAAAACATATGATGTGATGTGATGTGAGGGATAATAGAATTCTCATACACATATTTTATCTATCAATAAATTAAATATGATTTAATCAAATCACTTTACCAATATTTGTTCATTTAAGTGGCCAAAAATTTTTATCCTAAGTAAGATAGTAAGATTTCAAGTTCAAGTCTCGAGAAATAGATGCTACAAAAGTTCAATGAAAATAAAAACACTAGTTGTCCATGAACAACAATTCTACTTTATGACAATAATCAGGTGAAGCTATAGTGCAAAATCAACTTCCAAGCCTATAATAAATGTGATCCAAAAGATGAACCCAAGGTAAGATACCATTCAATTTTGAACATTTTAATTTATATTATTGTCTTTACTTAGATTAGCTCACAATTTTAGCAACTAATGTTTAAGTAATTTATTAAAAACTGAAAAATAATCCAATTCAAAACTAGAAGAAAACAACAATAGATGAAAAGCAAGGTGGTAAGGTTAATTCACTCACCATAGCAATTTGGAAGGCCTGCACAACAAACTTCTTCATAAGACCTTGAGCCATCTCATAAACAACATCATTCTTCACACCTAAATCAAAACCCAGAAAAGAAAAAATAATTAAATCAAACCCAAGTAATAACAAAAAAAAAAAGACATGATCAAATCATCATCAAATTTTTTGTTAATAATTTATTTTCAATAGTTTCATACACATCAAGTAGAAGAGAATCAACACTTTCGAACTTAATAACAGTAAATCAAATTTGGTGAAAACTCTAAATCTAAATCTAAAGAAAACTTTAAAATGGAAGAACAAATTTAAAAGAAAGAACCTAAATGTCGTGATTGAAGAAGGAATTGAGATGAAAACAAAAATAGAAAAAGAAAAAGAAACAAAATAGAGGAAAAAAGATGTGATTGAAGAAGAAGAAGGAGAAATGTCTATTCGCAAAATTATTTTATCGTAAAGGAACACGTATGTAATAAATAAAAATTTGAAATATTTTTATTGTTGAAGTGAATTTTTTGGGTATTTATAAAAGAACCCCTGTAAACTATAGACCACAAGAGTGGATTCTTTATGCTAATAAGAAAACTTAACAGAAATTGATAGTTAATAAATTCATGTGATTTTGCACTACTCAGAGTTGCAAAATATTGGATAAAAAAATCAAAGAAAAAAATGTTCTGTTGGCAAAATGATACCCTACTGGTTTCAGCTTCGCTCATGTACATTTTTTTCCATCAAAATATAGATAAATTCATCCTTTTCACTCCATTTGGGTTTGCTTTGTCTATCAAATGAAATAAATTATGAATATGATAACTAATTAATCACATAACTTAATTAATTAGTACCAAAATTTATTGGTATTTAGTGTTAAAAATTTTAGATTTCTTTATGTAAGATTTGAAGTTCCAGTTTTAAATATAAAAATATATATATATATTGTGAGAATTTTGTTTTTTTATGAGATTGATCTAACTTTATGAATATGAGAAGATAATCGAAATAATTACAAAAAAAATTAATTTATAATTTTTTATTCTATTTTGACACACACCCCTCATACATACATATATATATATATATATATATATGATGAAAAAAAAAGTTTGAAATATAGACATGAAGTCTTATGTGGCAACCTAGCATTGGCAGGTTAAAGATAAAAAGTACATTTTCCTACTTGGCAAAATCTTACTTGTAGAAATGAAAATAAAGAGTGAGCTATGCGCTATCATCCAAAATATGCGGTCTATTTTTGTAAAAAAAAAAAAATATGTGGTCTATATTTGAAAACAAATCATTTTAAGCACTCAATTGCAGAAAATTGCTACTCTGATGCTTGTTAAATAAATTTTTGAGTTATAAAAATGTTGATGAATATAATAATGATAAATTTTTAAGGAGAATAATGGCAATGTTATTCTTGTATGATAAATTGTAATTAATTAGTATTCTTTTATTTTTATTTGGTATTAAAAAATAATTATTTTTTATTATATAATTGAAAATAAAAAAGGCCATTAAAATGTAGGATTTGGTATTTGAATTTCATCAATAGAAAAACAAGTTTTACCCTCACAAATTACAAATTTTCTCCACAATTTTTAAAAGAGAAAAAACACAATTATTAGAAGAATTTTATTTATTTTCTTATTAGATTAATTCACAACCAGTTCCTACATTGTCATTCCATCCATTAATTGTAAAATAGTCCGAATTTTTATGTCCACTAAGAACATTAAATAAAAAAAATCATAAAATTTAACTTTTTTAAAGTAAAATATTATTAAAATATTATCTTTTTCCTTTTTTAAAAAAAAATTCCTAAGAGTTGTTTTGGGGTAGTGTTGCAACTTTTTTCTGTTGCATCCATCTTTCTGTTTTTTTTTTTTTTTTTTTTGACCATGCTACATCCATCTTACTAAATTACAAAATTTGCTTTGATTTTATTTAATTTTTGATAGTTACACCTTAAGTTCATATAAGAACAAAAATGTCAAAAAACAGCAATAAAATTGGAGAACTAAAGAGCACATGACAACAGGAACAGATAAAGTCCACAAAAGAAAGAATGCATCTTTGAAGCTTTCCCTCTTCTTATCTCAATCATAAAGCCATGAGCTTTTCAGTGGGAAGCTCTCACCTTTTACATTCTTATTTTCCCTCATCTTCATCTTCTTGTTCACATTCTCTGCTCTTTTGTACTAATAATAATGTTGAAATCACCAAGAGAAAGAAAAGGACAACAGCAATTGTTGCTTGTACTCGACAAGAAGATCCTGAAGATGTCGTTTTTAGCAAGAAGAGAGCTGTTCTGTTTGTGGGTATTTCTGTTCTTCCTTTCTTGCAACTCAGGGCTAGAGCCCTTGAAGGTTCTCGTACAAGTGAGTGCTTTCTAGGTTTCTTTGCTTTTTTTTTTTTTAATGATTTGGCTTTTTGAATTTTGTCAGATTGCTGTGTTGGGTGGTGTGTGTTTTTGTCATTTTTGTCTTGAAATAGAGAATTGAGAGCTATATCTGTATTGGGTGATGTGGGTTTTTGTTTGTTTAAGCTGTTATTGGTTACAAGTACCTGTGATGCTGACTGAATTAGCTTTGAATAGCTTTTGATATTTGCGAAAAAACGAATTTTAGATGGAAATTTTTGAATATTAATGATATCAGAAGTGTCCTTTCTCTGTCTTCTCTCAATTTTAGTGTCGTTAGGTTCTTGTTGGTGAAATTTTGGGTTTGGAGTATGGGGCATAAGCAAGAAGCTAAAAGAAAAGGAGAAGTGAAATTTGGAGTAAGGTTATTATGATTTGAGTGAAATGATTCTGGAATCATGTCTAAACACCTTGGAGGTGATTGAACCAAACCAATAGAAGAATGTTGTAAGTGCCATAATTGTGGAGACTTATTGTCAAAAAGAAAATAATAGGAAGTGGAAAATTATAGCTTTCCTGAACTCATATTTTCAATCTTTACAACAGTCTTTGGCAGTGAAGGACAACCCAAATTATAGTATCAGTGTCACTGAAAATGACAGCTACTTGTGTACTTCATTTCTTTTGCTACCTTTTAAACAAGACGATCTAAATGAAAAGAGTCATATTATTTTGTTAAGCTAATGAAGGTTTAAGGTAAATAGTGTACTTTTCCTCTTTGTCAAAAAAAAAAAAAAAAGACTTGTTACAAGTTTTTCAGAAGATTAATTTTCCAGAACCTTTTCTTCAAAGTGGATGGCTTGTGAATCCTTCACATTCTTAATGGTCTCCACATGATACAAAACTTTCCTTATTTGGGCAATCATTCGTTGGCATTGAGGAGGAGGATATTCTTAAGCTATACATTTCATTTTCTTTTATGCTCTAGGCAAAAGGGAAAAAAAATGAAAATCCAGATTGTGTAGTTTAAGGATGACTTTGTTTTGCAGTGATGTCATATAAGAAAGTGTGTGATTTGAGGAGGATTTCCTGCAACATCAAATTCAATAAAACATCACATTGTTTATGAAGCCTCATGGGTCAAGTAATCAGCTGGAGGCTTATGATTGTTTATCTTAAGATTATAAGACACATTGCATATCACATCACCAATTATGTCCCTGTGATTCAGTCTTTCTCCTTGAAGGATTAATATTTTCTTCACCAGAATTATTGCTTGTAAAATTTGATCTGCATCATCTCATTCTTCACTACAATTATGTGTTAATCTTTTCTTCATTTTATTTCAGAAGAAAGTGAGCTCAAGGCACCTGAAGAGAACCAAAAAGAAGAGGTCTCAATCTCCATTTCATGTACACTTAATCCAGAGAACTAACTTTTTGTATTTGTGAGTTTGGAATATTCTAAATTCAGTTTTCTTTGTGGGCAGCTTGCAATTCAAAAATATAAACCACCTAATCCCTTTCTGTCTCTCCTGAATGGACTTGGTATATTCGGCACTGGTGTGCTTGGTGCATTCTATGCATTGACTCTGAAAGAGAAGAAAGCTACTGATGCAACACTAGAATATGTAAGAAACTGCTGGTCTTTTTTTTTTTAATTCCTTTTTTTGGTATCTGATTTACCATGATGCTTTTGAATATTCAAGGAGCAATCCATTCTTAGAATATTTTCTAGTAGATTTTTTAAAGGACTTCAGTCTATATACCTTTTTTAATATCTCTCTGTCCCTATATGTTAAAAGTGGAGGGCATCCTTCATTTTCTTTCAAATTTGAATCGTAAAATCGAAATACGTCTCTTTTGTTTTGAAGCTATAGTTGCATTTGTTGTTGTAATCTTTTCTTAACACATGAAACTGGTGTAATGCACAGATGACAGACAAACTAAAAAAGAATGAAGCTGCCGTTAAGTCCTTGGAGAAGAACTTTGAAACAAAGCTGTTGAGTGAACGGGAAGAATTTTCAAAACAACTAAGAAAGGCCAAGGAAGAACAGCAGGTTCTAGTTAAGCAGCTAAACTCGGCTAACAGTACAATTACAGAGCTAGGACAGGAGCTAAATAATGAGAAAAGAAAAATAGACGGGCTCAAAATTCAAATAGAAGGTCTAGAAATCAACCTCTCAAAGGCTGAGGAAAACAAGAGTGCTCTTGAACAAGAACTGAAGGAAAAGCTCAATTCCATTGAAGTCTTACAAGATAAGATTAACTTGGTTAGCTTAGAGCTCAAGGACAAGGAAGAAAATGTTCAAAGCCTCAGCTCCTTGCTTGCCAAAAAGGAATCGGAGTTGAATGACTTAAATTCTACCTACAAGGAAACTAAGGATGAACTAGCCAAGGCAGAGAAAGAAATCAAAGCAGTGAAAGATGAACTTGTGAAAATTAATAAAGAACTGGAAACAAAGAACTCTATGGTGGATGAATTGAATGTGACATTGAGTTCTTTAATGATTGAGAGAGATGAAACTAACAGGAAGCTCCATGCTGTTCAGGAGGAGTATAATGATCTAAAGTCATCCTCTCAAAAGAAGGCTGCTTTGGATGCTAAGCTGTTGAGAGAAAGAGAAGATGAGCTTCGTCAGCTGATGGAAAAACTTGAGCTTGCTCATAATGAAGTGACTGGAAACCAGGCCATGGTCCGAGATTTAACTCAGGAAAGAGATGATTTTAGGCAAAAGCTTGATGCGGAAATGAACAATGTAAAGTATTTGAAACATGAACTTCAAAATAGTCAAAAAGCTTTGGGGAAGTTTAAAAGTGAGGCTTCTAATCTGGAAAATGAACTTGAGCAGTCAAGAAATAAGTGTGCAGAGCTTGAGGCTGAGGTTTCTAGAGTTCAAGCTGAATTTGCTAAAGGTATGGAAACAATGCAAAAGAGCCTCGAGAATGCAAAACAGAGTGGTGAAGTGTTAGCCAATGAGATTATAGTCGTGAAGGAACAACTGAAGAAATCTGAGGAGGAGCTACAAACAGTGTCCCGTGAACTGGCGGCTGTAACTGAAGATCGTGATAGTGCACAGAAGGAATTGGTAGATGTCTATAAGAAAGTTGAAGCCACAGCCAATGAGCTAATTGAAGAGAAAAAAGTAGTATCGTCTTTGAGCAAAGAGCTAGAAGACCTGGAGAAGCAAATCAAGAAGGACAAAGATACAAGACAATCTCTCGAAACAGATCTTGAAGAAGCTACTAAATCACTAGATGAAATGAATCGAAATGCATTAATGCTTTCTGGAGAGCTGGAGATAGCTAATTCTAGGATTTCTAGCCTTGAAGACGAAAAACAAGTACTTTACAAATCCCTTGCAGAGCAAAAGAATGCATCTAAAGAGGCCCAAGAAAACATGGAAGATGCTCATAACATGGTCTTGAAGCTTGGGAAAGAAAGGGAGAGTTGGGAGAAGAAAGCAAAGAAACTTGAAGAAGAATTGGCATCTGCCAAGGGTGAAATATTGCGATTAAGGAGTAAGATAAACTCCTCAAAAATGGAAATAAATTCCTCAAAAACTCTTCCAGACAAGCAGCAGTCCGAGAAAGGCGAAGCTGAAGAGAAGGTCACCGTTACTGCAAAGAGAGGTGGCAGAAGAAGAAGAGCTGCATCCCAACAGTGAAGTAGTGTTATAAGTATACATTAGATTGGCATTATTAGTAGTACCCTATTAGTCCTCTCATTCAAGATCGTTTTGCTTGTATGAGGTTTTATCCATTTCTCCTATGAAATTTTTTTGCATACCATGTATTGTATAGGTGTATGTGAACTTGAGGCATAAATATTGAGGAAAATTCTTGTTCATAGATTTTGTCTATGCGGTGTTATCAGGTTATTATATTACATCAGATGCATAAATATTTGCAAATATTATGATTTTTTGTATCAATAAACACATTGTGTTGTATGACAATTAGAACAGTTAAAGTGGATTGCATCAATATAAATGAACAGATAGAATTCAAATTTGTACTCTAATAAAAAGAAGCTAAAACATAAAATTTAATTTTGAATTATGCTCAAGTAGGTGTAATATTATTATTTGGATAAACTTTTAATTCAAATTTTAGTGGAAACTTAAATATTCATAATTTTAAACCACTACCAAGTTGTGCAAATGATGCATTTCCTGGATGGAATATCTAGAGTCCGGAATTTGAACCCTATTTACTTTCTTAAAATTAAATTCTTTTATCGATTAGTATTTTTTAAAATTATTATAAAAGGAGACATTTGATACCAGGTACGATCAAGTATTCTGTAACAAAGCCAACAACAGAGGAACCTTTTATTGATTATTTGATTCAAAAAAATTTCAGTAACAATGGGTGTGGATATGTATTTTTAGGACTAATTATAAAATATAGTAATATAATTCTAAATACATTCTTTTGAATTGAGGGAGAGCGAAGGGAAAGATCGAACCTTTTTGAAGCGAATAATACCATTAAGCATCATATAGTTACTATATGGTGATTTCTATAGTTATTTTATTTTTTATAAAGTAAATTTTATTTTATTTATAGTTACCATTGGATGAAACAACAAAACTTTATCCAATAATGATAAAAATAAAGTATATCAAAAATAAAGTTACCCAACAATTTCTCTATATTATATATACTTTTACAAGTGGGATGAAGTATAAAAAAATAAAATTAAAAGGAATAAGGTTTAATTTGGCCCTTGAACTTTTCGTGAAAATTCAATTTGGCTCAAAATGAGCTGTTTCACCATTTCATCCTAATACTTACAATTATTGGCTCATTTAAACCTTTTCTCTGACAAAATTAGGGGCATGAAACTCATATGCATTTAATAATGTGTGAATGGCTAATTAAATTGAATTAATAGCTCAATTAAAAGAAAAAAGCAATCACCAACTTAATTAAAATTAAGTAACTGATTAGCTAAGGACGGGAAAAAGAGTACTTGTGTCCAACATGCATTGGTTGGGTATATTGAGGGAGTTGGTAGTATACAAAAACTGAACTCAACCCTCCTAGTGCAAAATTGCAACAGTATTCCCAAATACCTAGTGCAAAATCGCAACGTTATTCCCAAATAATGAGAGAATGAATCAAATCGAGAGAGTGAAAATGTGAAGCAAAGGAAGTGCTTGATCTACCCCAAGCAGGTTAGCAATTGAAATTACTAAAAAAAAAATTGAATCAAGCAGATGTTGCTTTTGAGTTTATGAAAAAATTTCTTCTTTATCGATGTCCTGTGTATTTCAGTTAAAAATTTGGATACAAAACACCTGTTGGGTGTTAAAATCAAATAAGATAGTGAAACTAGTGTTGTTAGGTCTGCTATAAATGCTCGGTGGGTGTTGTATTTGATGAAGGTGGAGTTTTTTTGTTATCGTGTATTAATGACATGCTTGTTGGTTAAATATTCTTGTCAGTGATGTATTTGACAAAGACTGAGTTTTGTTTTTAGAAAGCATTATTTTTTTCTGGTTTTAATGACATTCTTGATGGTTAAATATATAGGTTTGGCCATGTATTTAACAAAGACTGAGTTTTTTTATTTTTGAGTTTCTTGTATTAAAGACATGGTTGTTGGTTAAATAGATAAGTGTGTGTTTTGGTCTAATGTTAAGTAGCATAGTATTTATTTACATGTACAGGTGGGAGACAATGAAAGGTGTATAAATTTAAGATTTCATCATAGAGGAGTGTTTGTGAAAGACCCTGAGTTGAGATACAAAGATAAAGAGTTGGTTGAGTTACAGCTTCTTGATCGGGATAAAATTCATTATATGAAGATTGAGAGGTATGTTAGGTCTTTAAGTTATAGCCACATACCTCAGATTTATTAGCTGAAACCTAGATATAAATTAGAAAATGGATTGTTCTTATTGAGTAATTATAGGTTTATATTTGAAATATTTAGATGTTGTGAAAATCTTAAGTCAATTGACTTTTACCTAAAACATGGAGTTGATGATCCTTTAGAACTTCAATTTTTAGAGGAAATTAATCTTGATGTTGATGATTTATTTGAGAGAGAGACAAAGGCAAGTGGAGGTGTGAATATTGGGCAAATGAATGATGTTGTTTAAGATGGAGTGAGGTCAGATGAAGGTGCAAAAACTGAAGTAATGGAAGAAGTGTGTGGACAGAATTTAGAAGAAGAAAATTAAGTAATGGGAGCTGAGGGTGGACAGAATTTAGAAGAAGAAAATGAATTTATGGGAGAAGTAAGTGGAAAGAATTTGAAAGAACATGATGAATTAATGTTTGATGGAGGTGATGAGGAGCTGCAACAAGCTAGGGAGAATTTGATAAAGTTTTACAACACAAGTGAACTTGTTTTGCCTCAAGATGAAGAGCAACTGCATGAACAAAATACTGAAGCAAAAGAGGTTCAAAGCGACAATATTGCTCAATTTGGTGGTCAAACAAGTGCTAATAAGAATACTAACAATTTTGGTGAAACTGGCATCCAAACAAGGGGTGAAAATTCTACTGAACAAGAGGAATTGCATACAAATACAGAATATTTTGAGTCTAATGTCAACTATAGCCTGGAAATTGATTCTGGAGATGAAACTAGGCAAACAATAAAAAGAAAGAAACATGATATGATTCGAGTGTGAAAATGCCAGCTTTCATTATAGAGATGGTTTTTGAATTAGCTCAACAATTTAAAGATGTTATAGCTTAATATTCAGTTATCAAGGGATGTGAGGTTAATTTCATAAAAAATGAAAACATAAGGATCAAGGCTATTTATACAAAAAAAAAAAAGGATGCCCACAGTTTATATTTGCTAATATTGAGAACAAAACAGGAGATTTTAGAATTAAAAGTTATAATCCTCAACACAAATGTCATAGAGTGTATAAGAATAAGAGAGTGACTACCAAATTCTTAGCTACATATTATACGAATATAATTTGTTAAGAACCTAGGATTAAGATAGTTGATTTCAAAAAGCTTATTGGTGAGGAACTGAAGTGCAATGTGTCTTTTGTAATGTGTAAAAGGGCAAAGAAAGAAGTGATGTATGAGTTACTTAGAAATTATGTTGAAGAGTATGGTAGCCTTTGGAGATATGTTGAAGAATTGAAGCAAAAAAATCCTAGAACCACTGCAGTTTTGTGTACAAAGCCAAATAGTAATAAATTTTGGAGGCTTTATATATGCTTTGATGCTTTAAAAAAAGGGTAAAAAGAAGGATGTCGGCCAATTATCATAGTTGATGGCTGTTTTCTCAAATCGAGCTATTAATAGCCATAAGCAAAGATGGGAACAATTAAATATTCCCAATTTCCTGGGTTGTTGTTAATGTAGAAAACAAAGTGAACTGGATGTGGTTTTTGCAATTATTGAAGCAAGATCTTAGCATAAAAGGTGGAGAGGACTTGAATTTCAAAATCAATTTTAAAGATGTGCCAAAAGCTCATACGATCAATACTTTATTGACCAATTGGAGCAGTTGGATAAGATGGGAACAGGATATGGTAATGATGTATTAAAATGGCCTCCAATTTCATAGTGTAGAGCATATCAGAGCATATCAGAAGACTACTTACAAGCCAGATTGTGTGGACAATACCATGTGTGAAGCTTTTAATGGTTCCATTTTAGAGGTAAGACAATGCATATTCAGAGAATGTTGGATACAATCAAAGTAAGGATGATGAAGAGACTTGTTGAGACAAGGAAAGAAGTTGATAAATGGGTGAGCAATATCAGTCCAAGTGTTACTTAAAAATTAGAGGAAAACATGGATCGTGTCTTTAAGTTTTATTTAGTGTTCAATGGCCAATATGGGTATGAAATTGTTGAAGGGAAAAATAGACATACTATGGATCTCAATAAACATTCTTGCACTTGCAAAGCCTGGGATCTTAGTGGTATTCCCTGCCCTCATAGAATGTGTGCCATTTACGATAGTGAGCAATGTGTTGAACATTATGTCAGTCCTTGGTATCATAAAGAGCTATAACTTTTTCATGTTTCCATGTAAAGGAAAAAAATATGGCATGAAAGTGACAAGCCTCCAGTTAAGCCTCCAACTATGAAACAAATGCCTAGTAGGCCTAAGCTAAAAAGAAGAAAAGATGTTAATGAGCTAAGAAAAAGTGGGAAGTTATCTAAAAAAGGGGTGGAGCTGATATGTAGCTTGTGCCGGAAAAAGGGACACAGCAAGAAAGCTTGCCCAAATCAGAATTAAATTGAGAATATTATAGCTTCACAAGGTGACAGCTTATCATAAGCTACAAGCTCATCACATGCACCTTCAAATGCAGCAGCTTCAGAGGTTCTAACTCTAGACCTTGCAGAAGATTATGTGGAAACTAATACAACTTTAACATTAAAAATAAGGGTATGTTGCTTTAATACATGTGTAATTAATACTTTATATGTGTTTTTCAAAGTGTAATGGGTTTTTTTTTAAAGAAAAAATGAAAGCTATTAAAGAAGCCAAAACCAAAAAAAAATATCGTCTCAATTCCAAAACAAGGGCAAGCAAGTTTGAGTAATCCTAAAAGGAAAAATAAACATTCTCAAGGGCATGGAATACTCATTAATGAGGTGACTAGTCAAACTATTATGAATGTAAGTGTACTAATTGTGATTTTTTAATATTTTGGAATGAGGTTATTTCATAATGGAATCGATTTAAACTTGGTGTTATATATAATTTGTGACTCAAATGCATTCACTAATTTGCATCTAATCCTAAGAACCAAACTAAATGTTGGTAGCATGTTTGTTTATAATGAACTTATTGTTTGATTCATCTATTTGTAGCCTATTTTGATGTCAGATCGAGTAATAACTACTAGGAGTCTTGTCCCATTGGAAAACCAACATTTGATACTTACTACACTAAGTCAAATAAACACTACATAAGGGAATCCAAGCTACGGAAGATTTTAGGCACCTGGCCTTTAATAGTATGGGATATCTACAGTAACTGGAAGCCATTTGAAGCTTAAAAGACAATCTCAAATTGGCAATTAGCACAAGAGCTCCAATAATGAAGAATATGTGGACACTCAAGCCTCACAGGGATTATCTACAACTAGTGTTAATATCAACCTTGCAACTACTAACAACTTTTTACAACCACAGCAACTGAATCCTCTAAAGAGACAAAAGCTGCCATAGAAGCACATGCCTCCTTTTCGGATTTAGCTCAGCCAAATAGAAGATTATGCTTTTTCTTTTTTGCTTTTTGGGGATAGATTTTTTTGTCAAACTTTTTGGCTAGTACATGTGTAGACGGCGAAGTTTAGAGCACGCTCAAGATTTTAGCAACCGCGACACTATTTGAGCTTAGGGCTCTTAAGAACACACTAACCACTATCACAAAGACATGGCCTGGAGATGAGGAGTCGCCACCCAAGGTAATAACTAGGACAAATCGAAAAAATGATGACACTCAATTCTCTAAAAGAAAGCCAGTACCACAACCAGCAAATTCTAAATACGGAATACTAACTTCTTTCAGTCTCATGTTCTTTTAGAATTACTTTATGAATTACTATTTTATCATCTATTTACATGCAATTTCATATAAACCCTTAAAAAAATAATTAACTTCAGGCAAACTAGTCACGAAATATACAAGTAAATAATGCATTCATCATAATCCCTAGGTTAATCTAATCTACATTGATTTTATTTAAATGAGCTAAATCTATATATTTTAATTTACATGTGAGCCTAAAGACTAATGGGCTTAATTCTTATTCAATTCTAATTAAATGAACCTAAGTCTATTTATTTTAATTCTAAACATGGGCCTAGATTTACAAATTATAAAGTATTTAAATTAGTGGATCTAATTCTACGTGTTTTAATTCTAGAATGATCTTAAATCTATAAATTATGGAAAAAACTTAAATTAAATGGGCTAAGTCTAAATTAATTAAATTAAATTAGATGAGTCTATATCTAATTAACTAAATGGGACTAAGTTATCTTTATCCTAAATCTAATTAATTATGGGTCTAAAAATGCATTTTCATTAATTAAATCCTAAAAAACCTAAATTTAAATTGGTTAAAAACTAATGTGGGCCTAAGGCCCAAAACACATAAATATAAGCAACAAAACCCAAAAACAATAAAAATATAAAAACAATCAATTAATTAATTAAATCTATTCTAAAACCCTAATTTAATTAAAGTGACCATAAACAATAAAATAAAATAATCAATCAAGTAAAATTAATTTCACCAACTTAAATCTAATTCAATTTTAATTAAACAACCTAAGGATTTCTATAACCATTAATTTTAATTAATTACCCAATTAAAATCCTAATTTTACTAACAGATCAAATTAAAACAAAACACACAAGCACACACACCAATTCATTATTCCCACTATTGGTGCTATTACAATGAACTATTGAGAATAATTAAAAAAAAAAGAAAAAATTAATACAATTAAATAAAAAAAAAAACCTAGAAACTATATCTAGCTACAGGGTTCCATCCATAACATTCCATGGATCTCTATGAATTTGGTTCTTCAAATATGATCATCATGTAATTTCTTCCATAATCACCATCACAAAAGGATAAAACAATGATTAGTGAATTAGGTTATAATAAAAATTCAATAAAATCAAAATAATAATAAAAGAAGAAAAATAAAAGAAGGTAGAGAGAAGATAATGTTTATGGATGCTTGTGAATGAATTGCTCCTTAGACTAGTAAGATCACCATTATTTTTTCGTAGGCCTTCAAAACTTGTTATTTTTCTTCTCAAAAACCTCCAAACAAATAAATCACCAAGAATTTTTTTTTTTTTTTATGGAAAAGAATGCTTAGTATTGAGAATTGAGAGTTGAGTCCCCCTGCTCCAGGAGCCTAAGCTTTCCTTTTATAGGGAAAAAAACCAAAAAAAAAAATTTCAGTAAAAAAAATTTTACCAATCAAAACTCAGAAAAAAATATTTTTATTTTCTGTAAAAATACAAAAAATAGACGAAAAACACGTAATTCATATCAGAATTGCGTAATTCCGATCGGAATTACATAATTCCATTTTTTAATTTTTAATTACAAAAAGAGCCCTGAAAGAAATTAAATTTTTCAATTAGGTCTTAAAATGTATTACAATTAAGTCCTTAAAAAACCAATGAAACTCTTTATGAAAACATATTCAAACTTTTGAGGTTTCAAACTTCAAATGTTAAAAACCTACTTATAACATTTTCATTATTGGAGTCCTTTGTCGCATCCATATTTTTATTATCTCGAAATTAGGTGTTTACAATATGACATGCAAATGACTATAGATGAATGTAAATGGCAAACTCAAGTTAAGTAGTTATATGCATAACTTCTTCTTTTTTCAAGGCAAAAACATGTTAAGTTGATAATTTCCTACAACAATGTTGAAAAAGACATGAACTAAACCATAATTTATTATTGCTTTATTTTACAGGTTAATGAAAACGCTGAATGTTAAGCTCAAAATAATTTCATTTACTTTAACTTGATTTTGGTACTTTATCTTTGTTTTAAGTTTCAACTCAATTTTTTACTATTATTTACTGTCTATTGTCAACAACAGGGGAAAATAAACATTATATCATTAAGAACATAAATATCTTATTACTTCTTGAAAGTTATTAACATACAAAATGTAAACAACTACAAAAAAAAAAGTTGTTATAAATTCATATACAAAATGCCATTTAAATACGAGTAATAAGCCATCAACCATCCAAAAAATAAGTTTAAGAAACACAAAGCTACTCTTAAAAACAATTCCCAGAATTCTGATGCAAATCAAGCCTTCCAACCAATTACAAAGCTACTCCTAATAAAATACACAGAATTTTGATTTTCTTCCTATTCTTTTGTGCTTCACTTGTTGCTTCAGCCATCATCTTTTGAAGATTCTTTATCTCATTTTAAAGGAAATTGAATTTTCCCCTACATTTGTAACATCCATAAGCTCTACAATCAAGAACCTTATTTTCCAGCCTCATCAAATCTGCCCTTAATCTATTAATTACTTCAACATACCAACTTGTAAATTTCTCATCTTCCACTCAAAAAATCGACATTCGCCCTGAAATTTCCGATATTTCTAATTCAATTACTAAAATACATTTCTATCCTCAACATTAAACATGAACATAAAATGACATCTTACCTTAGGACAGTTGAAAAACCTTCTTTTATGATTGCTTCTAGTCCATGAAATATACCTTTAAACTTCAAGCTTTTGGGGCGACATTTACACTTCTTCTCAAGACCATCATAATCAAATTTTGTTACCTTAAACTAAGGAAGCTAATTGAACGTATTATAAGAATAATAGGATGTCGATGAAGATGTAGAAGACATTTTTCAGCCACTTAGAAAAAAGAATTGGGAAAACATAACTAGGGTTTAGTAAACTAGGAATTTTTTTCTTAAATTAAGAATTAGGATTTATAGAGGATTGAAAATATCTATTAATATATAACCATCTCATTAATTTTGGCCCCCTTATTAAATGCATCTAAGTTTAATTCTCCTAATTTTGTCAGAGAAAGGGTTTAAATGAGCCGATAATTATAAGTATTGGACTAAAATGGAGAAAAAGCTCACTTTGGGCCAAATTGAACTTCCGTGAAAAGTTCGAGTGCCAAATTGAACCTTACTCCAAATTAAAAAAAAAAAAAAAAGGTTGGCACTTCACTTGGCATGAGCGGTTAGAGTCGGGTCGGGTGGTTGTGGTTTGTTTCCGAATAAAATTAAAAGCTGTTACTAAACTAACAACAAAATTTGCCTTTCACTTGTTGATTACTTTGCTTCTATTCTGTGCTCTCTTCTTCTTCTTCTTTTTCTTCTCTACACTTTTTTTTTTCCTTCCAATTCCTGTATTGCAATTGTAATTGAAATCTAGGGTTTGTAATTGCTTCTCCGCATAAATTTCTCTTTGTAATTGAATTCAGTTCCCATCAATTGGTGTCCTCTCGGATCTGGATCCCATCTACTATTCGTTTCCACAATCTTCACTACCCATTTTTTTTAAATCTATTTCCTTACAAAATTGGGCGAGAATTTTGATTTTTTTTTTTTGGGTTTCTTTTGATAATCAATTCGATTTCTTTTTTCTCTAGAAAGTTTTGATTTTTTTTTTTTTAAAATTGGAGAGTATAGGAATTAGGAAGATTAGGGTTTAGAGATGTTCTATGGGGCAGTAGTATGGGATCCATGGCTAATAGTAGCACAAATAGTGTGTCTTCAATGTCTATATTATTTGACTCTTGGTTTATTCTTGTCAATTCTTGTTGGGACACGGGTGTCTCGCATGAGTTTAGTTTATTTCTTTGATTTCGCTGCCATCACTACATCTACTACAACTGGTTGGTGCGTCATTGCCTCTTTTCTTCTCACCTCTGTTGCCGGGTAACTACTTAATCCTTTTGGGCTCTTTATGTTTTTCTTAGTTCTTTTAATTGTTTTGTTAGTTCCACTAGATACCTTTATTTTATGAGCTAATGGGTTGTTTTTGTGTGGGTTAATTCTTTGAATTGTTTTCTGAGTTCCACTAGAAGAGTTTATGGGTTTTTCCTTTTTTTTCAGCTTTTGTTAGTTTTCACTACAACTTTTGAGTGATTTGACTATTAAGGTATTGCTTGAAAATCTTATGTATGGGCTATCTATTAGTTTACTATCATACTTTAGTATCCTGAAGCTACGAGGAAATCAGGAGAAAATTTTTATTATTATGAATCTGGAGATGAATGCATGCAATATGTTTTGGATCTTGTCTGCGTTATCGTGATATACGTGTGCTGCATTATTCACTTATTTGTTTTATGAAGGTGGTTTAAGAGAATGGTTTGGCTATGCTAATGTCGAACTAACCATATTATTTTTATCTGAGTTGGTCACTGGGATACAATAAGGTCAGCTTTAAAACAATTTGGTGATACTAAAATGTAATTTTCTGTTTCAATTTGAGTTGTTACTGGGAATACAAGGAAAAAAGTCATGCTTGTATCATGCTTGGTGGGCTGTTTATTCTCTCCTTGTGGAGGTACCATTTGTTTTTTATTTGAGAATGTGATCAATGTCTGCGAGAGAGACTGTAAATTTGATAACTGCATTAGATATTTGCTTCAGATTGCATCAGATATTTGTGTCAATTTTTGTGCTATTTTTTGGGATAGACAAATGTTTGTGTTTTATTCATATTTTGGATAGACAGATGTGGCAAAGTTTTCGCTTTCCTTTTTCTTCAAATGTTTTATTTCCTTATATTTATTTTTTTGGGTTTGTGTAGAGCTGGATATATGCTTTACTTGATTGAGAGGTCAAAGAAGTGCTTAGATTTTTCTGCAACCGTCTACATCTTGCATCTCTTCATATGTATTATATATGGAGGTTGGCCTTCCTCTATAACATGGTGGGTAGTTTATGGTACTGGACTTGCAGTTATGGTCTTTCTTGGTGAACGTCTCTGCATTAATCGCGAACAACAGGAGATTCAACTCACTCGATACCGATCAAGTAAGAACTATTTCCATATATTTATCATGAAAATTTAATTTGCTTTCCCAGTTCTTCCTTTATTACCTTTTCTTTTTCTTTAGGGAGGGTACAGCATATGCCAGTTATATAGAAGTAGCTAGCCTTACTCTGTGAAACAATGAATTTCTGTTTGCTATCATCTTTTGTTGCCCAAATTGACTTTTAATGTCAAGTGTTATGTTAGTGTCACTTGAGTTTGTGGCATCATAGCTGTAATTAAATTGAGTTTTCCTAGTCAGTTAGGTGCATTTGCACAATAAGGTTCATGTAGTTAGTCAAGCAAAAGCTCTACTTTTAAGCCATATGCAGGCAAGGCTTTATTTAAGTGGCTCTGCACAGCCTGGCTACAGCAGATGTTTAATTTCCTTTTGGACTGATGTCTATTGTTTTCAAAAGCTCTTCCTATGTGTTATGCCATTTTAATGATTATTTTTATTCTTTTCTTTGAATGTTTTCCTGGATTCTGGAGGGATTTTCTTGGTAGTTGGTTGATTGGTACTATGTTTCTTTGAATTAAGCAATGTGAATTTTTGTTTCAATCTCATTGGGAGTTGCTAGCTAGAGATCGCATGCTAGAGGTTGAGACTTGTAATGTCAGGTTACTGTTATATCAAGAATAATGATCAAAGACTATTTCCTTGCAGATGTTTGATTTTCAAGGAGAACTTGACTGCATAAAGAGGCTTGTGCTGTAACCTTATTTGATAGTTATGTAATGGTTTCAAGAAGCTTCTGAATGAAGCATTTGCAATGTCAAATCCAAATTGTGAGGGGAAAAATAGTTTCACTCCAGGATTTTTCCTATGCTGGAGCAATGATCGAGAATGGTCACAGAAAATGGAGGAGTAGCTGAGATTGAGGACCCAAGACTAAGTATAAATTGTATTAGGAAACTCATAATTGTAAAATTTATAGGTTGTTTTTGAGAAAGATGATGATTGTTGTTCTTCTGATATTATATTTCGGTTTAGTGCTTCAATTTCAATGACATTTTAATGAGTTCCATGTATGCTTAGGAATCGAGAGGTTGCCCGTTTCTATGGACTCGTAGGGCTGGTAAACTGGCATTCTTTTTTTTTTTTTTTTCCGATCTCTATAATGGGTTTGTTTTCCAGCTACTCAACATGGTAAACAGGAGCTGGAACGTGAAGCACTTGGTGATTTAAGCATTGGTTAGGGTGAATTGTTGTTTTTGTGTTTCGTGACATTATTAGTTAATTTCTTTGTTGTTGCTTTGGCTAGTTAAAATTCCTGTAAAAGTGTAGCTCTCTTTCTTTTTTTTATTTTGATTATGACCAAGTTAGGAATAAAGAGGACGGATTTATATTCATAGCACTTCCAATGTTATCATACCCTGTCCGCCTGTGGTAAAATGCCATCAATTTGTAATCTCTAGTGTGACAAAGTGCTTGTTGAGTCCGAAAAGTAAGGCACTGAAGGGCCATGCGTTGCTGATTTCCCTGCAGAAAGAAGAAGCTTGGTCAGTTCAAGCCAGACATGATATTCTCAGCAAACTTCTGCAAATCTAAGTACAACTTGTAAATGAATCGCTGACTAATATACTCATCTCTACACAGAAGAACACTAATGTTTGTGCTCCATCATGGGAGATGTAGCAAGAGAATTGCAGGAGAAACGTCTGTTCTCTTCTTTTACCATACTCTTTTAAAAGTGGAGATGCTATCTACTGTTTGTGCTCCATCATGGGTTCGCACAATTTTGATTCTTGTTGCTTTTAACAGTGGCACATGAGCGGGCAGATCTGCCTGATTGCTTGTTTAGGTGATAGTGTTGAGAACTCATTGATTAGCTCAAAGATCAGAACAATTAGTTCCTATTTCATGTCTATATATGTTTGTTGGAGTCACCATAGATCATTGGTCTAATTAAACAGGAAAATATTGAATGGCTTATTAAATTGTTTAGGCATCTATCAACTCCAGTCCAGAATTAAGGAGCTGCACTTGATGTTCTATTTTTACTGCGTAAGCACCATGTGAAAGTTTTTGAATCAAGAAAGAAAATATGCCCGTGATTTTTATTTGTCTTTATCACATTCTTGTTTGACTATTCATATTCCAGGAGGGAAAAAAAATGATTTCTTTGTCTAGTAGCGACCAAAAGATCTTCACTAGAGGGTCCATTTAGATAGCTTGGGATATGACATGAATGTAAATTTTGGATTTGTGTTTCTGTGAATTTATTAGATCTAGCAATTTGAGGCAGTTTTCAAAGGTAGATCTGAACAGTACAAGAGATTGTTTGCTAACAGGAGCTACCATCAATCATGGAGCATTAATAACCACACGCTCATCCCCTTCTTGTTGCATGCTTTGTTTGCTAGGATGAGTTGATGAAGTTAATATCTGTGGCTAGGAGTTCCTCAATTTTTACTAAAGATGCAACCAAATTGGAAAGAAAAACATCAACAGCTTCCTTTTATATTACGAATTATGATCAAAATGAACAAAACTTCAAAATCCCTTCTCAAAAGAGGGTGCTTTTGATCTATTCTACATAAAGAAAGAGCAATATTTTTCATTGCCTTGCTTTGCTTTGCTTGCATTGCCGGCAAACAGAAATATAAAAGAAAGATCCTCTTCTTTTACCATACTCTTCCTAGCTATCCTGCCATGACCTGAAAATGGTTAGTGATCTTTTCATTTCTTTCAAAAACTCATGCCTGAGACTTCCATAACGCTGAAATGTCGGCCACAGCTTCTCCAACGGAAAGATATAGTCCATTTACTACAAATGATTCCAAGACTTTAGATTGTTGTAGTTTTTCCATCACACTTCCAACAGGATTAGCCAGCACAAGCTGCATAACGAAAAAAGTTTTAATCAATTGAAATTCATGACCAGCAAAGCATTTGTTTGTAAAATTTTGGTTTCTATATATAGATATACCTGAAGGGATATTTTCTCCAGCATCTTTCTGAGTTCACATATTAAATCAATTCCACTGGTGTCTATTGCAGTCACAGCTGAAAGGAAATGGTAAAAATTTGTTAGTGATTGTATTGAAAACATATCCTGAAATTCATTGAATCAGCAACTGCAGTTTGTTATGTTTGACATGATAATACTCTGCCTGGTACGTTTCACTTGTGCAACAAGTGCTTGATGCTTAAACTATTTTATTGGATATACATATATTGCCAATATCATGAGAAAAATTCTTGTTCTATTGAAAGATTGGCAGCAGAGAATATGTGCTAAAAAAATTGAGACTGATTCAAGTAATGGCTAAAAAGTTCCTTGGGCAAAGGTAGTGTACCTGTCATGTCTAAAATTATGCATTTTAGCATACTTTCATTATCTGCTTTTATCCTCTCTTCTTCCTCGCGGACCCATCTTAATATCCTGCAATATATGATATTACATTTCAGAATAGCACAACCCCATTTCTTAAATGACATGTAACAGCACTCTGGCTAATTTGGTTGGTTCTTAAAATGTCAACAATGAACCTTATGTTCTAATAATGAATTCATTGGCAGTAACTGGTATAATAGGTACTGGAAATTATAATGGACTAACCTTTCTTGAAGGTAAGTGGAATTTGCGAAGTAGATTGGGGACTCAATGGCAAGTATGAGAATCGAAGGAACCCTTAGAGCTTCTCTATATCTGTTGAGGCTCTGGTATATATGAGTTCCTGGTATGTTTCCCACAACTACTGTGTTTGGTCTAGTGACATGCAATAGAATTTTGAACACTGAAACTCCAACCTGAATTTCCAAGCAAAATAAGTCAGAAATAGTCAATTCATAATTAATAGAAAAATTAATAACTCAAGAAAGTTATTTAAAATTCCAAAAGTAGAAGAACTTTAGAAATTAATGGAGAGCGTACTGCAATGGCAAGACCCAGAGGCACTGAAATAAAAAGAACCCCCAAGAACGAGCACAAACAAGCCAAGAAATCAAGTTTGTCAACTTTCCACAATTGGTATGCGCCCCGATAATCGATTAGTCCTATCACAGCTGTTATGATGATGGCTCCCAAGATTACATTGGGCGTGTAGTAAAAGAGTGGCATGAGGAACAGCAGAGTCACAAGCACAGCTGAAGCCATTACTATGTTCGAAACTGCTGTCTGTGCTCCAGCATTGTAGTTGACTGCAGATCGAGAAAATGATCCTGACAGAACAATTGAACAAGGGTATGATTCAGAAGCTGCGATAATCTCAGTGCAAACCAGAAAATGTTATGAACATAAGGGATCCTCACCTGTTGTAACGTAGCAGGAAGAACAAGAACCAGCCATGTTCATGATACCAATGGCCATCATTTCTTTGTTACCATCAACTTGATAGTTCTTTATAGCAGCAAATGTTCTGCCGACAGCAATTCCTTCCTACACAAAAGGAAGACTGAAATATTTAGCAAGACCTGAAAGGAAGCTAATGATACTGAAATTGTTCATTTTGAGCAACTTACAGTGAGAGATAGAATTCCAGTAACAATGCCAGTTTTTATAGCAACAGCAAGCAGAGGACCATTAAAATACAGCATATTTGATGAAGGTGGATTTAAGCCCTTCGGCAAATGACCAATCTGTCAAGTAAACAAGAATTCAATTTAGAGAAGTTATGCAAGTAAATCACTGATACAGAATGATTCTAATTTATGAGTTTGCAAGCTTAAAATGACGATTCTTACAATTGAAACTCCATCAATCTTTGATTTGAGGCAGAAAACTAGGAGGGTTGAGACAATAACTGATGTTAATGGTGCTGCTGCTGATACCCAGAAAAGTTTTTGTTTCTTCATGCTCTGTGTCAATCCATACAACATTAAAACTTCTTTAAGAACTATTCTCAAGGATGTGAAAAAAATAAGTGAACCATGTTTTGTAAGAAAAATGGAGACACTTACAATATGCCTTGCTGTCAACAGAAACAGCAGGAAACTGAAGCCCATAAAAATGGTTTTCCAGGACCACTGCAATTCAATTACTGATATGTTACTATATGCAACTTTGAGGAAAAAAATAAACTTGGATCATCCACCTATTAAGCACTTTAGGCTATTTTTTTTTTTCTTCAATTTGATAAAAATTACCTCATCTCTATGGTTAAAAACAGAGGCCATAACAGGAACAAATTGCATCTTGCTAGTGAAGTGAACAATTCCAAGCAACCCTTTCAGCTGCTGCAGCGAAACAATGATGGCTGCACCAGCCATAAACCCAACAAGAGTGGCCCTTGATAGAAAATCAATAATAAAACCTAACCTGTGATAATAAAAAAAAAAATCAATTCACAATTAAGAACAAAAAAGAATAAAGTTTCCTTCTACCATCACTATCATGTCAAAGAAAATGATAGTGTTCAAGGTTGGCTACAAAATTTCAGAATATTTTCCTTTGGAAAAAGCAGCTTTCTTTGGGAATAAAAGAAATTATTTGATTGGAAGTCAACATCAAGAGAAGTTGGTGTCATACAACTTCAAGAAAACACATCACTATCAAATTTTTATAACATGAAAAAAGTTGATAGAATTTTTACCTTAGTAGACCTAAAGAAGCCTGAAAGACACCAGCAAAGAAGGTAGCAGTGAAGGCTAGTTTCAGGTAAAGAATTTGATCATCAGTTGGAGAAACTGCTTCACTAAGCATAGACCCCATCACCAGTGATGCTATTGAGACTGGACCAACACCAAGGTGTCTTGAGCTTCCAAGAATTGAGTATATCAATGGAGGTACAAAGCTTGAATCTGCATCAAAACAACCCATTGAGTATAAATTTTTCACTTCAAAAGATTGTTTTTTTTCTTTTTTCTTTTTCCATTTGTTCATAAGTGAATTTCAGTATTGATACTCACACAGTCCAATTATGGGTGGCAAATTTGCTAGTTTTGCGTAACTGATCCCCTGTAATATAATTAAAAAACCTATATCAGATCACTTTTTTCTTTTTATAATTATCTTTATTTTCAAGAACATTTTTTTCATAAGGAAGAAGACCAGATATGAATTAATCTTCATCAAGTAGTGTTTGAACAAGATCATCATATCCATATGATATCAAACCAGGAAAAATAAAATATTAATAAGTTGTATTCACATGAATTGGTAAGACAAAAATCATGTTGCTAAATAAAACAAGAACATAATGAGAACAAAAAATTCACTAATAAAAATAAACCCATTTCAGATCAGCCACTTCACCTCTGAATTAAAATAAATTGCCACTTTAATGATCCAAAAAAAGCGACAACAATTCTAAAGAATATATGGCAACCCCAACTTAGAGTCCTTTCTCTGTGACATGACAAAGACCACATGCATGTATATCCATACGATACATTTCTGTATATATACATATATATGGAAATGATATACATAAACACGTATAAAACATATATACATATGCATAGGTTTCCTGGTTCTAACCTGAGGAATTGCAAGACTGGCAATGGTGAGGCCAGAAATGATATCAGACCTGAAGAGCTTTAAACTATACTCTGGACCCCATTGAAAGATAGGGAACAAAAACTGAAGACCCAGAATGAGTTTCTTGGACCATGTTTGGTTCTTGAACCTGTAGAGAGGATCATCAGGGAAAAAGATCTCAGCAAGCCTTTGTTTTAGTTTATGGAAGGTGGGTTTTTTAGGTGGCAAGCAAACAGTGTGTATCTCCATGGTTGGTGGTGGCATTATTAGTGATCCTTCACTAGAAACTCTGAGGCTAGTCTCATGGCAACTGAAATCTTCAACTCTATTAGAATTGCCAACCATTTTCACTTAACTTTTTTTTGGGTACTGAATTTGGTGAAGAAAGACATGAGCATGAGTTTGAATTTATAGGAAGAGATTACATAAAAAGAGAGGGTGCGTCAAGAGCATGGCAGTTACTTAGCAGCAGTTGCCTGCATTTGTTGGGTGGGGGTATTTTAGTCATATTTAGGTGCTTCATAATTACATGGTTTTTGTACGCCAGGGTTAGTTTGGTCATGTTGAAGGCCCTTGGGTAAATAAATTTTTCCATATAGATTAAAAATATAATTAACATAATTGTAATATATTTTATTTTTAATATATTCTTCCATATTATATTATTTTATTAAAATTAAATAATTTAAATAATAAAAAATATATTATTAATAACTGTTGAAACAACTGGTCGTGATTGTTTTTACTTAAACAATATATCATATTTAACCTCTAATACATGCAATCGTATCGAATTAATTATTAACAAGATAATTATAATACTTATAATCTTACATAGATCAAACTAAATTAATTAGAATTTATTAAATTCTTAATACCAGTAACTTCGATCAAAATAAATAAAAAATATGTTATATAAAAATGTTAATAAATTGATAAATTAAGTATCATGCTAAAAATTACTTATAATCTGTTAGTAGTATTGTTATTATTGTTATTTATTTCAAATATTAATACTTCTAATATTTTTAAAATTTAAACTTTTATGCTCATTGTTTAATAATTAGTAAAGTGATAAAATAAATTATTAGTTAAAATAAAGCTTTAAACATTTAAAGAGTAGCGGAATTAATTAATTTTGTAGTGAATGTACATTATTAATGGATTTCTTTATTATATTTTTTATGGTTAAATTTACAATTCTCACTATTATCTTATTTGTGTATTGAGATTTATTACATTTTCTTTTTGGTGGAACAACAAATTTAGTTAACGCTATAAAAATAAATGTTCTAAACTTATGCCAAAAAAAAAAAATCTTTTAGTTTTATCAATGACTCAACTAATAACTTTAATCAACTACAAAGTGTTATTTTCATTTAAGCGATATTTTATATTTGAGTCATGACATATACAATTGCGTTAAATTAGTTATTGAAAAGTTTTTACTACTTTTATAGTCATATTCAAATCAAATTAAATTAATTAAAATTTAGTGGATTCTGAATATGAATAAGTAAAAAAAAAAACTCAAAGTTAAATAGGTGAATTATGCCTTGGATATTTATTTCCATGTACTAAGCATCAAAACAAATAAAATAATTAGCATATGCATAGTAAGGATGGCGTGAATAGTTTTTGGAAAACAGCATATTACACTCGCAGCTAATTATATTTGTATGATTTTTCACTTTATTTTTTGTATTTTCAGTTTTTTTAAATTGATATCTCAATTTATCTATAATTTATTATATAAACACTTATTTATACTGTTGGTAAGACATATTAAATAACGCATTAGTATACACATAATAGTAAAATAGTAAATTCATGCAAGTACGGGAGTAAAATGATAATTCATGTAAATATAGATGACTGAATTTCCTATACAAATATTTATCTAATAGGCTATAAATAAGTTGAGTAGTTCATTTGATAAAATTAGAAGACGCCTTTCTAAACTAAGTTAGTGGATTATATATATATATATATATATATTGGAAAGAATATATATGCACTTTACTGAAATGAGAAATATGATAAATTTTCCGTGAATAAATTGTCAATACAATTGTCAAAAATTAATTGAGTGGTTAAATAATAAAAAAAAATTACAATATTAAAAAAATTAAAGTTGAATCTCAAACCATCATAGAGGTGAAATTCTCTTTGATACAATTATATTTATTTGGTTGACAAAGTTGGGAAGTATTTGGGGCCATCATTTACTATACAAAGTGACCTCTATTGTCATAAAGTTGACCTTGGGTGTTCTTGTAGCAATATTTGTGTTAGGGAAAATATCGAAAGATTTTTATAAGCCGATATGGAGCACTTTCCGAAAATGAAAATGAAATTTCGAGTCCTATTTATAATACTTCTTTTTTCTTTTTAACAGTCTATTTATGAACTTCCAATAACAAAAAATTGTATAAATAAAATATTGTCATTTATAGGCAACAATGTGATTTTCTAAAAAAAATTCAATGTATTAGAAAGACAAATTTTGAATTTATTTTATAAAAAGTTTGAGAAAATTATTTTTAAAATTTCTCTTTTTAAATTTTTAAATATAAAAATACTTAATTTGTTCATAGAAATTTTGTTAATTAAAATGTAATTAAGTTTAACTAGTTATGAATTGTCTAATGTTTTCTTAATCTATAATATATAATATGAATGGTGCAGACTGTGAACTTTTTTTTAATATCATTATACGACTTAATTTTCGGCTTACACCGTAGAGTATTAAGGCTACCATATATTTAATTTTTTAAAATATAAAATAGACATATTTGCCCCTCAATAATTCTTTTGCACTCTCATTGATTTATCTGTCTCTTTGTTTTTATTTTTAAAAACAAACTATACCACCAACTAAATTTGTATTCTTCTCCTTAAGAATCTTTTTTTTTTCTTTCATTTTCTTAGGAAAAAAAATTAGTTTCTTCCTTAAGAAAATTACGACTTTAATTTTCGTACTTTTCAAATAATTTATTTTAATAATTTTATGCTTGATTTATTTTTATTTTTTTGAAAAAATATATGAACGAATTTATTTTTCAAAAACTTTATTATGAAAAATGATAAATAAACATATTAAAAGGATTAGTCACTATAAAAAATATAAATATGCATTTTTTATTACATCTAGGATAGTTTGTAGTTGTTCAACTTTATTAATAGATTATAATATTATCTTTAATTTAAATATCTATCCAATAATTGCATTTAAATTTGTGATGGTATTTCTAATGAGTTAAAACTTGAGTTAATTTTTATTATTAAATTGAACAATTTGATCTACTAGTTTATCAAACTCCTCCAAAACCCATCATTTCACAAAATATAATTAAGATTAATGTTGCTAAAATTAAAATATCTCTATAATTTTTTTAAAAAATAAAAAAGAAAAGGCCATGAATGAATAAGAGTCCAGGAGAATTATACAGTGGATAAATATCTTTATAACATTTTAAGGAATTAGATACATATGCTGTGCCCTTAACTATTCATGTTGTGCCATTAACAACACTCATAACTAGGATAAAAGTTAATCAAACCGAAAACGATGATTTGAAGTGGTTATATAGATAATTATGGTTTTAAAATTTTATAAATTGATTTTTTAATTTGATTTCGGATTAAGAAAATAAAAATTCAATAAAACCGAATCTAACTGAATTAATAATATAATATAATGTAAAACTGATTTTTTATAAAAAATATTCATATTTAGAGAGAAGATATTAATGCTAATAATTTTTTAATTTCCTAAAATTATAGACTTTTAATTACCTAGATTTCTAAACTCTTTAATTTTTCTTTTACTCTTATACAAATACCTCAACTTTATAGTAAAATTCTGCATAACAATTCTGCACATTTTATTTATAATTCTGCATGTAATACAATTCTGTATAACTATTTTACACATTTTACTTATAATTCTGCATATAGTAAAATTCTGCACACTTTACTTAGAGTTCTTAATATAGTAAAATTATGTATAAGAATTTTGCACATATCACTTAAATTTCTGCATATAAAATTTTTATTTAATTTAATTTTTTTTTTTTACTTGTAGAATTTTTAGGATCAAGTGTTAAATTCAATCCGAAACAAGCTACCATTGATGGATAAATGTCTTGGAATACGTGATTGAGCAAAAATTTACTTTACTAGTTTATAAATTATATTTTGAATTTTTTATAAGTTAAAGTAATATGTTGAATTTATATGTTTTGAATAATGTTATATTATTATTTTGAACATATGATTTTAAGTTAATTTATGTGGTATGTTTAGTTTTATTTTATTTATTCATTTACTTGTCAAACGAACTAAACCGACTATGCAAATCAAATCCAAATAATTTTGGTTTGGATATTTTTAATATTACCAAGTTTGGTTACAAATTGAAGTGTTCAAAAATTGATTTTATTGGTTTGATTATAAATTTTTGGTCTAAATCGACCAAACCAAACTATAAACACCCCTACTCATAACAATATATACACATTCGATTACTATTATAGGGTAACTAGAAACTATTAAAGTTTTTAAGTTTTTATCTAGCAACTGATTTTGAAATCAGTTGAAAAAAAATTGTTTTTATTTAAATAATTTTTTAAATTTAAATCATAATATATGTAGTTATATTATATTAATTGTTAAGAAATTTTTATCTTTTTTATAAATTTTGAAAATGAGAAAAAAAAAATAAGGTCAATGGCAATAGGAAAAGCTGTTCGAGAGAGTAAGGCCATAAAGTTTAAAATATTAATTTTAGTTGTAAATTACACTCTTTTCAATTTAATTATATATATGTATATAGCCACAACAGACCCACTAAAATATTCTTGTTAATGCATATTTGCTGATATTTTTTCAGGTGTTGATAGGCTTATGCATGACTTTTGTTTGATTCGGTCAGTAAACATCTGGAGCTTATATATTAAGCTCAAGAAATTCGGGTCAAAATTTTCTTTTGTACAATAATATATATATATATATATATGATTTTTTCATCATTTTGTAAGAGTTGGGTTCACTGAGATTTCAAGTGTCAGGGACTCAGGATAGTGTTAGTTTTTAAAGTTAGATTTGACAAAAAAAAAAAAAAAAAATTGGTTGAAAAAATTTCTGAAGTTAAAAAAAATTATAAATTTTAATAAAAATTACCATTTAATTGAGAAAAATCTAATTAAAATATATGAATTATCACAATTTTTTAACATGAGAGTTTTCAAAACTCTGACCAAATTTTTCAGTTTATCAAACAGAAAATTATATTTATATTTTTTTATTCAAAAAGTTCTCTTTAAATCTATATATAGATCTTGAATGTATTATAAATAGAAATTTATGAAATTAAGAGTTAAAAATTTTATAAATTTTAATAAAATCCATGTACGTATTATAAAATACTCAATCTCAATGAGGCCGAAAATAACTATTCAATCTAAACTATCGTAAATGGTAATTGTCTCTTGGTGTTTTGATATCCAAACGGTGTTCTTTAGACGTGTGAAAGTTATAATGATAGATTTATTTTTTTAATCTAATGTTTTCAGTATTTGTTAATTATAAAAATTTTTATTAATTCAAAATTAGAATTAAATGAACTTATTAGGGAATAAAAATTTTCAAGTATTTATGTTTTATATATATAAGACTCAAATTCAAAATTTTATATTGAATAATTCGACATTTTTATTATTTGTATTAACGAATATCGGTATAATGAGAAATTTATTTGTTTGTTCAAGACCAATCCGATTCTCTTTATTTTAGCAATGTAAGTCATCAAATTAGACAATCGCTTTGCTTTGCTATTATATTGTTGAAATTAAACCCAATAAATTTTCTGTTTAAAATATTACATAATTTTCATATGGTTAGTCCAGTTGTCAAAAAAAAATATATATATTTTTTATCATGGGAGGGGAAAGGCCATGATTAAATTCAAAATTTATTAATATTTTAAAAAATATCATTAAACTATTCAACTTTTAATAAAAAAAAAATAATTAGAAATGACTCCATTTTAAATATATCATACTAATAAATAAATAAATAATCTTTTCGTCGGCTGTGATAAAAACTTAAAAAATGATTTATTAATATAATGTATTATACTAAAATGTGCTTGAGTGGAATATCTCATATTCTGCTGATATATATAAAAAAATAAAAAATAAAAAAAAATCTCATTCTCCATTTAGCTCCCTCTTCGAACTAAATGGGCAATAAATCATGGCCGTCCAATTGAGGTAACTTGACTTTAATTTTGGATCAAATTCTATTCTAGTCCTTCACTTTTCACTCTCTACTTTTGTCCTTTTTTTTTTTTTTTTAAAAGACTTTTGTCCATGTTTTCTCCATAATAAAGTTTCCTTTCTTATATTTAAGCTGTCAATTGAAAATTCTTTTTAGCACTTTGGTACTTCCTTATTCCATTCAAATTCTCAAATTTCTTTTACTTTTCAATACATTAAATTAAATCATTTAATTTCACAGCACTGTTAATTAGTTGTTGTTTGTAGAAATAATTTTTAACGTGCATCCAATTAAAACTTTAAAAAAACAAAAATTTCAAGCAAAAATTATTAGTTTAGTACTCCACGATAATTATTAGTTTAATTTCAAGCAAAAATTATTAATTTGGTTTTCAAATGTACTACGATAATATAAAAAGTCCGCAAAGTACCCTAATAATTATTCCTTTAAAAGAATATTTTTGAGGTTTAGAGCTTTGCTTGATTTGTAAAGTTAGTCTATATTTAATTTAGAAAAAGAGGACTATCTCTGTAATATAATATATAAAAATTGAATTTAAAATCATCAAAAAATAAATATAATTTTTTTTTGTTAAAATTAACATAATTATATAACTCATAAAAAAAAAAAAAAACTCTTATTTTTCTTTTTCAGCCGCTCATATTTTTTAAGAAATGAGGGGTAATTTTTTACTATTTTTGTCTGAAATCATCCATCGCTATATCTTTTTATCAATTTATTTTTTTAAATAAGTGATTATTTCACATAAATTTAAATTTTATTTTGTTTTTTAGGATTTTATCGTCTTGTTGCGAAGTTTGATTTGTCGTCATGTTACAATATTTTATTTTTTATCTTGTTATAGCTTTTTCTTTATGTGAGACGATTCAAACATGCAAAGCATATTTGATGAAAAAGAGACAATGAATCGGATTATGGTCGTCAATATATCGCAAAACTTGAGTCAATTTTAGTCGCTATAGTATTATCAAATTTGTAGATTTTAACTCGATTTATCATGTTATTAATTTGGGTGTTGTTTCATTCTTTATGATTTTTAGCGAATTCATATATATGTTTCTATCAATATATTGCTAGTTTGAATCAATAAATTTTTTTTTCAAAAAATAAATAAATATAATTTTATGTATTTAATGCTTTCAGTATTTGATAATTACAAAAATTCTGACTAATATGAAGTTTGAGACAGGTTGAAGCAAAAGGAAAAGCTCTATTATCATCTCTTGTCTTTATATATAAAATTTAAATTTGAGATCTTATTTAAGAAAATTTAAACTATTTACAATTTCAATTAATAGATGTTGATAAAATAAATATGATATTAATTGATTTATTTATAAATTAATTTGAAAATACATGATGGTCTTTCAAAAAGCAGATTTTTACAGTAAGAAGTTACAAAATGTAAAAACAAAATTAAGGTGATGTGCCAAAAGTAACCCCACCACCCAGCAGACAAAAAGAATTCATATCTAACATTAATACGAAGCTGTTTGTTTTGGGGGGAAAAGAAGAAAAAAGAAAAGGTGAAAACTAATACATGGATTCAACTCATTTAAATCTCAAATCCAATATTGAGATTACTTGACCAATTTGATTGCTTTAAGCATTGACCCTTTAAAAAGAAATTTATTAATGAAACGCCAAAAAAATTGAATACATTTGGCAAATAAACTGCATCAACAACTTGCTATTTTATAACAGATATGCCTCTACGTTGCAGCACTAGAATTTGGAAATAGTATTTTTTTCATTTTAAAATTTTTTTAATAATTAATTTAATATAACTATATATATTACGATTTGAACTATTATTTAAACGAAAAAAATGAGAGACTCACATAATAATAATAATAATAATAATAATAATAATAATTATTATTATTATTATTATTATTATGATATACATATATATATATATATATATATATATATATATATATATATATATATATATATATATATATATATATATAAAATATACCAAACTCTATATGGTCACATAATTATACTCTTTAACTCTCTAAAGGATTTAGACATTAAAAATATACAAAAAATGTAAATACTAATTCCAAATAATGATTTCTACATGATTTTCTCTCCGTTTATTTTGAAGAGAATTATTTGAATAAAGGGTACAACCATAACCCATGTAGAAATACAATGTATACTGCTGTAGTAGATATCAAAACATTTTTGGCAGAGTTTCTCCTCAATTTTTCAATAGCAATAGCTAAGAAGATGTAATCACTCATTCGATAACAAAATCATTGCCCTTTTTGCATGAGCAATACATTTTTTTACTTACAATTGGAGAACAATTCAAGAAAACAAACCGAAAAATGTTACAAATGTCATTACAGAAGACATAGATATCTATCTATTGCATCTCTCCATCCAGTGGAATGCAATGAAACAAATATCTAAAGTTATTTTTGATGATTAAATTAATTAATGAAATTTCGATAGAGTTATGCCATAATATAACTCCACCAGATGGACCTCATAAAAAAATAAGATTAACCAAATTAATTAATGCACATACAAATTCAAAAAATACTTCCAATATTTCAACGTCACACCCTCAACTACAACATAACATTTGTCACCATCATAATTACTTCTAAATCATAACATTTTCCTAATATACCATTTAGAATATAACAAAATATATCATTCACAATAGAGTTAATAATATTCTAAATGTTAACAAAAAAAAAAAACACACCAATAAAATAAATCAACAACGCCATGCACAGACATATAATTAAAAAAAATATATTAATATTCAATCCAAATATGTGACAATATTTAATAATTTCGCTCAATGGAATTTATTATTATTAAATTTATCATACGTTCTAAAAATAACTATTTTTATAATTTCAATAACCTTATTATATACAATAATATATTTTCGTAACAATATATAAAATTAAATTACTATTATGATCTATCTGCATGTATGTTTATAAGTAAGATTTTTCTCAATGATAGATTAATAAGTTTTTAATTAAGATCATTAAACTTGTTTATATGATAAATAAATTATTATTATTATTATTATTTCTTATAATTAATATTATTAATTTTTCCTATTTGATACATTCAAGTAATTTTAAATTTTACTAATTTGAATTTATATAGTATTATTTCTTCTATATTATATTCGAATTTTATTCTAAAAAATTATTTCTCCTATTTATTTTTATTAATTATTTTGACATAAATTACATTAGCATTATTCCAAATTTTAGTTAACAAAAAATCACAATTCAATTATACAATAACTTAATTTTTCATAATTAAAACAAGATTGAAATTTTTGCACAATTCTTTCCACATAACCACAACAAAAAACATAACAAAAACATATATAATTAAAAAAAAATACATAACTCAAATTACTATCCAAAAAATGATAATGGAGTTGATTAGAGAGGTAGTGTGAGTTGAATACAATAATCACTAACATAATTGAGTTGAGAGTTGTGTGAACTCTAGAGATTTAAAAAAATAATAAAAAAGGGAAAAAAAACTTCGTAGCTGCCAATGGACACTGGTTGGAGTGCTAGCACGGCGGCGCTGACAGTCATGTTGGCGGTGTGGGATGAGGGACCAATAGTTTTTTTTTTTTTGACAGTGTAGGGAGAGAGAAAAAGAGAACCTGTAGCGGCAAGGTAATTAAAATTTAATGACGGACCGTCACTAAATTAGGGTTTTTCCACTTTCAAAATCAGCGATGGATTAAATAATTCATCATTAATGAGAGACCGATAATAAATTCGTCATTAATTTTCGATAGAAATCCGCCACAATTTGATCTCTAATTTTTGACAAAATATAGTGACATTACTTTGCGACGAATATTTTTATCCGTCGCTATTTAGCTACGGCATAACGACAAATTTGAAATCATATCTATTTAGCAACTATTATGAATGTGAATGAACAATATATTGCTTGTGAATGAACAATATATTGCTTGTGAGAGAATAGTACTCAAATAGTGAAAATGAAATCTCTATATAAAGGGATTGAAATTCATTAATGAGAAGGTTAAGATTAAGAAGAAGAAAAGATAGATTACTCTCCAAATTCTTTCAATATTATAGTTCTCTAAATTCTCTCCAAACTCTTTCTAAATTCTCTCAAAATCATTCTACTATAAAATATTTTTCTTCTAGTTAAATACTACTAAATTCAAGTTTAGTTCTATAACAAAATAAGTAATTCAATCTTTATTTCACAACACGTTATCAGCACGAGGAGCTCTCGATCAAAATAATAAGGTACATATTTCTTAATATTTAATATTTATGAATATATTAGTTGATTATATATTATCATGGATGGCTATGTCTCCTACTAATTTATATATTTATATTTATTTCTTCAATCTAACTTTATATTAATTGTTATTTTTATTTTGTTTTACTAACTACACCATTGATGCAAATATTGCTAGAAATGGTTCTAACCTTATGGATGGCTATGCCTCCTACCAATTTATATTTATGCACATTTATTTTTTTTATTATTTATGTTAATGGAAGGCTATACCCCATTTTATATTAATGGACGGTTTTGCCCCATATTTATACATATCGTTATGTTAATTCACTTGCTATAAATAATCATATCAACATTATTTATTGATTTTACTTTATACAATTTATTTCTCAATATATTATATTAAAAAAAAAAAAATTCTAACGGCTATATTTTTATTACCAACGGTAATATAACGGTAATAAACGGCTATATTTTTCATTATAAATAGATGAGCTATAAATGTTATTCATTCACACAAATTCATACATTTTCTCTTTCTCTCTTTACTCTAAATTGTAAACATGATTTGGTATATTTATATTTGTGTTTTGATCATGACTATTATAATTGTTTTAGGAATAATTAATATGGAAGATGATTTTCTATTTGATATAATTTCAAGTATTATTGTATCATTTTTTGTACCACTATTATTTCTTGCAATATTCATTCATGATATAATTAATTAGTAAATTCTGATCATGTTTGATTTTTTTTAGTAGTCATCAAATTTATGAATTCTAATTGAGTTATATTTTTTTTATTAGTTATCATAATGACAAATCTAGCAAAGCTTGAGTTCGTTGCTCTTGACATCACGGGAAAAAATTATATGTCTTGGATTCTAGATGTAGAAATGCATCTTCAATCAATGGGGTTAATTGATACCATAAAAGAAAATAATAACACCTCATTGCAAGATAAGGCCAAGTCTATAATTTTTCTCCGTCGTCATCTTGATGAAGGATTAAAATGTGAATATTTGACTGTCAAAGATCCAAGTGTTCTTTGGAAGGATCTAAAAGACAGATATGATCATCAAAGAGATGTAATACTACCAGTAGTCACTGATGAATGGAGAGCTTTACGCTTTCAAGATTTCAAAAAAGTGAGTGACTATAATTCTGCAATGTTCAGAATAGTATCACAATTAAAATTCTGTGGACAAACAGTCACAGATGAGGATATGCTGGAGAAAACTTACTCCACATTTCATGCATCAAATGTTACACTGCAACAACAATACAGGATGCAGAGATTTAAAAAATATTCTGAACTAATTTCATGCCTACTGGTAGCTGAGAAAAATAATGAACTCTTGATGAAAAATCATCAGTCCCGTCCCACTGGCTCAATAGCATTTCCAGAAGCAAATGCTACAAATTATTCTAGATATAAAAAATTATAATAGCCGTGGACGTGGGAGAGGTAGAGGTCGTGGACGTGGAAGAGGTCAATTCTTTGGCCATGGTCATGGAAATAAATATAGTAATACTCCACAACAAACTCAGACTCAACCTCAAAAGAAGTTAAAATCAGTCATCAGTGGTGTTCAAGAAAGGCCTCAATATAAGTCTGAAACTGTGTGTTTCAAATGTGGTAGTAAAGGACACTGGTCACGAATTTGTCGAACACCACCACATCTTTGCCAACTTTATAAGGCATCATTGAAAGGCAAAGAAAAGGAAATAAACTTCAATGAGCATCATACTCATGTTAATGATACAACTCATTTAGATGTTTCTGATTTTACTGATGATTTTACTGACAATGGAAATTGAGACATCTATAATTTTAAGTATATTGTTATTACTTATTTGATTCTGAAGAATATGTTATTGTTATGTATGTTATTTTTAAATTAAATAAAATGTCCTACTTTATAATTATTTTATGTTTTTACCTTAATTGATTAATTTTGTGTTTATTTATTTTGAAGTTTAATATGGATTGTACTCAACATAAAGACAATATTGGAGATCTCTGCATACCAGATAGTGGTACTACACATACTATCTTGAAAAATAGAGATTATTTCTCTGAAATAAAGCCCACAAAGGCAGTTGTAAAAACAATATCAGGTCCTGTAGATCTGATTGAAGGAATTGGCAAAGCTAAATTTATGTTACCAAATGGAACAAAGTTTATAATTGATGAAGCTTTGTTTTCACCAAAATCAACAAGAAATTTGTTGAGTTTTGATGACATATATCGAAATGGGTGTGATACCCAATCTATTACTATAAATGGTAACAAATATTTAAATATAGTTTCCTATGAATCAGGAAAAATGCAAGTATTGGAAAGACTGCCAAAACTCCCTACTGGATTGCATTACATGCATATACATGTAATTGAATCAAATATGGCAGGTAAAAGAAAAATCTTATGATCCTTCAATAATAAATTTATGGCATGACAGATTAGGTCATCCTGGATCAGTAATGATGCGAAGGATAATTGAGAATTCACATGGGCATCCCTTGAAGGGGCAAAGAATTCCTCAATCAAATGAAATGCCATGTACAGCTTGTTCTCTTGGAAAATTAATCTTGAGACCTTCACCATCTAAAATTCAAAATGAATCACCTATGTTTCTTGAAAGAATTCAAGGTGATATATGTGGGCCAATTCACCCACCATGTGGACCATTCAGATATTTTATGGTATTAATTGATGCATCTAGTAGATGGTCACATGTTTGTCTATTGTCAACTCGTAATGTTGCATTTGCAAGGTTGCTTGCTGAAATTATTAAATTACGAGCACAATTCCCTGATTATACAATCAAGAGGGTAAGACTTGATAATGCTGGTGAATTTACATCTCAAGCATTCAATGATTATTGTATGTCTACTGGGATCATTGTTGAGCATCCCGTTGCCCATGTACATACTCAAAATGGTTTAGCTGAATCATTGATTAAACGACTTCAGTTTATTGCTAGACCATTAATAATGAGAACAAAGCTTCCCATTTCAGTTTGGGGTCATGCAATCCTACATGCTGCTTCATTAATTCGCATCAGACCTAGTGCATATCATAAATACTCCCCACTACAATTGGCATTTGGTCAAGAGCCAAATATTTCCCATCTCAAAATTTTTGGTTGTGCAGTATATGTACCCATTGCGCCACCTCAGCGCACAAAAATGGGTCCTCAACGAAGATTGGGAATTTATGTTGGGTTTGAAACACCCTCGATTATTAGATATCTTGAACCTCTAACTGGTGATGTTTTTACAGCACGTTTTGCTAATTGCCAATTTAATGAGGTTGTTTTCCCAACATTAGGAAAAGGGGAGAAAGAAGTGAAAAGGGATATTTCATGGAATGAACCATCATTATTGCATCTGGATCCTCACACAAAACAATGTGAATTAGAAGTGCAAAAGATTGTGCACTTACAAGCAATTACAAATCAATTGCCAGATGCATTTACTGATACAAAAAGAGTGACTAAATCATATATACCAGCAGCCAATGCTCCTGCTCGTATTGAAATTCCAGAAATAAAATCTGAGAATAAAGACACTCATGAGTCTAAAACACGCCAGAAGCGTGGAAGACCAATTGGTTCTAAGGATAAAAATCCTCGAAAGAGAAAGGGAGTAGATAATCATATTGATAGCGAGGAAAATATCCCTGAAGAAATAGAAAATAAAGAAAGTCATGAAACATTGTCATATACTGTTGCATGTGAAATCATAAATGACAAAGATGATCCTGAACCAAAATCAGTCATGGAATGTCAAAATAGGCATGATTGGATAAAATGGAAAGATGCTATGCAGGCTGAATTGGACTCACTAAACAAACGAAATGTTTTTGGGCCAATTATTCCTATGCCTAAAAATGTGAAACCTGTAGGATACAAGTGGGTCTTTGTACGAAAGAGAAATGAGAAAAATGAAATAATAAGGTACAAAGCTAGACTTGTAGCTCAAGGTTTTTCACAAAGGCCAGGAATTGATTATGATGAAACGTATTCTCCTGTTATGGATGCAATTACGTTCAGGTATCTGATTAGCCTAGTAGTTTCTAAGAAATTAGAAATGCGTCTTATGGATGTTGTGACTGCTTATTTGTATGGATCACTTGATAGTGACATTTATATGAAAATCCCTGAAGGATTTAAAATGCCTGAAGCATTAAGTACAAAACCCAAAGAAATGTATTCGATCAAGCTCCAGAGATCTTTATATGGGTTAAAATAGTCTGGGCGCATGTGGTATAATCGTTTAAGCGATTATTTGATTAATAAAGGATATGTGAGTAATATTATTTGCCCATGCATTTTTATTAAGAAAACAATATCCGGATTTGTGATTATAGCTGTATATGTTGATGATTTGAATATCATTGGAACAGAAAATGAGATCCATGAAGCAACAGTATACTTAAAGGAAGAATTTGAAATGAAAGATCTTGGAAAAACCAAGTATTGCCTTGGTTTACAAATTGAGCAAATGCACAATGGGATATTTGTGCATCAATCAAATTACACAGAAAAGATCTTGAAACGCTTTAATATGGATAAAGCAAATCCTTTAAGTACTCCAATGGTCGTTAGATCACTCAATATTGAAACTGATCCATTTCGACCCTATGAAGAAAATGAAGAAATTCTTGGTCCTGAATTTCCATATCTCAGTGCCATTGGAGCTCTAATGTATCTTGCTAATTTTACTAGACCTGACATTTCTTTTGCAGTTAATTTATTAGCGAGGTTCAGTTCAGCTCCAACAAAAAGGCATTGGAAAGGGGTCAAACATATACTTCGATACCTTCGAGGAAATGTTGATTTGGGTTTATTTTATTCTAACAATTCAAAACAAGAATTAATTGGTTATGCAGATGCAGGACATTTATCTGATCCTCATAAAGCGAAATCTCAAACAGGCTATGTGTTCACAAATAATGGAACTGCAATTTCTTGGCATTCCCAGAAACAAACGCTTGTCACTACTTCCTCAAATCATTCTGAAATTATTGCACTACATGAAGCAAGTAGAGAGTGTGTGTGGCTTAGATCAATGACACATCATATTGAAGAATCTTGTGGTTTTCCAGTCAACAAAAGTCCAACAATTTTATATGAAGATAATGCAGCATGCATTGCACAGTTAAGGGAAGGATATATCAAAAGTGATAGAACCAAACATATACCTTCAAGATTCTTTTCATACACTCAAGAGCTAATAAAAGACAATTATATAGATATCAAGTATATTCAGTCTAGCCAGAATTCAGCTGATCTTTTCACAAAGGCACTTCCAACTGCAATCTTTAAAAAGCACGTTCACGATATTGGAATGCGACATCTACATACTATGTGAAGGAAGATTATACATATCAACTTGAGGGGGAGAATATCATGCACTGTACTCTTTTTCCTTAAGCTAAAGTTTTTCCCACTGGGTTTTATTTAGCAAGGTTTTAACGAGGCAGTTGCAAAATATTGTTATTCAAGGGGGAGTATTATGAATGTGAATGAACAATATATTGCTTGTGAATGAACAATATATTGCTTGTGAGAGAATAGTACTCAAATAGTGAAAATGAAATCTCTATATAAAGGGATTGAAATTCATTAATGAGAAGGTTAAGATTAAGAAGAAGAAAAGATAGATTACTCTCCAAATTCTTTCAATATTATAGTTCTCTAAATTCTCTCCAAACTCTTTCTAAATTCTCTCAAAATCATTCTACTATAAAATATTTTTCTTCTAGTTAAATACTACTAAATTCAAGTTTAGTTCTATAACAAAATAAGTAATTCAATCTTTATTTCACAACAGCAACTAATTTTTCGTGCTAGTTGCATCATAAATGTTCTGCGCCTCAAATTAGCGACAGAGTAAATCCATCACTAAATGCCCATCGCTATTTGTGCTTCTTTTTTTTTTGTAATGCATGAAGAACTAAAACTATATATATATATATATATAAGCACGATTCACTACAATTCATAAAAGCTTAACTTTAAAATACAGTAAACTTAAAAATTAAATCTTTCAAAAGTTGGATAATAAAAACTCACACGTATTTAATTAATTCTTTTGTCTCTTATAAAAAATATTTAAATAATAATAATTTTCAAATATTACAATTAATTTTCGTTTTTTTTTAAATAAATATTCAAGTTACAATTTTATGTTCTATTAATGTTGATGATGTGATTAATCACTCGAATACTAATTACAAACTATATGCATTATTATTAGATGATGTCGAATAATGATATGTTTAAAATTATAATGAAAAGAAAATAAATTATGTGAATCTTACATCAAAATTCCTGCTGAGTAATCCCACCATAATCTAACCTTCTGTGACTGAATCCTCGATTTTGATAGTTACCAAAATCTCGATCTTTGGCTTGATTTTTCAGGATTTTTTTTTTAATAACAAAAAAGTTGATGCATTGGCAAAGTAGAAAGTGTGCTAAATTAATTAATAAAAATCCGGTATTAGTGCGTATCGACATAATACATACATACATGCTGTTGCTGTTGTGCCACACTTAGGCACGTGCCAAGATTTAATCATTTTGATTAGTTGGTCTAAAAGTTTAGCATAGAAAAGCTATATCTGTGTGCATGGTGGAGTGGGGATGCTATCTTCCCTTCCCAAGTACTTGTTTGAAGTTCATTTAATTTTCATATAATTCGATATTAAAATTAGAATATGCAGGTTTCCATTAGTAAATTAAATTGCAAAATGTGTAAACATTCAGATAAAAAAAAAGTAAGATTTGAACCCTCATTAATAATTTTAATAATTTTAACTAGTTAAAAAAAATTAGAATGTATAAAAAAGTTAACTTATTTACAATTAATAGATAATATTCATTTATTATCAGTTGATGAATATAATTAAAATTATATTTGAATTAATTATATTTAATTTTTTAATTATATTTTCATATTATTGTACGTTAAATTATGGATAATTATTATTGAAAAATAGACTCGGTGTATAATTTATATCTAATAATTAGAATATTGAATCGCTAAACATGAAATCAAATAGATGGCTGGACTATTATACAAAAGGCTAAATTAAAGCTAGGTTGAATTCAATTTTAGAATCATATAAATTTCGTATAAATTTAGAATCATAGGCAGTCAAAAGTTTCTGCTAATTGAGCAATATGAGTGATCAATTCTGCCAACTTTGCAAAAGATTATATCACCGACCACTAAAATTTTATATATATATATATATATACGGGGCTAAAGAATATAATTCTGACTACCAACTTCTTAACCATATTTCACCTTACATAATTGAAGGGACACAGACATCGCTTCTTTTTCCCTATACGCAGTGAGAGGCCAGTGATCAAAGTTGATCAAAATGAACATAAATTATCAAAAAATATTTGATGGGACAAGACATTTACTTGTCCCTATATGCGGCGAGTGGCAGCAGCTTTTCTTCTTTTGCCTATAAATGGATGGTAAAATAAAAAGATAAGCATTTGCAAATGAATATGTATATATAAAATAAATTGTGTATTTTTTTAGCCTTGGAAATTTATGGGTATCCACAATTGATGAACAATAATTAAAAGGGTATGGCTCTTTTAGAATCATTCCTTTGATATTTAGAGTGAACAGAATATTCTTGTTATGGTGTTGTATAGATTTGATGGGTACACATGGTGATGGTGTCACATAACTGGGAATATAATTCAATTTAATTGGAGGTGGTGCTGTGCACTGATTCTTGCAATAAGAAATTGCAGTTTCTAAGGCTATCATCTCAACACCTCATATCAATTGCTCATTGTATATATATAAGATTTTGTATTATTATTATTATTTTCTCTTTTGGTGAATTGAGGAGGCTTCCACTTGAACTGGGAACAACTTTGCACCGTTGATATATTTTCAAGTGAGTTTTAGTGGTATTTGATCATTGCATTATGTAGCCACCTAAATTGAAGTACGGTTTTTTTTTTTTTTAATTCAATGGAGGAAAGAACAAGCATTCCAAGCATCGAAATCACCATGCATCCACTCACACCTCAATTTTTAAATTAGCATAATACATGACCCTTTATATTTGATATAATTTATCAGTTTGACACATCAATTTATAATTTCGTCATTTTAATATTTAAATTTGTATAAAATACACTAATATGATATACCACTCTTTATACTTATTATTTTTCATTAGTTCGACATCTCTATTTGTCATTTTTTGTCAGTCAAACTATTAAAATGTGTCACGTGTTGATTTACAATTTTATGCCATATGTGTTGATAGAGAATTTAAAATTATATTTTTTACAAGTGTAAGTGTTAAAATAGTAAAACTATAAGTTAAACTGTCAAACTAATAAAAAATAACAAATATAAGAGATTATAGATGTATTATGCATTTTAAATTTTATGTACATTTTTTAACACACTTCATATGAAATATACATAAATTTTCAACAATTAATGCTAAAAAAAAAAGAAAAATTGTAATCCTCACACGTTTTCTTCACCATGGAGACATTAGGACTCATATAGTGGCTCTGCCATAAGCTCGTCCAATCCGGTCATGCCAAGGTCAAAATGGTTGTCTTCAATTTGATCGACTATTAGTGATAATGTGTCAATAACTAGTGAGTTGACATAGTGCTTGACCATAGGGTCCAACCCTAATTTTCACAATTGCTTCAAAAGGGAAGATGGGTGGAGAAGTTTATTCCTGGAATATACCAATTCCTTCAAGATTTTGCCACTCTTCTAATTATTGCTAGTTTTCATGGTTATGATCATACTTAGATTGACTAGCTATGAGAATCCCCCACGAAAAGTCAACTTAATTAATAGTTGATTGAAATATTAATTATATCACAAGTTTCTGGGTCTTTTGTGTTACGAAAGACATGGTGGTGAACACACTCAATTGGAACTGGCCTTGCCTAGCTGTGTAGTTTACATCTCCATATACAACACAAAGGAATTGTACTTATTATATATGCAAAATCCACCTTACATTTTTTGTCAATGGAGATGGTCACATCATATTATTATGAAATTTTAGGCTACAACTAAAACGTAGATCATCTGGTTTTTCACTAGAATTTTATATGTTGTAGGAGTAGGAAGTGGAGCCAGGTTTGAATTGATATATATATGAGTGTTTTTGCCATTGGCAATAACATTTTGTTTTTGCTAATTCATATGTGCTAACTTGAGATATGGAAACGGAGTAGTTAAATAGTAAAAATTTTCTAAGATGCAAAATTTTCTTTTAAAAAAATGAGATGTATAAACCAATTATATGGTAATGCTAGATAATTGCTTCTAAATTGAGGGGAACAAAAAGATATTGATTTACAATCTATTAATATTTTTTCAAATTAATTAAAAAAAAGAAGATAAGTGAAAAATGAAATGACAAAAAGTAGCAAAATAATATATAAAATATGCGTTATGTTGTCTTCTCTTGCCTAAATCAAATGGCAAGAGAATGAGGGTTATGCGTTCAAATCCTAGTGGATATTAAAAATTAAAACTCTTAGATCTTGATGTTCCTCAACTAAATCAAATACTAATTACTCTATATATCTACAATATTACTAATAATATTAGATAATATATATAGAGAGTGATAGCACAAGTTTGTAATATGATGTGTGTAAAAAAAAACAAAAAAAGATGTGTTCTGTTTTTGTTTATCCTAATTCAGTGCTGAGTGCTTCTATCCATTGTTGGTGGGGAGGCTAAACTTTGATAGATATATAGAAATGGATTCATGAATCGGTAGAGTTGAGAAGAAGAAACAGAAGCTTTGGTTTTGTCTTCTTTATTAATTGTTTCCTTCACCCCCAGGTTCCAAATTACAGATCACACAACACCACATCATTTTTTGACCTTTTCCATTTTGTAGCCTCTTTTTCCTTAAATAGAACTCACTATTTAATTCCTGGTAGAGTGGTGGCATGTATATATGGATGATCATGATTGTTTTTAAACTGATTTTAATTATTATATAATTTTATAGCCTTTTTTTTAGATATATTACAAAAAAAACTGCAATAAAGTTCAATAATTTTATAAACAAAAATGGTGTGAAAGTGGTTTGGATGTTACAGGGTCATTCACAAATTGACTATATATGTAAATTTGTGCCTCCTCTAATCTTAAGAGTTGGTACATAGCAACCAAATAAACAATAAAAACCTACAACTAATTGTCTATAGATATTGGAAGGATTAAATTACATATACTAAAAATATACTTGAAACAATTATCGCAGATGAACTCTGGTCTAGTGGCCAAAATGACTCCAAATGATATTTAAGAATTCAAGTTCAAATCTCATTTCTCCCATTGTACATTCACCCAAAAAAAATAAATTATCGAACATTGGAACTATTAAATATAAAAAATACGTCTCAAACTTGATAAGAATGATAATACATAGTGGGGAATTACACGAAATATTGCATTTTATTTTTCAAATTTAATTATTAGATTTCTGATCGGTTTATTTTTATTTTTTTCAATGAGATTTGGGTTGAATATTATTGTAACCGAAAAGAAAAGTTAGTTATTAGTGGTTAGTATATGTTTTTTAAATGTTTTACCTATTGTAAAAATAACTATATACTTATTCATAAACCCCTAAATATAAAAATAGTAATTTCAATAAGTAAATTAATTTTTGCTATAAATTATTCATCACAAGTGAAAATTTTCATGAATATTAAAGGATGAAAACACTTAAACGTAGAACCTGCATTTTTATTTTTTATTGTACTTTTATATCACTTTGTTTAGTCCAAAAAGAGCAGGCTGTCGGGACCATAACACAAAAAGATGTGAAAGTTACCAGAAAATGAAATTTACAATTGAAAAGTGAGCTTTGTTCAATTTCTTAATTTTCATGCTTTCTTCTTGTTTTTAATTAGCTAATATAGGTATCTAATCACGATTATTGCAATAATGGAGCACTAATTCCCTTTCCATAATTATTTCCTCTGTTTTTACCTTTTCAATTTAAAAATCTTACTTCATGCCTTTAATTTATATAAAAAAATGCTACAAAATGAAGTTAAGTTCTTAGTAGTTATTATTATGAATCTTGGAAGATCCTTGTTACTTACTTCTTGTTTTAGTGGTCTAATGTTTATTCATTTACCAAAAGAAATATTTAAATATAATTGGGTGACTTAGGCAAATGAGATTTAAAATCAATCTATTTTGTCTTTTTTTCCCCAAATTGTTCATAATTTAAAAAAAAAAATTAACGAAGTAGCATGTGGTCAAGAATTTTCTTCATGTTACTAAAATTATAGATATTGAAAACTAGTTGTAAAAAAATGATAAAAACAAAGTAACATGTTTTCCATGCAATTCATTATCCATAATTTACAATTATTCATATGAAGTGTAAGGATACTACACTAATGGCAGCATCCTTATCCAAAATCTGCAAATCATCAGCTGGGATCACACAACACTAATTACTAGTTTTCCCTCCCCATTACCATATATATGTGGCTGAGAAATTTACTGCAAAAATCAAACAAATTTATATTTTTTTCAAAAAGAAAAAAAAACTATAAATTGTTGTTAATTTTTCTTTTTAATAACAGTTAATGATATATCATTAAAGAATTACTAGATATCATTATAAACAACCAAATTTAACGAACTAAAGTTAGTATAAAAAATTATTAGAACAAAACAATGTAGAAATAATAATAACAATAACTCAAAACAACAAACCTAATGCAGTTACATTCATAAATTTTAATTAGGCTCTATGTGAAAGATGAATGCACGTAGTTAGATTTTTAACTATGACGAGGGAGAGATATCTGAAATCAAGTAGTGCATCAAGTTTGAACTCATTTTAGATTTAGATTTCTAAATATTTTTCCTTTAATTTGTCTAACAATTCCATACTAAACTAATAGAAAAATTCAAAAAAAAAAAAAAAAACTATATAAATGGAATAAAATTCACACTAATTTGAAATTAAAACTTTGATATAATTTATTTACAAAATAAATTTTAAAAAAGTTGGATATTTGGATAATTTTTAGCCAAAACCATCTAAGACCATAGGAAACGATGAAGGAGACAAATAAACAGTAGATGAGAAGAAAGGAGGTGGGTGAGGAGAGATATTTGTTTGTGACCTATAATTTGATGATATTAATTGAAGGCAAATTGATAATTTGATGATTTTCTTAATTCTAATGTAGTAATATAAGAAATTAAAAGTTTATTGATTGATACTTTTCTTTCTTTTATTATTTGAAGTCAAAATTAAGAAAATCATCAAAACTAACAAATTAATTCATATTCATCTCATAAACGTAATTTTAAAAATTTTCTTTTATAATTATTTTTTACATATATGATCCTTAATTTCACTAGCAAAATATTAATATATGAATACCACAATTATTTTGATATTAATTCTTTCTTGTTCAATGTCCATTAACTAAATTATTTCCTTTAGAACTTTATTTGATTCGTTTTTTAAAGTTTGTGAATTTTAGTGGTTCAATTTGGGACTTATAATATTCATCTCATAAACCTCATCTATGAAATGTAAAATCATGTCCACGTTGTCCAACTAGATTATTATTATTATTATTTTGAACAAAAATGAATGAGGGTGATTCATTACTTATGGTGGAGTGAGATATATCTTGCTGTAACATATTCATCGATGGCTCAGGACAAACAGAAAGCATACACTTCAGAGCTAAACAGAAAGTCATTCTTTGTTAACCAGTTCACGAATTATTACTGGCTCTATCAATCTTAACAAAGGTGATATTGTCCATAACTCCTCGCATCTCCTTAATATCTTACTCTACGGCTTTATTTTTTTTTATCAATCATCAGTATTTAGAATTCATTCAATTTTAATTCATTCAATTTGATTCGAGTAGAAATATAAGAATAAGAACAGTAAAAATCTTTTAATAATTAATTCAATTTAGTTGTATAAACTAGAATTTGAAATTGAAATTTTATATAAGTGGAAACAAATTTTTACCAATTGATACCATTGATTGTTAGCATTCCTTTACGGTTTTAAACTCCGAAGGAATATTGTCTAGGGGGTTATTAAGAAGGAAACAACCATGGCTGAGTCTGGAGGATATTGTAAATTTGTAATGAGAGCAATTTTATCAGGCTACAACGTATCCATGTTGCCTAATTAGATAGACTTGTTGGGTTGGGAGATGAAGTCTATATACTTCTAGATTTAAAAGCCCAGAAGGTAAAGCGGTGCACTTTTCGGCCGAAGTGAAGGGATATATATACCTTGAAATTGAATAACACCATTTCGACCAAACACATTTGTAATTTTTTTTAAAATATTAATTTGTCAAAGTGAAATTTATTATATTTTCAGTATTAATTAGAATATTTTACTTTATAATTTAAAATAAAATTATTTAAATATTTAATTGAATTAAAATATTTTCAATAGATTAAATTATTAAAAAATTTGATTTATAAATTTATAAAATAAATTAATAAAAATGTATCAAATTAAAAATTATTTTTTTATAAAGAATAAACTTTTACTAAATTTATAAAAAAATCTTTCATTATCTAAAGGAAATAGCCAAGAGGGACAGAAATTAAGACTATTAATAAGAATCGTGGATTAAAAAAAAGTCAAAAGGTACATGAACCTTTCCCTGACGCTGTAAAAATTTGTCTCATTAATATTTCTTTGGCCGGCATATGCTCCTCTTGTCTTGCTTGATGTGAAGGTTTATGGCAGGAGGATGGGTCAAGGCAACGCGGATGCTCAAACTCAATCTTAGCCGTCAATTCAAGCACAAGGAAATTAATCAACGGTTGATGGTTTGTCTGATGACAACACAGTGGGAGGAAAATTCTCAAATTCAGTCTTATACGGTGGATGGAGTGAATGAACCAAGAAATTAATCAATTTTAATTTTTTTCCTTAACGGCAAAGTTTTGTATGGTATATATAGAGGTGTTCCTCTCCCAATCTTCTTCCATCTCACAACATTTTCAAGCAATTTCAAATAAAATCATTGCCTCCTGTGTTATTATCCATATCAACTTTTAACATGGTGAGCTATTAATTGTTGTTATTGTTCATCAATATTTTTAATGCTATATATATATTTTTTATTAAATTCACTTTTGAACTCGTATAATTTGTTAAACAATGATTTAATTTGTATTTATATAATTATTTTTAGTATTTGATAGCTATAAGACTTGAATTAATGTAAATTGAGATCCGAATGAATGAAGTTTTTCAATATTTATATCTTATTTAAAAATTTAAATTTTTTACCATTTAAATTAATAAATATTAATTGATATCTGGTTCTAAAATGGTTTTATCATCTACTACTAAAGTTTTTTTTTTTCAAAATCTTTTCCATGAATTTATTCATATGTTCGAAGTTTTGGCTTGGCTATTCTCTAATTTCCACTTAATTAAGCTAAGTGGCAATTAAATAATGCTCATCACAGTAAAGCTTAGTGAGATATATATACTTCATTAATTTTATGATAATCGTCTAGTATGTGTTCGGTGAAAAAAATGCTATAGATTTCCTCTCAAACTAATAAATTTGTATTTATCTTTGTTTCCAAATGCAGGCTCTTGCACTGGAAATCAAGGTTTGATATTCAAGCAATTTCTTTTTCATGGATTTTGCATCAATTTGCCTCTGTGTTAAGACCATTGACATATTTATATTTATTAGCAAAAAATTAATTCACTAATTTGTTGAATTAGCAAAAAATTAATTCACTAATTTGTTGAATATGATTTTTGAACCAGAAAGAATTTACCCAACTATCAGAAAGGGTTAAATGTGTAGATCTACATCCAACTGAACCATGGTAAATACATTTCAACTTCATGATATTAATCTAATATTTAATATGATTTCACATTAATCTAACATATGGTCTTTTCCAAATATAGGATTCTTGCAAGCTTGTATTCAGGGGTTATATGTATCTGGAACTACGAGTCACAGGTAAAATGCATCATCAATAATCGGAATGTTACTGTATATTCAATTAGATTTAACATATATACGATCTCTTAAATTTGACACATTTTATAGTATGTCCCTTTAACTTACAAATTAATTATTTTGATATTTTAACGTGCTAAAATCATGGTTTTAGACGAAAAATTTTGCTAAACCATTTTTCACAAATTTAAGACGTCTAAATAATTAATTTATAAATTAAGAGAATAAATTAACCAAAAAAAAATCAAATTTGGGAACTATTCATATATTAAGCCTATCCAATTATTTTATGTAATTGTTGCTTACTCAAAACTTTTGTGATTAATATGCTAGACCATGGAGAAGTCTTTCAAGGTCGCCAACTCTCCAGGTATGTATAAACTTCTCAAGTCCTCTTAAAAATCCACTGTGTTTATCAATTTTCTAGTGCTTATAATATCTTTATTTTATTTGCATGATTCTTGCAGTAAGATCAGCAAAATTCATTCCAAGAAAGCACTGGATTGTTACCGGATCAGACGACAAATGTGTTCGCATATACGATTATGGTACAATGAGTTTGATCAAAGAATTTAAGGCACATGAAGATTATATTAGGTGTGTTGCTGTACATCCTTCATCTCCTTGTGTATTGACGTCCTCTGATGACAAGTTCATAAAGATGTGGAACTGGGAGAAGGACTGGGAATGCACTCAGATTTTTGAAGGACATTCACATTATGTGATGCAGACTGTCTTTAACCCAAACGATTCAAATATATTTGCTAGTGCGTCACTTGATGACACCATTAAGGTATGACCTTTACTTTTATTTCAGTTTATATTGCATGGATTTTTCAATTAGTAGACAATTTTAGTATTCGTATTCTCATTTTTCTGTATTGTACTAACTAGACACTACAATTTAGAAGGTAAACATTTTAATTAGAAATTGTTTCTTGTATGTAATTCCATTTCCCATTGTCTCCGTGCAACATAGGTTCTAGTTAATTAGATTTTAATTAGGTTTAAACTCGTAATCTTGTAACGTTGATGCATTTTCTTTTTAAAATATTTTTTTTCAGATATGGAATGTCAGCTCCCCTACTCCCCTTGCTACACTAGAGGGCCACTCAAAAGGGGTCAATTGTGTTGATTACTTGATCAATAATGATAAACTATATCTGCTAAGCGGTTCTGATGATTACAACGTCAAGGTTAATAATTCTGGAGCTCTTCTACTTCAGATATTAAGAGATTATACTTATCTTTTACCTGAAATTTTAAATGTTTATCTTATTAAATGCAATGAGAACAGGTGTGGGATTTTGAAACAAAAAGTTGTATTCAGACATTAGAAGGCCATACGAACAATGTGTGTGCGGTATGTGTCCATCCAGAGCTTCCCATCTTATTTACAGGTTCTGAGGATGGTACCATATGTGTCTGGAATGCAAAAACTTACAGGTAACTTATTTTTTGCTTCATTAATCGTTCTGCATTAGATTAATTAGAATTTTTGTATAATGTATTTTGGTATTTTAACAGGCTTGAAAACACTTTGAATTATGCCTTTGAAAGAGTCTGGACTATTGGATGCAAGAAAGGTTCACTTATGTAAGTTCTTAGAAACAGTCTACGAATCGAAATGAATATAATGATATTTTTTATGTTTTCAATTTAAGTTTTCATGGCAGTAATTTCATTGACTTGTCTCTTATTTACTTACAGGGTTGCATTTGGCTGTGATAAAGGGAGTATTACGGTCGAAGTTAATGGCTGAAATAGAGGAAGCATTAAGTTCGTTAGTTAATGTTCTTTCCTACTGCTACAATTATTGTTGCAATGACACGCTTCGAGGAAATAAATTTAGGGTAGGCTGTAACGTGAATAATGTGTCGCGTAACATATTGTTTATGTTGCGATCCACAACGTATGTCACTATTCAGAAATTTATATGTCTATAGTGTGGAGATACAAGAATAACAAAAACAAATTAACAATAGCCCATGTTGTTACTTTTGTTTGTCGAGCGATTTGGCTTCTATTTCATGTTTTTTTATGCCTAAACGAATGTATTGTATGTGACTGTCTGTAACTTTGTATTTTTAGTGGCCTATGTTATGTTTGCTCAATAATTTATTGTGGAATATGATTGTGTACCGAGTGAATTAATTAGAAAAAAATTGTTTTATTTACAAAAACTTGTAACCCAATGAAGAAATGACTGCATCCTTTAACCCTTTAATAATTACAATAAATTATAAAAGGCAATTTCATTTTGGCAAATTACAGATCTGGGGCAATCCTAATTAACCTAATAGCATAAATGTGTGTATATGTGTGTGTTTTTTTTTGAATGAGTACATGAATATTGAGAAATGGAGGAGTGTGGACTCAAAATTGAGTTTCTTAGAATGACTTTTAGATGTTTAGCCATTTCGCCAATTTTTTTACCACCACACAGAAAAATAGGTCTCTAAAATTTTTTTTTATCAAAATTATATAAATTTAGTGGCGGAAATACTAGAAGACAACTGAGTATCACAATCTTAATTGGTAGTACTATTTTTTTTTTAAATAAAAAAAAGAAATTCACTAACCCATTTGGCAGAGATTTGCAACTTTTAGCAAGTCAGCCAGTTAAACTGGCAGACTTGCTTTAAAAAAAAAAAGTTAAAAGTTTACTCTTGATCATTGTTGCACAAAAACAACATTAATAGTCTAAAAAATTTGTATCAAATTTTATGCTTTAGTAAGTTTTGCACTTGACTAAATTTGTACTAAATTTGATACTTTAATTAGTTAATAATTAAGTGATGATGCTAATAGTTAAAAGTTAAAAATAAAAGAAATTAGACTACACACAACACTCATGCCTATAATAATAATAATAATAATAATAATAATTTATTAAATTAAATTAATCATAATAATATTAAAATAAAAAAAATAAAAAATCATAATATTATTAAAATTATAATATTTTTTAATAAATTAATTAAAATCATTGTAATATTAATATAAAATAAAACTTAAAACTTAAAAAAATTAGCCACAAAACTCATGCATAAATTCATACATAAAGGTCCTACACACAACACTTTTTGATTATAGAAGTCTTATTTTTTACAAATTTTATTTTTGAAAAATAAAATATAATGATGAAAAGGAACACTATAATTAAAAATAATATAATTTTTAATTGTATTTTGTAATTGTATGGGTAAATTATTAAATTGTTAAGGAAACTATTTAATAAGAGTGTGTGTGTGTATATATATATATATATTACTCTATATTTTTGTCACGACCCAACCCGGCAGTCATGACTGGCGCTAGAGAATGAGAATTATTTCGAATCCGGAACTCGTAGCAAGTCTTAGAAAATAAAAACATGCAATAAATAAATAAAAAGTACGACTAAATTAAAAAAAAATTAATCGATATATAAAAATAAATACTCAACATCCTTTCATAAATAAATTAATGTTCATACAATACTCTGGGTACAAAGTATCAAAAAATAAAATAATATTTTTCTGATACAATAACACTATTATTGCAGTTTCTAGAATACAAGTCAGAGTTTAAATATAAATTTTACATGATCTAGCTGGGGTGAAAGAACACCGACAAAGAGCAACACTACTAAGGTCTGACAATACAAAATCTCCTGAAAGAAAAATAATTGAGGGAGGTCAGACCTCACTGAGTGAATTATTATAATATATATACATACAATTAAAACCATAATCAATTAGGCATTCTTATATATATGCATATACACGCATTTTACATAAATGTCAAACTCCACTTTTGTATATACAATAAATGCAGAAAACGTTTATTTTAATACATGAAGGATCAAATAGAACCCTATTTAATCGCAACCTCAATCAATAACAACTCTTTAGCCATATAGGCTCACTTAATTCCAAATCAATTCACTTTTTCCATTATGGACAGTAGACTGGCCCCGAGACACTAAGTCAACTGAGTTCTAACAGTCTAACTATCAGTGTGATTGGCCCCGAGACACTAGGTCAACCGAGCTCCAGTAATCACACTATCAATCATATCAATCTCAAATCAATCAATCAAATCATTATTTCCTCAAATAAGTTAGTAATTCAACCTTATAATCTATCTCATCGGTACGTACTCGGTCCTAGTACTGCTCACTAGGTAGCACGTTCTATCGATATCCTTCATTTAAAATAAAACATTCATAGAGAAAAATAAATAATGCATAATGTCATTCATAATAACAAAATGAACCATATATACCAAAAATATACCTAAAATAAACTAAGTATATTTCAAGTATATATATGTCAAATAAATTCAAATCAAACATGAAATATACCAAAAATAAACCAATAATATACTAAAGACATTTTAAGTATAAATAAAAAATATAACATGCATTTATCAAAAATAAACCCTAACATACTAAAAATATACTAAATGTATATTGAAAATATGCAAATATATATATATCGAAATATTCTAAAAATAAACCGAAAATATACCAAATCATGTTATAAGTTAAATCACTTCTAAAACATATAATGAAAATCTAAAAATCCTTAATCATGCATCCTAAATGCAATGCATATATATATAGTATAATAACTCACTGATTCGCGCTCCATGAGACAGACTCGACGGGCCTGGTCCGATAGGCCTCGGTCTCGGTGCAATTAGAAAAATAAAATAATAATAACAATCAGAATAAACTTCTAACTCTACGCTTCTAGGATTATTATAGAAAGACTCAGTCAAAATTCCAAAACTAGACTCAGACTGATTGTCATGTTTTACGAGAAATCTACTAAAAATTCGACAGAGTCTTCTTTGTAAAACAGACATCTCCCTACAAAAGTAGGATCGATCCTACACAAAAAATACACTTCTAAAATCACAAGGCACAACACCTCAGGTTGGGACCCCAAATTGCACAAATCCCCAATTGAGGTTCACAAAACACAAACCAACAATATTAAATAATAAAAAAAATCATAGAAAATCCGTAAAAATATTAAAAACCTTTATTTTCCAACTAAAACATAAAATTCTAGTTTTTAAGTAATAATTGGTAATAAAATTCATAAATGGAATAAAATTCCCATTTTACAATTAAATTAACATAAATTGCACATAATATTTAAAATTGCAATTTAACATCACAAAAATAATAAAATACCCATTTGGTCTCAAAATAATAAATACATTTATTATTTACATAATACTCCAAAATTATCACAAATTAACTAATAAAATATCAAATATAATACAATATTAATAAAAACCAACTTTTCAAATAATTAACCTAAAATGATTAAATTCACAAATAACTACGTAAATAGTTTAATGATATAATAAAATTAATTTTAAACACAGTTTTATCACTAAAATAATATATATAAAATAATATATATTTGAATATAATTTTCAAAAATTAATATTAATTGGTTAAAAATTACAAATAACTTATAAAAATCATTTTAATACTCTATATGTTGACCATTTGCATGATCAAACTCCAAATTTTGAACTTTGATAAATAATTTTTATACTAATAATTTCAATCAAGTGTGTAGGGAATTATATACCAAACATATACTAAGCATGTACACTTTTGGAAAAATAATGACTTTTTAGGCAAATTGAACTTCTAAAATTCAAAAAGGCTTTTGACATCTTTAGAGCTCTTAAATGAGAAATTGAGCTTCTACACATTTTAAGTAGACATGTTGAGCTTTATGAATTAGGCTTATTTGTCAAAATCCAAGTTCATTTGGTTATGAAAATTTTGAGTTGAAATCCATGTATATGTCTGCCATCTCAGATTGTACATCTCTTAGTATTTTGTACATATCTTGAGCTACAGAAGTCCAATTAAGGTGATTCAAAATTATATGAAAAGATAAGTCAAATATCTACAACTTTAATGCAGAAAGTATGGGCAAATTCAAATTTTTTCGAGAGAAAATCATGGCTTCAACCAGTGTATAGCTGTCTAACAGTATTCTGCATTTCAGATTGCATAGCTCTTAGTATTTTAGACTTATCCTAGGCTACAGAAGTCCAATTTAGGTAATTCAAAATGATATGGAAAGATAATTCAAATATCTACAGCTTTTATGAAGAAAGTATAGGTAAATTCAAATTTCTTCAAGAGAAAATCAAGGCTTCAATTTAGGTATAGTTGTCTAACCATAGTCTGCATTACAGATTGCACAATCCTTAGTATTTTGGATATATCTTGAGCTACAGAAACCAATTTAGATTATTCAAATTGATATGGAAAGCTTATTCAAATATCTACAACTTATATAAAGAAAGTATAGGCAAATTCAAACGTCTTAAGGAGCTAATCACGGTTTCAATCCATGAATAGCTGTCCGACAGCATCACTCTCAATGATTCAAAATATAGATGTTGGACACATCATTTGCACCTCCAACGGCTATATTTTTTAGTATAAATACCTCTAGAGCTGAATGGAAGTTAAGTAACTTGTTTATCATTCATTATTTCTTAAGCATTCAATGAGCTCTCAAATTCTCTTAAAAAATTCTTTGTTTGTATAACTCTTGTGAGAGTTAGGTGAGTGTTAGAAATAGAATTTTTCTTCATCTTAAATCTTGGGTTAGATTAGAAGGGAAGTGAGATTTATTTTTAAATGAATTGGTTTAAGTGTTGTCCATTAAAATACTTGGGTTTTGGTTTTTTGAGTGAGCCTTAAAAACTCATGTTGTAAGGTTATAAGAGTGAGCCATAAAACTCTTGTATAATCTCAATCCTATGAATAAGATTGTGGGTGATTGAAAATTCTAACTTGGGGATAAGTTAGGTGGAGACGTAGGATTGTTGTTGAATCTGAACTCCTTAAATCTTTGTGTTCTTCATTCTTCCTTCTCAACTTCTATTTAATTCTTGTAGAGAATTCTTTTAATTTCTCATTTTTATTTGATAATCCTATTCACCCAGTTACGACCCAAAATAGGGGCCATGACCGGCGCTAGGGAATGGGAATTCTTTCGAATCCGGAACCCGTAGCAAGCCTAAAAATAAATAAAACATGCAATACTAATAATAACATAATTTGCAGCGGAAAAAAATCATAAATATTAAAATAATATTTACACCAGATGAAATTAAATCAAATCCTCATCTTATATATATAAATAAACGTTTAATACAAGTTTCAGTTCAAATTCTTAAAATACATAACTCATACAAATATAATACAATATCTTTTAACAATTTTACGACTACTGCAGTGTCTAGAATATAAAATAAAACTCAGGTGACCAGTTTACATAAAGAAGCTGAAGCGGAAGAATTCTGGCGTAGAGGCCTGCTACTGAGGTCTGAAGACGATGACTCTCCTGAAAAATAGTCAACAGAGGGGAGTCAGACCTCACTGAGTGAATTACTATAATATATATACATGCATACTAAATGCCAACGCACACAGTCAAAAGTATATATAATGTGTATATATACAAGCAATTACACACAAATACAATAAAAATCATTTAATATATTTTTATTGAAAATCATAGTTTATGAAGGATCAAATAGAACCCTAGAAAATCGCAACCTCAAAACAGTGTTAGACAACACTCTAGCCACACAGGCTCACTTATTCCAAAATATTCACTTATTCCATTTAGACAGTAGACTGGCCCCGAGACACTAAGTCAACCGAGCTCCAGCAGTCTGACTGTCAGTGTGATTGGCCCCGAGACACGTGGTCAATCGAGTTCCAGCAATCACACTCCTAAATCATATCATACATCAAATAATCATATTCAATCAATATCCATAAATGGTTAGTAATATAGCCTAAATGCTATAAGTGTACCGGTACGTACTCGGTCTTAGTGTTGTCCACTAGGTAGCACGTTCTATTGATATTTTTCATTGAAATATAAAGCATACATTCATAAAAATAAATGATGCATGAATTTAAATAAAATAGCAACATCAATCATATATATACTAGAAATATACCAAAAGTAAACCAGGTATATTTCAAATATATATACGTTAAATAAATCCAATTTAATTACAAAATAAACTAAGAATATACCAAGGATATAGATAAAAATATTTTAAGAATAATTATTAATAAAACATGCATATAATTTGAAAATATACCAAAATATACCGAAAATAAACTAAAAATAAACTTAAGTATTAATTAAACTATTTATGCATATTTAATCCAAATAGAACGTATATTTCTAAAATCATGCACCCTAGAGCACATATATATAAAATAGCAACTCACACTTAGTGCGCTCCTCGAGATGGGTCCAATGGGCACTTTGTCACGACCCGAACCCGAGGGCACGTGACCGACACTAGGGAATGGGTAGGCATAAGGCCCCCGACCCCCGTAGTAAGCCTAAAGGAAAAGAAAATAAAACCATTCATATTTTAAACTTAAATTAACAACAGAACATATTATCAAATTGCTTAATAAAAATATGTTTCAACATCTCATATTATAAATTGAATTCAAATCTTATACATAAGCGTAGTTTATACAAATAAATTACACAATCATATTTAAACCATACAAATCCTTAGTACATATACTACTGCAGCAACCTAGATTAACACACAGTACAACTTACAATGACCTACATAAAATAGCCGGTGAAGAAGAAACCCAGCGTGGAGGTAGTATGAGGTCGAACTCCCAAGCTCCTGAAAAAAAATAAATTGAGGGGAATCAGACCTCACTGAGTAAGTCAATAAAAGAGCTGTACGGTTTAAAAGCCTTTTTGAAAACTGTATATGTTTATAGTGAAAATAATGTATAGTATATAAGTATAGCTTTTGAAAAAAATCTCGGTAGAACCCTAAACCCCAAAATCTAAATGGCCAACCGAGCCCACTTATTCCAACTAGACTACCGGTCCCCGAGAGCAAGGGCATCAACCGAGGCACCAAGCCGTAGTCATTCACTTAATCCAAATATATGGCACTGGTGGTCCCCGAGAGCAAAGACATCGACCGAGGCACCCATCCCAGTCCATTATTAACCTTTCGATCACTGGCGGTCCCCGAGAGCAAAGGCTTCCACCGAGGCACCCGTCCCAGTTTAACATTCACCAATCATATATATTACGGATCCATCTCTCAATCTCTACCATGTGCACATAGTCCTGGTGAGGCCCACCAGGTAGTCCGTTCTACCAAAATTTCTCAAAATCGATTTTAAATAAATAAATGCGTTTAAATCTTAAATAATAACATTTAATTAAATAATCATATAATCAATATAATAAAAATACAAGCGCATGCATTCTTTACATAAATACATGCACAGATCGTTCTATTGACTTACAGGATGAATGTGAAGGCTGACGACCACGCGTCAGCCTCGGCCTCACAGCTTCTGCTCCGAAATGCTCTAAAAGAAAATAATAATCGACTTTTAAAACATGACTAAGGAATCGTAATCAACAATCAGCAAAATAATAAAATTCTAGACTGACTCGAGGAAAACCAAACAAGACTCGATAGACAGGATTTAACCTAACTAACGGTAGAAATTTTTACGAGTATCACGTTTTACGAGAAAATCTATCGAAATTTTGACAGAGTCTCCTCTGTAAAACGGACATCTCTCTACCAAAGGTAGAGCCAGACCTGCATAGAAAATGCACTTCTAACAACCACAAACACCCACACTCGAGTCGGGCTTCCAAAACTACAATTTACCCCGACCGAGATCACAACTCAATAAAATATCAAAAAATAAAAACATTTATCTCTCAAACACATATTTCCCATACACGTATACTAAAATAAATAAAATTATATAAAATCTCAATTATTCAAAATTAAACAATTAAATTTGCAATCCATCATCAAAATATAAATATAATTATAACCCAAATTAAAACCATTGTAATGTATTTTATATATATATATATATATATATATATATATATATATTATTTGAAATTAAATATTTAAAATTTACACTACTTAAGTAAAAATATCAATTAATTTATAAAAATTGTCTAAACCCTTTTTAAATATTAATAAAACTAATTAAAATATATATTTTACCATATTTAGTGAAAAATTACATTTTTACCCCTAGAATATATAAATTACAGAATGTGCTTTATATACTAAAAAAATTCCTTAAAATTATTTGATCATCCAAAACTTATTTTCTCAATGTTAAATTCTTAATATAATTAAAACATATTAATGGCTTTTAATTTCTTCTAAAAAATATAATTAGCCTAATAATTAAATTTTGACATAAAGTATAAAAATTTCCTAAAAATTGTATAATATTCAAAAAAATATATTTTCTTTACCCTAAAATTAATATCAACTCATAATAACACCAAAATACCAAATATTATTATTATTTATTATTTTTATAATTAATTTCCAAAAATTCCTAAAATAATATTAAAATATTCAAAAATTCACCAAAAATCAAAATAAATTCCAAAAATTATACAAAAGTTCCTAGAGGTAGATTGAGCTACTAGGAATCACATTAGAAAAGGAAATTTGCATGAATCAAACTGGATCAAGTTAAAAAAATTCAAAACCCTAGAGTTCAAAAACTAACAATCCACAAAACTCAACTAAAAACAAGATTAAAGCTTAAACTAAGCTTGGAATGTGTCTCACCGGTGCAAGGGGAGGAGATTGACACCGGAATGGAGGGAAATGGTGGTCGGACAGAGCTTGGCCGATCCTAGGAGCTATTCTCGACTTCTTCCCGTTCTAGCGGTTCCGGCGGCTCTACAGGCGACCGGAGGTGAGGGAGAAGGAGGAGGAGGTAGCAGATGGTGGCCAGAGATGGGGGAGGCGCAGTGATGGTGGCGGTCGAGGGCGTCGCGCTGTGAGGGAGGGGGTGAGCTTCGGCTCCTTCTTCCTCTTCCTCAAATCTCTTATATGTATAATTATATATATACTATATTATAAACTTACTAATATATGTATATATATAATATATTTATTATACATACATGTGTCTAGGTGAAAAATTAGTGTATGTATATATATATATACATAAACATATACTACATGAAATTATATATATATATATATATATATATATATATATATTATATTACATATATACATATTAATTACCATTAATATAATAATATATATAACTATATATTTATGCATGTATGTATATAGATAAATATTAGTACATATGTATATATATATATTTATATACATAAACTACTTATACATACATATATACACAAATTACTTTAATATACACATTTAAATCAATATTTAACCCTAAATATAATATTAACACAAATATAATATAATATAATGCAAAAATAACTATTACTAATACTATTTGAGAAAAAATATATCCCTTTTTTATTCAAATAATTATATATATATATATAGGGTATTACACTGGTCCACTAGGTCTCGGTCTCGGTGCAACTAAACAAACAAATAACAGACATCAGAATAAACCTAAAAGTAAATCCTAGAAACTCGATCTAGAATATTAGATACAGAATCAGAATTAGGGTTCGACCGGACATCACGTTTTACGAGAATTCTACCGAAAATCCAGCAGAACCTCCCCTGTAAAATGGACATCTCTCTACTCAAAGAGTAGAGCCGACCCTGCAAAGAAACACACGTTGAAAAATAGACACAGAATCACAATCACAACCCCTCGATCGGACTCCAAACTACAGTTCACCGATCGAGGTCCACAATTCACTGAATATTCACAAAATACTGAAAATACCCTTGTATACTAAAAATACATTTTATAAGTAGAAATTACATAATTAACCCTAAAACACATTAAAAACCGATAAAATTCATTTATTTAGAAAAATCGTATATTATATATATAATTTGAAAATAATTCACGAAAAATAGTTTTAATTAATTAAAAATACTAAATAATTTGTAGAAATCATTTTTATACCTTAAATAATTATTAGAACCAATTTAATTATATTTTTAGCCAATTTAGGGTAAAATTACCAAAATACCCCTATATATATAAATATACTAAAATTACTCCAAAAATTCACCAAAAATAATATAATTGCACAAAATTAATTTTCTCAACATATTTATCAATAATATCAATAATTAAACTCAATTAACTAATTAATTTCAATTAAACATACGATTAACCCTATTTTTCAAAAATTACATAAACTAATTAAATTCAAAATAAATACATAGAAATTCATAAAAATTCCAAATAAATTTCTATAATTCATTTAAACACCTATAATTACCATAAAACACAATTTCATAATTTAATTAATTAATTTTTGAAAATTAGAAAATAATAATAAAATATTCAAAAATACCCAAAAATCAAAATAATTTCCAAAAATTCTAAAAAAATTCACACATGTAGATTAAGTTAAGGAGAATAATGTTTGTGAAGGAATTTATCATGAATCAATCAATTAGAAGTTCAAAAAAATCAAGAACCCTAAAATGGCCGAATTGCAAAATCGAAATCTAGACAAATCTCGACCATTTTAAGTGAAACAAAGCTTGGAATCACACTCACCAGAGCTCAAGGAGAAGATAGAGACCGGCAGTATCGAAAACGGTGGCCGAAAACGCTGTGAATGATGGTGACTCAAGTTTCGGCTTCTCAAGCTTATTCCGGCCAAATTACGACGGAATAGGGAGCTGCTGGCGGCGGGGAAGGCTGGGGAAGGAGGTGGCACGCCGGGAGGCACACCGACGGCAAGGGGAAGGCTGACAGACCGCGGTGATGGCGAGGGAGGCGTGCGTCGGGTTGAAGAAGAAGACGATGACAAGAAACGTAAATAACTCAAACTTTATTTTTTTGTTAAATAATAAATATATATGTATATATATATACATTTACACTATATATTAAAATAATATAAACTCACACACATTAAATATACACCACACATATATAATTTAACATTTTAATAATTTATACACTAAAAATAATTAATAAATAATAAAAAAAATATTAGGGTAATTAATTAAACCATAATTTAATTCATATATATATATATATATACTTTATTTTAGCACTTTAAAAATATATATGAGTTTATGCAAATGCGTATATGTACTTAAAATAATTAAAAGTAAATTATTTACGTGAAAATTTCCCCGAGAATGCAAGTCCCGGGAAAATTTTACGTAAATATTTAAAATAATATAAAAGAATTAAAATTAGCTTTAATTAAATAACAAACTCATAAAATATTAATATTATATACGAAAATTATTAACACTGTATATCCCGATGCAGTATTAAAATATTTAAAAACACGGGATATTACAGTCTTCTCCCCTTACAAGAATTCGTCCCCGAATTCCAGAGAGAAAATGATCACAAGATTAAGAAGGGAAGAGATACGGGTAAGAAGCTCGCATCTCAACGTCAGTCTCCCACGTATGCTCCTCAACTCTGCTGCTACGCCATAGAACCTTGACCATCGGAATCTACTTCGACCGCAACTGTCGAACTTGATAGTCCACAATCGCCACAGGTTCTTCCACAAACGTCAAATCTTCACTCACTTCTACACTGTTGGGCTGCAACACGTGTGAAGGGTCTGAGATATACTTCCTCAGCATCGAGATATGAAACATCGGATGCACCTGTGACATACTCGGAAGCAAAGCCAACCGATATGGAACAGTGCCAAAACTCTCCAGAATCTCAAACGGTCCGATATACCTCGGTGCCAACTTACATTTCCTACCAAATCTCATAACACCCTTCATCGGAGATACCTTCAGAAAAATAAAATCTCCAACCTGAAACTCCACATCTCTATGCCTAAGATCCGCATAGCTCTTCTGTCTGCTAACTGCGGTCTTTAATCTGCACTTAATCACGGCGACTTTCTCTGCAGCATCCTGAACCATCTCAGGTCCAGTTAAAGCTGTCTCACCAATCTCATCCCAACTCAAAGGGGATATACACTTCCTTCCATGCAACGCCTCATACGATGCCATACCAATACTACTATGGTAGCTGTTATTATATGCAAACTCTACGAGTGGCAAATGATCATCCCAGCTACCTCCCAAATCCAGGACACACATCCTCAACATATCTTTCAGTGTCTGGATCATCCTCTCAGACTGACCATCTGTCTGAGGATAAAAAGCAATACTGAAGTCCAACCTAGTGCCCATCGCTTCTTGTAACTTCTGCCAAAAATAAGAGGTAAACACTGAACCTCTGTCTGACACAATGGACACAGGTACTCCATGAAGGCATACGATATGCTTCACATATAGCTTCGCCAATCTAGCTACAGAATAGGTGGCTTTCATAAGCAAGAAATGTGCAGACTTCGTCAACCTGTCTACAATCACCCAAATGGAATCATATCCATCCTTAGAACAAGGTAAACCAATCACAAAATCCATAGCTATCCTTTTCCACTTCCACTCGGGAATAGGAAGAGGCTGAAGCTTCCCAGAAGGCTTCTGATGTTCAGTTTTCACTTGCTGGCACGTCAGGCACTTAGCAACATAATTAGTGACATCCTTCTTCAATCCGTCCCACCAGTATAAGTCTCTGATACTGTGGTACATCTTAGTGACACCCGGATGTACGCTATAAGCTGTAGAATGTGCTTCCTCTAGGATCTCTTCTCTCAAATCATCTACATCAGGAACACATAATCTACCACTGATCCACAATACACCATCATCATTGAGTGTGAAATCAGTGAACTTCCCTGCTCAAACATTCTCTGCAAGCTCTTATAGAATAGGATCTTGGCTCTGAGCTGCTTTAATCCTATCCCTCAGTACAGATCGTACCTTAAATTGAGCTAGCAGTCCACCTGATCTACTGATCTTCATCATTAGACTTTGATCCACCAACAGATGCAACTCCTGGATCAACGGTCTCCTCTCAACACTGATGTGAGCAAGACTGCCTGAGAACTTTCTACTCAAGGCATCTGCTACCACATTAGCCTTGCCCGGATGATATAATATCTCACAGTCATAATCCTTTAATAATTCCAACCATCTCCTCTGCCTCAGATTCAGATCTCTCTGCTGGAAAATGTACTTAAGGCTCTTGTGATCAATAAATATCTCACAAGTCACCCCGTACAGATTAATATCTCCAAATCTTCATAGCAAAGATCACTGCAGCCATTTCAAGGTCATGTGTAGGATAGTTCTGCTCATGCTTCTTCAAATACCTTGAAGCATGGGCTATCACCTTACCATTCTGCATCAACACACAACCAAGGCTAACTCTAGAGGCATCATAATAAACTGTGAACTTGTCCACACTATTAGGCAAAGCTAGCACTGGGGCTGTGGTTAATTTCTCCTTCAACAACTGGAAACTATTCTCAAAAGCTTCTGACCACTCAAATCTAACATTCTTCTGAGTCAAGCGAGTCATAGGGGCTGCAATTCTGGAAAAAATCCTGCACAAACCGCCTATAATACCCAGCTAAACCCAGAAAACTTTGAATCTCAGTAATAGAAGTCGGTCTAGGCCACTCAGACACTGCTTCAATCTTCTGTGGATCAACCTAGATACCCTCTTTAGATACCACGTGTCTAAGAAAAGAAACACTCTCCATCCAGAAGTCACACTTCGAGAATTTAGCATAAAGCTAATGATCTCTCAGTGTCTGTAGTATAATCCTCAAGTGATATACATGCTCCTCCATACTCCTTGAATAAACCAGTATATCATCAATGAAGACTACCACAAACTAATCCACATATGGTCTGAATATCCTGTTCATCAGGTCCATAAAAGCTGCTGGTGCATTAGTCAAACCAAAAGACATGACCAGAAACTCATAGTGGCCATATCTAGTACGGAATGCCGTTTTAAGAACATCAACTTCACCAATCTACAGCTGATGATAACCCGACCTCAGATCAATCTTGGAAAAGAACTGTGCACCCTGTAGCTGATCAAACAAGTCATCTATCCTCGGGAGAGGATACTTGTTCTTCACTGTCACCTTGTTCAGCTCTCTATAGTCAGTTGCACAGTCTCAGGGTACCATCCTTCTTTTTCACAAACAGGACTGGTGCACCCTAAGGAGAAACACTGGGTCTGATGAAACCCTTATCCAATAACTCTTGCAACTGCTCCTTCAACTCTCTCAACTCTGTAGGAGCCATTCTGTAGGGTGGCATAGATATAAGAGCAATACCTGGAACCACATCTATACAGAACTCAATCTCTTTGTGAGGTGGTAAACTTGGTAACTCCTCTGGAAAAATATCAGGAAACTCACATACAATAGGAACATCTGTGAGTGACAACTTCTCCACTGAAGTATCCCTGATTAATGCTAAATATCCCTGACATCTTTTCCTCAATAATTTCCTAGTCGTAATAGCAGAAATAAGATTCTGAGGTGCGGAACTCCTATCACCCACAAACTTAAAATCTTCTGCATCAGGAATTCTGAACGTCACCTTTTTATTCTTGTAATCTACCACGACATAGTGTTGAGATAACCAGTCCATTCCCAAAATAACATCAAACTCTATCACATCCAACAGAATCAAATCAGCGGGTAATTCTCTATCAGAATCAAATCAGCGGGTAATTCTCTATCTCCTACGAGAACTGGACAACCAGAAAGAACAATATCGGTGTTCAAGGAATCACTCAGAGGAGTGGCAACAGACAAAGGAAAAGCCATCCTTGAAGCTTGCCAACAAGACTTGGAAGTAAAAACGGGAGAAACAAACGAATGCGTGGCACCCGGATCAAACAAAACCCATGCATCCAGGTAACATACAGAAATAATTCCTGCCATGACTGCATTGGATGCTTGAGCATCTAGTTGAGTAAGATGGAAAACTCTAGCCTGTCCTCGACCTCCCTGTAGACTGGTAAAGCCTGGCCAACACCTTTGGCACCTCCTCTAGTACCTCTACCACGACTCTACTGTGGAATAAGCTAAGTGGAACTATGATGCTGGGCTGGAGGTAACTGAAATGGAACTGGTGCAACACTAGCAATCGACTGCTGAGGGAATTACGGAATCTGCGACTGCTGATACCCGGAGTAAGGACATGATCTGGCATAATGTCCTGTCTGCCCGCATCTGAAGCATGTCAGTGGTGTCAGATAACACAGTCCCTAATGGACTCTGCCATAGGTCTGGCAAACACTGGCAGCTGATCCAAAACTGCGACCACTGCTACTGCTCGAAGCACCTAACCTAAATCTGAACGACCTATGCTGACCTCCACAGCCATGTCTACTGCTCTGATGCACTCGCTGCTACTGCCCTCTGACTCTGCTAAGTCAGACCTCGCTGCTGAGTACTCGAACCAACATGAAAATTAAAATATGGTGTAGTCTGCAATCCACTCGATTGAACTCCCAGTTGGTAATAATCAAGCCTCGCTCCCTGCCTAACTAGCCTCAGCTCAATCTCCTTGGCCATCTCAATCACAAATTCTAGAGTAAGGCCTGCTGTAGGCATACCAGCAAATGCTGAACCCAATCCGGTGACGTAGTAGTGACAGCGAAATACTGATCTCACATCAGATCCTCTACATATCTACCCAGCCGGAGAAACTCTCGGGTGTACTCCTCTACAGATCGATTACCACGAGAAATGTTGGTCAGTCAAAGACAATAGTTCATATGGAGAGGCTCTGGACAGAATCTCCTCATAAATCGCTCTCAAAACTGAGCCCAGGTCATCATCATCATATAGGGCTGGATCATCTGAATAAACCAGTTTAGGGCTGGTCCCTCGACAGACAGCTCGACGATCATAATCCACCGGTACTCAGTATGAGCAGTCCGAGTCTGAGTCTCAATCGTGTGCAGAAAGTCTAACGGATTAGAAATCCCATCAAACACAATCCTGCTAACTCTGGCATGACATACCCTGCTGATAGGCAGGCTGAACAAGCAGAATAACTGGAGGTACAAGAATATCAAAATCAGGCTCAACAGGCTCCTCATCCTGTATCTCTCTCTGCCTATGGCGACCTGCCGCTCCTCGAGGTCTACCTCTGCGACGACCTCTACGTTTAACTGGCTGCTCAGGAGGTAAAATCTCATCCTGAAAAGACTCATCATCCTCGGCCTCAATGACCGGTGGAGCGACATGCGCTCACCTCCTCATTCTGAAAAGACAATAGAATAATTCAGACAAAACAGACAACGAAAGAATAATGCAGAAAACTAAAGCAAGGAATACTTATCAAGACATACTCGAGCTTAATTCACTACAGTAGATACCAAAAGAAAACATAACTTGAAAACTAGGGCCATGACTCACATAACTAAGGCCCTGACACAGAACTCTGCTCTGATATCAACTTTGTCACGACCCAAAACATGGGCCATGACCTGCATTAGGGAACGAGAATTCTTTCGAATCCGGAACCCGTAGCAAGCCTAAAAATAAATAAAACATGCAATACTAATAATAGCATAACTTGCAGCGGAAAAAAATCATAAATATCAAAATAATATTTACACCAGATGAAATTAAATCAAATCCTCATCTCATATATATAAATAAACTTTTAATACAAGTTTAAGTTCAAATTCTTAAAATACATAACTCATACAAATATAATACAATATCTTTTAACAATTTTATGACTACTGCAGTGTCTAGAATATAAAATAAAACTCAGGTGAGTAGTTTACATAAAAAAGCCGAAGCGGAAGAAATCTGGTGTACAGGCCTGCTACTGAGGTCTGAAGACAATGACTCTCCTGAAAAATAGTCAATGGAAGGGAGTCAGACCTCACTGAGTGAATTACTATAATATATATACATGCATACTAAATGCCAATGCACACAGTCAAAAGTATATATAATGTGTATGTATACAAGCAATTACACATAAATGCTATAAAAATCATTTAATATATTTTTATTGAAAATCACAGTTTATGAAGGATCAAATAGAACCCTAAAAAATCGCAACCTCAAAACAGTGTTAGACAACACTCTAGCCACACAGGCTCACTTATTCCAAAATATTCACTTATTCCATTTAGACAGTAGACTGGCCCCGAGACACTAAGTCAACCGAGCTCCAGCAGTCTGACTGTCAGTGTGATTGACCCCGAGACACTTAGTCAATCAAGCTCCAACAATCACACTCCCAAATCATATCACACATCAAATAATCATATTCAATCAATATCCATAAATGGTTAGTAATATAGCCTAAATGCTATAAGTGTACCGGTACGTACTCGGTCCTAGTGCTGCCCACTAGGTAGCACATTCTATTGATATCTTTCATTGAAATATAAAGCATACATTCATAAAAATAAATGATGCATGAATTTAAATAAAATAGCAACATCAATCATATATATACTAGAAATATACCAAAAGTAAACCAGGTATATTTCAAATATATATACGTCAAATAAATCCAATTTAATTACAAAATAAACTAAGAATATACCAAGGATATAGATAAAAACATTTTAAGAATAATTATTAATAAAACATGCATATAATTTGAAAATATACCAAAATATACCGAAAATAAACTAAAAATAAACTTAAGTATTAATTAAACTATTTATGCATATTTAATCCAAATAGAACATATATTTCTAAAATCATGCACCCTAGAGCACATATATATAAATAGTAACTCACACTTAGTGCGCTCCTCGAGATGGGTCCGATGGGCCTGGTACACTAGGCCTCGGTCTCGGCGCAACTAAACAAACAAATAACAGACATCAGAATAAACCTAAAAGTAAATCCTAGAAACTCGATCTAGAATATTAGATACAGAATCAGAATTAGGGTTCGACCGGATATCACGTTTTACGAGAATTCTACAAAAAATCCGACAGAACCTCCCCTGTAAAACGGATATCTCTCTACTCAAAGAGTAGAGTCGGCCCTGCAAAGAAACACACTTCAAAAAATAGACACAGAATCACAATCACAACCTCTCGGTCGGTGAAAATTCCAAATTACAGTTCACCGACCGAGGTCCACAATTCACTAAATATTCATAAAATACCAAAAATACCCTTGTATACTAAAAATACATTTTGTAAGTAGAAATTACATAATTAACCCTAAAACACATTAAAAACCGATAAAACTCATTTATTTATAAAAACGTGTATTATATATATAATTTGAAAATAATTCACGAAAAATAGTTTTAATTGATTAAAAATACTAAATAATTTGTAGAAATCATTTTTATACCTTAAATAATTATTAGAACCAATTTAATTATATTTTTAGCCAATTTAGGGTAAAATTACCAAAATACCCCTATATATATAAATATACTAAAATTACTCCAAAAATTCACCAAAAATAATATAATTGCACAAAATTAATTTTCTCAACATATTTATCAATAATATCAATAATTAAACTCAATTAACTAATTAATTTCAATTAAACATACAATTAACCCTATTTTTCAAAAATTACATAAACTAATTAAATTCAAACTAAATACATAGAAATTCATAAAAATTCCAAATAAATTTCTATAATTCATTTCAACACCTATAATTACCATAAAACACAATTTCATAATTTAATTAATTAATTTTTCAAAAATTAGAAAATAATAATAAAATATTCAAAAATACCCAAAAATCAAAATAACTTCCAAAAATTCTACAAAAATTGTCACATGTAGTTTAAGCTAAAGTGAACAACATTTGTGAATGAATTTATCATGAATCAATCAATTAGAAGTTCAAAAAAATCAAGAACCCTAAAATGGCTGAATTGCAAAATCGAAACCTAGGCAAATCTAGACCATTTTAAGTGAAACAAAGCTTGGAATCACACTCACCAGAGCTCAAGGAGAAGATAGAGACCGGCGATGTCAAAAACGGTGGCCGAAAACGCTGTGAACGACGGTAACTCAAGTTTCGACTTCTCAAGCTTATTCTGGCCAAACCACGATGGAATAGGGAGCTGTTGGCGGCGGGGAAGGCTGGGGAAGGAGGTGGCACGTCGGGAGGCACATCGACGGCAAGGGAAAGGCTGACAAATGGCGGTGATGATGAGGGAGGCGTGCATCGGGTTGAAGAAGAAGACGATGGCAATAAACGTAAATAACTCAAACTTTATTTTTTTGTTAAATAATAAATATATATATATATATATATATATATATATATATATATATATATATATATATATATATATATATATATATATATATATATATATATATATATACATTTACACTATATATTAAAAATAATATAAACTCACACACATTAAATATACGCCACACACATATAATTTAACATTTTAATAATTTATACACTAAAAATAATTAATAAATAATAAAAAAATATTAGGGTAATTAATTAAACCCTAATTTAATTCAAATATATATATATACTTTATTTTAGCACTTTAAAAATATATATGAGTTTATGCAAATGCGTAAATGTACTTAAAATAATTAAAAGTAAATTATTTATGTGAAAATTTCCCCGAGAATGCAAGTCGTGGGAAAATTTTACGTAAATATTTAAAATAATATAAAAGAATTAAAATAAATAACAAACTCATAAAATATTAATATTATATACGAAAATTATTAACACTGCATATCCCGATGCAGTATTAAAATATTTAAAAACATGGGATATTACACACCCCCCCTCTAAGACTCTTTTCATTTGGTATCAAAGCTTGCTAGGTACTTCATTGCTAAAATATAAAATCATGGGGAGTGAATCACAAAACATCTCTTCTCTTAAACCATTCTTTGATGGTAGTGACTATCCATATTAGAAATTTAAAATGGAATTATATCTTGATTGTGATTCCATCAAACTTTAGAACATTGTCCTAAGAGGTTGGGAACCACTTACAACTGTCATTGATGGTGTGGTAACTACTATTTCAAGAAGCTAATGGAGTATTGGTCAAAAGGAAGAAAATAAGAAAAATAAAAAAGCTATGATTACTCTAGTCTCTTCAATGACAAGTGAAGAAGGAGGCAAGCTTTAACATTGTATTTAGGCCAAAGAAATGTGGGAGACCTTAGAAAACCACTACGAAGGCAATATTTAAGTAAGAAGTAAGAAGGTTAAACTTCATATGTATGAATATGAACTCTTTAAAATGAAGCCTTATGAATCAATCACGGAGATGATAAATCGTCTCAATGCCCTCCTCATAACCCTTAAGAAAATTAAAAAACATTTCTTCAAGGAAGAAGTAAACAATAAAATTCTAAGAATCCTACTTAAGAAGGATTGGGAATCTCATATTACTTCAATTGAGGAAGCTCAAGACTTCTTCACCCTATCAACCGATGTGCTCATTGGTAAGCTCTTAATACATGAGCTCACTATCAAGCAAAGAGGTGAAGAATAAAAAGAGATAAAAGAAAAGAAAAACAACATTGCTCTAAAAGCTCTTTAAGAAGATTATAAAGAGGAAAGCATAAAAGATTCTAATGATAAAGATGGTGACATTGCCATGCTCACTAGGAACTTTAAGAAGTTTTTTAGAAAGAAAAACTTCTCAAGAACAAGAGACTTCAATAAAAAGTTTGAAGGAGATGGGAAGAAGAAAACTACGGAGGTTACTTGCTATGAATGTAAAAAATCGGGACATATTAGAAGTGAGTGTCCCAAAATCAAATTCAAGAATAAGGGAGCAAAAGATAAGAAGAAGACATTCAAAACTACTTGGGATGATTCCTTCGAATCCGAAGAGGAAGAGGAACAGCAAGAGGTGGTCAATTTTTACTTCATGGCCCTTGAAAATGAAAATGAGATGTGCTTAAAATCCACAAGAACAAAAAGTAAGTGGTATCTCGATAGTAGATATTCAAGGCACATGATAGGAGACAAAGAACAATTCAACAAACTTGATGCTAAGGATGGAGGACACGTTACTTTCGGAGATAATGCAAAAGGAAAAATTATTGGCATTGGAGAAATAGGTAATCCTCAATCCTTATCTATACATTATGTGTTATTTGTTAATGGTTTTAAACACAATATGCTTAGTATAAGTCAATTATGTGACATAAGAAATAAAGTAACTTTTTATCCTAAAAATTACTTTGTTAGTAGTCTTGATGAAAATAAAATTATTTTTAGTGGTGAAAGAGTAGACAATGTTTATGTCATTGATTTGAATAAAATTGATAACAAAGACATAAAATGCTTAGTGTATATCTCTCATGACACATAGGCATGGCATAGAAGATTAGGACATGAAAATTTTGAGCTTTTGAATGATCTTTAGAAACATGAACTTGTAATTGGTTTACCTAAGCTTGAATTCACTAAAGATAAATCTTGTGATGCTTGTCAAAAGGGAAAACAATCCAAGTCCTCATTTAAGCTAAAAAATGTAGTGTCCACCTCTAGGCCACTTGAACTTATACATATGGATTTATTTGGACCAACTAGAGTTGCTAGTCTCAGTGGAATGCATTATGCTTATGTATTGGTTGATGACTACTTTAGATACACTTGGGTGTGTTTTCTTGCTCATATGAATGATGCATTTAAAGCTTTTGAAAATGTTTCAAAAAGAGTTCACAAAGAAAAAGGATTTTGTATTTCATCCATTAAAAGTGATCATGGAACAGAATTTGAAAATGAATTTTTCAAAAACTATTATAATGAAAATGGTATTTCTCAAACATTTTCATCTCTTAGAACCCCTCAACAAAATGGGATAGTTGAAAGAAAAAACAAAACTCTTGTGGAAATGGCTAGAATAATGCTTCTTGAGTATAATTTGCTTTTATACTTTTGGGTGAAAGTCATTAACATATCTTGTTACATTTCGAACCGAGTTTTTAAAAGACCAATTTTAAATAAAACATCTTATGAGCTATGGAACAATAGAAAATGCAAAATCTCATATCTAAGAGTATTTAGATGCAAGTGCTTTATATTGAACACCAAGGATAATCTTGGAAAATTTGATTCCAAAGCCGATGAAGGAATTTTCCTAGGCTAATCCATCTCTAGCAAAGCATATAGGGTCTTTAATAAGAGAACTTTAGTAGTTGAAGAGTCAATGCATGTGGTATTTTATGAATCAAACTCACTTGATCATAGAAAGGATGTTTATAGTGTTGATGATCTTGTAGGTGACAATGAGATTATGGAAACACAATCAGAAAATGCTAGTAAGCCTTTGGAACTTGAAGATCCAAGCAAGAAGGAAAATGAGGAGATATCTCAACCTACCTTGAAGGATGAACTTCTAAAGGATTGGCAATTCAAGAAAGCACACCCTCAAGACCTTATTATAAGTGATACTACAAAAGGGGTAACTACTAGATCTCAATTAAAGTCTGCTGTTAATTTATCCTTTGTTTCTCAAATTGAACCCAAAAATATTGATGATGCTTTGTGTGATGAATTTTGGGTCCTTGCTATGCAAGAAGAGTTAAATCAATTTGAGAGAAACAAGGTTTGGACCTTGGTTCCTAGACCTAAACATCATCCTATTATAGGCACCAAATGGGTGTTTAGAAATAAGATGAATGAACAAGGTGTCATAACTAGGAACAAAGCTAGACTAGTAGCTAAAGGTTATAATCAAGAGGAAGACATTGATTATGATGAAACCTTTGCCCTCGTTGCAAGGTTAAAAGCTATTAGGTTGCTACTTGCATTTGCATCATACATGGATTTTAAACTTTATCAAATGGATGTTATAAGTGCATTTTTAAATGGTTTTATTGAAAAGGAGGTATATGTTGAACATCCTCCAGGTTTTGAAAATTTTAACTTTCCAAATCATGTTTTTAAATTATTAAAAGCATTGTATGGATTGAAACAAGCTTCAAGAGCTTGGTATGAAAGATTGAGTAACTTTTTACTGGAGAAAGGTTTCTTTAAAGGAAAGGTTGACACAACTCTTTTCATAAAGAAATCCACGCATGATTTATTAATTGTTCAAATTTATGTTAATGATATTATTTTTGGTGCTACTCACCATTGCTTGTGTGAGGAGTTTTCTAAGCTAATGCAAGGAGAATTTGAGATGAATATGATGGGAGAACTCAAGTTCTTTCTTGGAATTCAAATCAAGCAATGTGAAGATAGGATTTTCATTAATCAAATCAAATATGCAAGGGACATTCTCAAGAAGTTTGGAATGGATTGAGCTAAATCAAGAAAAACTCCAATGAGCACCATAACGAAACTCAACAAGGATGAAAATGGCAAATCGGTTGATGAAAAGCGATTTAGAGGTATGATCAGATCCTTTCTTTATTTAACCACTAGTAGACCTGATATTATGTTTGCTACTTGCTTGTATGCTAGATTTCAATTAAGTCCTAAAGAGTCTCATTTGAATGCTATTAAAAAAATTTTCAAATATCTTTGTGGTATAATGCATTTAGGACTTTAGTATCCTAGTAGTTCTTCCTTTGCCTTGATTAGTTATTCTGATACTGACTTTGCCGATAGCTTACTAGATAGAAAAAGCACTTCTGGAACTTGTCAAATTTTAGGAAATTGCTTAGTTTTTTAGTTTAGTAAGAAATAAGTTTCGGTTTTCTTGTCCACCGCTGAAGCAGAATATGTGGCGGCTAGTTGTTGTTGCGCCCAAGTTCTACGGAAAAAATAACAACTTTTGGACTATGACATTGATATTAATCACGTTCCAATTAAATGTGACAATAAAAGTGCTATAAACCTTAGTAAAAATCCCATTTAGCATTCTAGAACTACGCATATTGACATTAGACATCATTTCTTGTGTAATCATATGCAAAATGGTGATATTTTTCTTGAATTTATTGATACTAATCATCAATTAGTAGACATCTTTACCAAGCCTCTTTATGAGGAAATATTGAATTTTATTAAGCATGAACTTGGTATGATTGATGGCTTAAGCTTGTCTTGATCACTTGTTAAATTGATGAATTGATGTTTGGATTCTTATGTGATTATGTCCTTTAAAAAAAAATTTATTTTCAGCATCATATATATGTTTTGTTTTAAAAGTATTTGCTTTAGCAAATTTACTTCATATACATGATATATTATATTTTTCATTTGCATGATCTTTGTATTAATTTTATTTGATTTGGATTTATGTGGATTCGTTCAATTTTTTAAAAGCCCTCATATTTTTCAAATTAATAATTAATTATTGAGCTAAATTCAATTAATTAATTATTTTAATTTAGCAAAAATATTTCTCCTCCTTAACAAGATTTTTTTAATATTTTTTAAATTCATTTTATGCCAGTTTCTGTTTGGTTTATTTTCAGTATACTTTCCGTATCTAAGTTTTGAGTTGTTAGTCTATTTTTTAATTCATTTTATGTCAGTTTCCACTCAGTTTATTTTCTGAATATTTTTTGGATATAAGATATGAGCTGTCAGTTTTATATCTTGTTTACAATTGGTATTTTAATATCATTGTAGCTCTCTCTTTTTAATGTTATTTTATTTGCATTTTGACAAGGGGGAAGAAATATTTGAGTTTGTTTATTTTTTTTATTTGTGTTTACGCATGAATATTGTTTATTATGTTTATACATGCATAATTAATGTTTAATTTATTCATGTATCAATTCTACTTAGGAATTGTTTTGATCTTTGATAAGGCATGAATATTTTTTTAAGATTTGGTTTATCTTTGCTTTTGTCAAAGGAGGCAAAAATAATTGAGTTTACATGCATACTTAGTTAATTTCTTTTAAGGAAAAGAATTTTTTTTTTTTTACAAATATGTGTTTGTGTGTGTGACATAACTATGTGATTGTGTGTCCTTAATATCATTTTTTTAATTCATTAAAATAGGAGGAGAAAATTGTTTGAATTTATTTCAAATAAATTTTTTATGCATGCATAGTAACAATGTAAGTGTGTCTAGTTTTGTCCTTGAGATAAAAAGCCTTATTTTACTTACTTTGTTTATATATGACATAAATTTTTTATTTATGCATGACTATCAATTATGCTTATACCTGTAAAATTCATATTCATGTATAAATTCTTCTTGGGAATGGTTTTTATCTTTAAAAACGAAATGACTTTCATAAAAATTTTGAGTATCTTTGCTTTCATTATTTTGGTTCTTAATCTTTTATTCCCTCTGGTATTATTGGCTCCCTTAGGTCTATTTTCCTTTATATCTCTCTCTTTTCTTTTTGTCTTTGACAAAGGAAGAGAATAAGCTATATGTTTAGGGGATAAATAATTGTGTTTGTATTTAAGATATGCTAAGTACCACATGATTATGTATGATTGATTTACTAGCTAAACTTTCTATAATCATGTGATGTTTCAATATAGCATATGTGCCATTTTGTGATGCATTATAGTAGCACTATATGCACATATATTTAAAATTATTACCTTCATGTTGTCTAATATTTTTAATGATCATGTTATCATCATTTGTTATGTTGGGTCATGTTCTTGTCCCTCATACTATATTTTGTGTTGTTTATATTTTTTTGTCAAGGAGAATAATAAAATTTATTTATATTTCTTATCATGTCCAAAAAGGAGGAGAAATAAAGAAATATATTTTGTTAAAAGAATAGATTTGTTAAACCCTTATACATGCTATGATAATTCATTTATATACTCTGATACATGATAAATTTTGGATTTATGCATATGTGAAGAGGCAGAAAAATACTTTCTCATTTTGCATCTATTTAATTTGAAAGGGGGAGCTATTTTAATTAGCATGCTTATACATGTTATTTATTTTTGTCATACTCACACACATTATTTATTATTTTTTAAAATAGGATGTCAAAGCCAAAAAGGAGAGATTGTTGACCATTTGCATGATCAAACTCCAAATTTTGGAATTTGACAAATAATTTTTATACTAATAATTTCAATTAAGTGTGTAGGAAATTATATACCAAACATATACACTTTTGGATAAATAATGACTTTTCGGGCAAATTGAACCTCTAAAATTCAAGAAGACTTTTAACATCTTTAGAGCTATTAAATGAGAAAATGAATTTCTTCACATTTGAAGTAGACATCTTGAGCTTTCTGAATTAGGCTTATTTGTGAAAATCCAAGTTCATTTAGTTATGCAAATTTTGAGTTGAAATCCACATATATATCTGCCATCTTAAACTGCATATCTCTTAGTATTTTGGACATATCTTGAGCTACAGAAGTCCAACTAATGTGATTCAGAATGATATGAAAATATAAATAAAATATATAAAACTTTCATGAAGAAAGAATGGGAAAATTCAAATTTCTTCAGGAGCAAATCATGGCTTCAACTTGTGTATATCTATCTGACAGTATTCTGCATTTTAGATTGCATAACTCTTAGTATTTTGGACATATCCTGAGCTACAGAAGTCCAATTTAGGTAATTTAAAATGATATGAAAAGATAATTTAAATATCTACAGCTTTCATACAAAAAGTATAGGTAAATTCAAATTTTTTCAGAAGAAAATCATGGCTTCAATTTGGGTATAGCTGTATGATCGTAGTCTGCATTACAGATTGCACAACCCTTAGTATTTTGAACATATCTTGAGTTACAAAATTCCAATTTAGCTTGTATGGAGTGTGGGCAAATTTAAACGTCTTGAGGAGCCAATCACGGTTTTAATCCATGAATAGTTATTTGATAGCATCACTCTCAATGATTCAAAATATAGATGTTGGACACATCATTTGCACCTCCAACAACTATATTTTTTAGTATAAATACATCTAGAGCTGAATGAAAGTTAAACAACTTGTTTATCATTCATTATTTCTTAAGCATTCATTGAGCTCTCAAATTCTCTTAAACAATTCTTTGTTTGTATAACTCTTGTGAGAGTTAGGTGTGTGTTAGAAATATAATTTCCCTTCATCTTAAATCTTAGGTTAGATTCAAAAGGAAGTGAGATTTATTTCTAAAGAAATTGGTTTAAGTGTTGTCCATTGAAATACTTGGGTTTTGGTTTTTTGAGTGAGCCTTGAAAACTCATGTTGTAAGGTTGTAAGAGTGAACCATAAAACTCTTGTATAATCTCAATCCTTTGAATAAGATTGTGGGTGATTGAAAATCCTAACTTGGGAATAAGTTAGGTGGAGACGTAAGATTGTTGTTGAATTCGAACTCCTTAAATCTTTATGTTCTTCATTTTTTCTTCTCAACTTCTTTTTAATTCTTGCAAAGAATTATTTTAATTTCTCATTTTTATTTGATAATCCTATTCACCCCCCCTCTAGGACTCTTTTCACTATATAGTCATAAAATCATTTAAAATATAATATTTGACTATAATTTTAACAAAAATCCATAATTAACCTATAATTTCAAAAATTAATATTAATTAGTTGAAAATAGTAAATAATTTGTAAAAATCATTTTAATACCAATTATTAGTTCAAATCATTTAAAACATATAATTTAACCACAATTTCAACAAAAATTCATAATTAACCTATATAATAAAAAATGGCATAATACTAACTAATTCCTCAAAAATTTATATAAATTCACAAAAATAATTTTATCAACATATATTATACTAAAATTTTCTAAAACAAATAATTAAACAATATTTTCAACAAAAATGCTTATTTAACCCAAAATTCGAAAATTCTCATAATACAAAATTATTTCTAAAAATTATATAATATATTCAAAAATTATTTTCTCAACATATAATTACTAACATACTATAATAACATTAATTTAACCAAATTCATAATTAAAATAATTAATTAACCTAATTAACAATAATTCATTTTTTAATTATTAAAATATTCAATAATTAACCAAAAATCAAATAAAATCAGAAAAATAAACTAAAAATACCTATGAGTAGATTAAGATGCATAGATCAATATTTCAAAAAGAAATTATCAAGAATCAACCAAACTCAAACTTAAAAAAATAAAAACGAAAAAATAGACATGAACTAAAAATCAATTAAAACTTACAAATAAACAATTTTGAGCTTGAATGGAGCTTGGGATCATCTTCCCCACAACCCAAGGAGTCGATCGAGCCAAGGAAGTCGAGCACCCGCTGTCGGGAAGTCACCGGTGACATGAAGATCCTTACCGCTGCCACTGCTACTCTTGCTAGTTTTTTGACGGCTTCTACAGCTCCTCTGATGGTGGTGAAGACGACTGGAAGGAGAAGAAGTGATGGTGGTGTGTGGTGATTATGCAGGTGGCACCGGTGAGGGGTGAGGAGTGGTGGTTCAGTCGTGGGAAAAGAAGAAAATGACCAAGGAAAGAAAGAAAAAAAAATGAAGAAAAGAAGAATGGCTAAAAAAAAAATAATGGCTTGACCCGATTTTTTTTCCAATGCTTATATATATATATATATAATATAAACTTAAACTTTGGTTTATATATATATAGGTACACACACATGTCACACACAGGCACTAATACAATATAAATATTATAATATTGAAAATTGGAATTAATAATATTAATAAAATAATTGAATAATAAAAATAATATTTCTAATAACATTAAACAATAAAAATAATAATAATGATAATAAAAAAATAATACCATGATAATAATAACACGATAACATTTGAAAATAATAATAATTTAATAATTCAATAATGTCAATCAATAAAAATAAAATAATAATAATAATAATGTGCTTAAAATATTAATATTAAAATAATACTATCCGAAAATAACATTAATAATACTAACCTTAATATTTAGATAATAAAACTTCTAAAAATACATATTTACGAAGAAAATATTTTATCACAAATAATAAAAATAAATAAATATAATTTTTAAATTTTATTAACACTACATATCTCGAATTATTTTTAAATAATTTTAAAAAAATAAGGGTCATTACAATTTTATCCAACTCGAGTCAATTTTTACTTTTTTACAAATAAATAATATTATTCATATATTATTACTCATAATATTAATAATAATAACATAATATTATTATTTTAGATGTTATTATAATTAAATTAAAATTATCATATTAATATTAAAATAAAATAATAATATTTTTGATAATGTTATAATTAAAACAATTATAATTATCATAATATTAAAATAAAAAAATTTGTTCAAAAAACACATTTGGGCCTTTAAATGAAAATGGCCCATTACATAAATTAAAAAAACATTTCCATCATTTCCACTGGTCTAACAAGTGGAAATGAGCTCTCCCCCATTTTGAGTGGTTGTGATGGTTTTATCATGCTACTTTAGCAAAAATCACCTCAAATATGGAATAATTTTATAAATTACCCTAAAGTGAAAAATATTTTCAATTTTCAAAACTACCCTAAAATTGAAAATAATTATTTTTTTTACCCTAAAATGGGAAAAAGCCCTATGGCAATGATCTTGCTCTCAACAATTGTAGTCCATGCTAAAGATTCCGATGAATGTGAGCAAAGATGCCTAAAAAAATGTGCTCCTTCAAGAAAACTTAGGCCATATTACATAATCTTGTGTCGTCAATGTTGTAAGAACTACCCCTCGGAATATGACTTTGATGCTCCAAATGCTTGTACCTTTGGTTGTGCAACCTCAGAATGTGTCAATTTTAATAATGGTATGATTTATGCATATATAGATAACTAAATTATTATTATATTTTTTTTGCAATATATTGATTTACTTTAATAGATTCATTAGAATTACTTTATTTCCTATGAATATAATTTTGTTTGCCTCACATGCCTAGGACGGATGATAAAATATTATGTCAAATGACCATTCGATGCCTCAACCCCCTTACTCTTGTATTTCCAATCATGAAATTTAGTGATCTAGACTAGATGTTAAGAAAAAAATAATATTTGTTCACTTTTTTTTTTGTTATTGCATATGGGAACAAAGTAGAAAATTGCGTAGATTTATGCACTACTAGTTTTTTTTTTTTTTTTTTTGGGAATAACCATAGATTTCCATATATTAGATAAGAGTATAAATTATAAGGGCCAATACATTATGGAAGGCCAAAACTCTGTTACACTTTAATAGGCTAAAGTTAAAGACAAGCTCAAGACTATTTTTGTTCAACTTTAGGGATGAAACCCTAGTATGTTGAGTGAACCATAAATGTAACCTTATGAAAGTATTAACAACATATGTGGCAACATGGAGAACAACAGCTTGGAGTACTGTGACTAACCGGACCTGCTTGAGCTTATGATTCCTTAGACTAAGCGTGATGATTTTATCCAAACAGAGGAAGAACAACTTCAAGCAAGAAATTTTTATTAACAAAAAGCTATGAATTTCAACAATTTGTGGAGAGAGCAACCTCCAATATTGTTGCAAATCAATGGTAGATTGGAAATCATTTTTCATTGTCCAAATCTAAAATAGCAAAGCGTAAAGAGTAGAAAGCCATATGCACAAAAAGATTATCCACAACATATTTATGACTATCACCATTACTATAGCAAAAAATATAAGATAGAACAAGAAAATAAGTAAATATGTATGTAGATAGGAGATGATTACTGGTTAAAACTAGCAGTCATCACCTATGAGACAAAAATATTAATTAAACACAAAATCAAAACACTAAGCAGTGAGTTACAGCAAGTCTCAAGCTTCTTGTAATTGAGCATATGAGGAATATATGATCATAATTACAATAAAGTCTTTATGCTCATCTAATTATGATGATAAAAGTATAATCTTTTTGCATTTTTATTTTTATGATCATTGAATAAAATTTACTATTATTTGAATTATTTAATTTCAAATTTCATTTAGATAAGGTTAGCTCAAATTATGCACTTTTGAATACTTTTAGAATTAAATTTAACAAGAATTAAACAACAGAAAATAATAATGCTTGTCAATGAAGCTCAAGAAACTGAGATACACCGTCCATTTATACATTGCAAAGGAAAAAAAAAAGCAAATGCAGTCAACATGTTAATGAAGCTGCAATTGGTTGTTGGGAGAGACAATGGAAAGATTTATGTTAAATGTGTGTTTTTTCCAACTGTTGATATTTAGAGTTTGATTTTTAATACGGATAGAATTATAATAATGGTAAACTTTCTTAATCAATGCAATTGTATATATATGATTTGAACACAAATATATTGCTTAGGAAATAACATTTTTTTTTAATAGTTGATCTCAATTGTTATTGATTATATTAATTTTTTTGAAGTCCTTTTTATCTCCAGGTTTTATATATAATCATTTTGATAAAAATAATAATTAGTGTTTTCTAATTAAAATAGTGAAAATATCTTCAAGTTAGCTTATATATGAATTGAAAATATATTTTTAAATAATTTAAAAAATATGATATTTTGGAAAAATAAATTCTAATTGAAAAAAATAAAACGCATATTTTTACCCATTAAAGGAAAAATAATAATTATTATTTTAATATAATATTATTTTATTAAGTTATTAAGTAAATGAATGTTTTTTATGGATCAATGTTATGAAATCTGACCAATAATATAGGCAATTTTTTTTCAAAAAATAAATATCTTCAAATATGTTTTTTTTTATTATAAATTGTAGAAAAGGGAAAGGGAAAAGAGACGAGGGAATTCGATATTAAATTCTCTTATTATATTATCACTAGAATTTGTAATATATCATGTAAATATTTTATAATTAGCCAATAAAAATGAGATATATCTCTATATTATAAATCTTAAAATTATATTTAATACACTTAATATAGGTAAAAATTAATTGTGATTCTGCACAATGCACGGACTGTAAAATAAAATGATTATATAAATAATTTAAATGAAATAATAACTAAATAAATTACATTAATTTTATTTTCTTTAAATTTTGTTGCCATAAATTTTTAGTTATAATAAGATTTGTTTTTAGAATTATTAGATTAGTATTGAAGTATGTATAATAGTGTTTTAGTTAAAAAATAATATTAAGTAATTACTGTAATCTTTTTAATAGTTTAGAAAAAATATTTTAAGTGATTTAAGGTAGAAAAATACATAATATATAAATAATTTTAAAATTTGATTAGTATTGAAATATGTATAATAGTGTTTTAGTTAAAAAATAATACTAAATTGTTGTGAAATAAAGATTGAATTGCTTAGTTTGTTATAGAACTAAACTTGAATTTAGTAATATTTAATTAGAAGAAAAATATTTTTATAGTAAAATGATTTTAAGAGAATTTAGAGAGAGTTTGGAGAGAATATGGAGAACTATAATATTGAAAGAATTTGGAGAGTAATCTATATTTTTTTTAACCTTCTCATTAATGAATTTCAATATCTTTATATAAAGATTTTCTTTTCACTATTTGAGAACTATTTTCTCACAAGCAATATATTGTTCATTCACATTCATAATACTCCCCCTTGAATAATAATATTTTGCAACTGCTTCGTTAAAACCTTGTTAAATAAAACCTAGTGGAAAAAACTTTAGCTTAAGAAAAAAGAGTGTAGTGCATAATTTTCTTCCCCTCAAGTTGATATGTATAATCTTCCTTCACATAATATGCAGATGTCGCATTCTAATATCGTGAACGTGCTTTTTAAAGATTATAGTTGGAAGCGCCTTTATGAAAAGATCAGTTGAATTCTTACTAGATTGAATATACTTGATATCTATATGATTGTCTTTTATTAGCTCTTGAGTGTATGAAAAGAATCTTGGAGGTATATGTTTGGTTCTATCACTTTTGATATATCATTCCCTTAACTGTGCAATGCATGTTGCATTATCTTCATATAAAATTGTTAGACTTTTATTAATTGAAAAACCACAAGATTCTTTAATATGATATGTCATTGATCTAATCCATACACACTCTCTGCTTGCTTCATGTAGTGCAATAATCTCATAAAAATTTGAAGAAGTAGCGACAAGTGTTGTTTCTGGGAACGCCAAGAAATTGCAGTTCCGTTATTTATGAACACATAGTCTGTTTGAGATTTTGCTTTATGAGGATCAGATAAATGCCCTGCATCTGCATAACCAATCAATTATTGTTTTGAATTGTTAGAATAAAATAAACCCAAATCAACATTTCTTCGAAGGTATCGAAGTATTTGTTTAATCCCTTTCCAATGTCTTTTTATTGGAGCTGAACTGAACGTTGCTAATAAATTGACTGCTAAAGAAATGTCAGGTCTAGTACAATTAGCACGATATATTAGAGCTCCAATGGCACTGAGATATGGAAATTCAGAACCAAGAATTTCTTCATTTTCTTCACAAGGTCGAAATGGATCAGTCTCAATATTGAGTGATTTGACGACCATTGGAGTACTTAAAGGATTTGCTTTATCCATATTAAAGCGTTTCAAGATCTTTTCTGTGTAATTTGATTGATGCACGAATTTCTCATTGTGCGTTTGCTTGATTTGTAAACCAAGGCAATGCTTGGTTTTTCCAAGATCTTTCATTTCAAATTCTTTATTTAAGTATATTGTTGCTTCATGGATCTCATTTTCTGTTCTAATGATATTTAAATCATCAACATATATAGCTATCATCACAAATTCGGATATTGTTTTCTTAATAAAAATGCATGGGCAGATAATATTACTCACATATCCTTTATTGATCAAATAATCGCTTAAACGATTATACCACATGCGCCCAGAGTATTTTAACCCATATAAAGATCTCTAGAGCTTGATCGAATATATTTCTTTGGATTTTGTACTTAATGCTTCAGGCATTTTAAATCTTTTTGGGATTTTCATATAAATATCACTATCAAGTGATCCGTACAAATAAGCAATTACAACATCCATAAAACGCATTTTTAATTTCTTAGAAACTACTAGGCTAATCAGATACCTGAACGTACTTGCATCCATAATATGAGAATACATTTCATCATAATCAATTCCCGGCCTTTGTGAAAAATCTTGAGCTATAAGTCTAGCTTTGTACCTTATTATTTCATTTTTCTTATTTCTCTTTCGTACAAAGACCCACTTGTATCCTATAAGTTTCACAGTTTTAGGCATAGGAATAATTAGCCCAAAAATATTTTGCTTGTTTAGTGAGTCTAATTCAGCCTGCATAGCATCTTTCTATTTTATCCAATCATGCCTATTTTGACATTCCATGACTGATTTTGGTTCAGGATCATCTTTGTCATTTATGATTTCACATGCAACAGTATATGAAAATATTTCATGACTTTCTTTATTTTCTATTTTTATAGGTATATTTTCCTCGCTATTAATATGATTATCTACTCCCTTTCTCTTTTGAGGTTTTTTATCCTTAGAACTAATTGGTCTTCCACGCTTTTGGCATATTTTAGACTCATGAGTGTCTTTACTCTCAGATTTTATTTCTAGAATTTCAATATGAGTAGGAGCATTGGCTACTAGTATATATGATTTAGTCACTCTTTTTATATCAGTAAATGCATTTGGCAATTGATTTGCAATTGCTTATAAGTGCATAATCTTTTGCACTTCTAATTCACATTGTTTTGTGTGAGGATCTAGATGCAATAATGATGGTTCATTCCATGAAAGATCCCTTTTCCCTTCTTTCTCTCTTTTTCCTAATGTTGGGAAAACAACCTCATTAAATTCGCAATCAACAAAATGTGCTGTAAAAACATCACTAGTTAAAGGTTTAAGATATCTAATAATCGAGGGTGTTTCAAACCCAATATAAATTTTCAATCTTCATTGAGGACCCATTTTTATGCACTGAGGTGGCACAATGGGTACATATATTACACAACCAAAAATTTTGAGATGGGAAATATTTGGCTCTTGACCAAGTGCCAATTGTAATGGGGAGTATTTATGATATGCACTAGGTCTGATGCGAATTAATAAAACAACATGTAGGATTGCATGACCCCAAACTGAAATGGGAAGCTTTATTCTCATTATTAATGGTCTAGCAATAAGCTGAAGGCGTTTAATCAATGATTCAACTAAACCATTTTGAGTATGTACATGGGCAACAAGATGCTCAACATGATCTTAGTAGACATACAATAATCATTGAATTCTTGAGATGTAAATTCACCAGCATTATCAAGTCTTACCATTTTGATTGTATAATCAGGGAATTGTGCTCGTAATTTAATAATTTCAGCTAGCAACCTTGCAAATGCAACATTACGAGTTGACAATAGACAAACATGTGACCATCTACTAGATGCATCAATTAATACCATAAAATATCTGAATGGCCCATATGGTAAGTGAATTGGCCCACATATATCACCTTGAATTCTTTCAAAAAACATAGGTGATTCATTCTGAATTTTAGATGGTGAAGGCCTTAAGATTAATTTTCTGAGAGAATAAGTTGTACATGACATTTCATTTGATTGAGGAATTCTTTGCCCCTTCAATGGATGCCCATGTGAATTCTCAATTATCCTTCGCATCATTACTGATCCAGGATGACCTAATCTGTCATGCCATAAATTTATTGTTGAAGGATCATAAGATTTTTCTTTTATTGCCATATGTGATTCAATTACATGTATATACATGTAATGCAATCCAGTAGGGAGTTTTGGTAGTCTTTCCAATACTTGTATTTTTCTTGATTCATAGGAAACTATATTTAAATATTTGTTACCATTTATATTAATGGATTGGGTATCACACCCATTTAGATATATGTCATCAAAACTCAACAAATTTCTTATTGATTTTGGTGAAAACAAAGCTTCATTAGTTATAATTTTTGTTCCATTTGGTAACATAAATTTAGATTTGCCAATTCCTTCAATCAGATCTACAAGACCTGATATTATTTTTACAACTGCCTTTGTGGGCTTTATTTCAGAGAAATAATCTCTATTTTTCAAGATAGTATGTGTAGTACCACTATTTGGTATGCAGAGATCTTCAATATTGTCTTTATGTTGAGTACAATCCATATTAAACTTCAAAATAGATAAACACATAATTAATCAATTAAGGTAAAAACATAAAATAATTGTAAAGTAGGACATTTTATTTAATTTGAAAATAACATACATAACAATAACATATTGTTCAGAATTGAAAATAAAATAGGTAATAACAACATACTTAAAAATTATAGATGTCTCAATTTCCATTGTCAGTAAAATCATTAGTAAAATCAGAAATATCTAGATGAGTTGTATCATTAACCTGAGTATGATGCTCATTGAAGTTAGTTTCCTTTTCTTTGCCTTTCAATAATGCTTTATAAAGTTGGCAAAGATGTGGTGGTGTACGACAAACTCGTGACCAATGTCCTTTACTACCACATCTGAAACACACAGTTTCAGACTTATATTGGGGCCTTTCTTGAACACCACTGATGATTTATTTTAACTTCTTTTGAGGTTGAGTTTGAGTTTGTTATGGAGTATTACTATATTTATTTCCACGACCACGACCAAAGAATTGACCTCTTCCACGTTCACGACCTCTACCTCTCCCACGTCCATGGTTATTGTAATTTTTATATCTGGAATAATTTGTAGCATTTGCTTCTGGAAATGCTACTGAGCCAGTGGGACGGGATTGATGATTTTTAATCAAGAGTTCACTATTTTTCTTAGCTACCAGTAGACATGAAATTAGTTCAAAATATTTTTTAAATCTCTGCATCCTATATTATTGTTGCAGTGTAACATTTGATGCATGAAATGTGGAGTAAGTTTTCTCCAACATCCTCGTCTGTGACTATCTGTCCATAGAATTTTAATTGTGATACTATTATAAACATTGCAGAATTATAGTCACTCACTTTTTTGAAATCTTGAAAGCGTAAAGCTCTCCATTCATCAGTGACTACTGATAGTATTATATCTCTTTGATAATCATATCTATCTTTTAGATCCTTCTAAAGAACACTTGGATCTTTGACAGTCAAATATTCACATTTTAATCCTTCATCAAAATTACGACGAAGAAAAATTATAAACTTGGCCTTATCTTGCAATGAGGTGTTATTATTTTCTTTTATGGTATCAATTAACCTCATTGATTGAAAATGCATTTCTACATCTAGAATCCAAGACATATAATTTTTTCCCGTGATGTCAAGAGCAACGAACTCAAGTTTTGCTAGATTTGTCATTATGATAACTTATTATTTTGATCGAGAGTTTTTTGTGTTGATAACGTGTTGTAAAATAAAGATTGAGTTGCTTAGTTTGTTACAAAACTAAACTTGAATTTAGTAGTATTTAATTAGAAGAAAAATATTTTATAGTAGAATGATTTTAAGAGAATTTAGAGAGAGTTTGTAGAACTATAATATTTAAAAAATTTGGAGAGTAATCTATCTTTTTTTTAACCTCTCATTAATGAATTTCAATCTCTTTATATAGAGATTTTCTTTTTACTATTTGAAAACTATTTCCTCACAAGCAATATATTATTTATTCACCAGCAATATATTGTTCATTCACATTCATAATATAAATAACTATTAAAAATATTTTATTTTTAATAAAAAATTATGAAAATGGATACTTTGTCAAATTTTTGACTTAATGATTATAGAGCTCAACATTTAATATATATATATATAGATTTATCAAAACTATAATTTTGTATAATTTAAATTAATGAAAAATAAAAATATTCATATTTTTTTTGAAAAAGCCACGTCAGGCCATGTTCATACATGGGCTTACAGTGCCAGAGTGGCAGGCAAGTCAACTGCCACATCATCACCATACCTTTAGAATTTTATTCTACTACATCATACACTAGATCCCTACCCAACAATGGCATTTCCCGTAAATTATCTCCCTTAATTACAATGCATTTTTTCTCCCTTCTCGCATCATATTAACTGAGACTACTCTCTGCTAAAAAATTACCCAACCTTCCCTTCTCTGCAAAATCTCGCCTTTTTCTAATAGAGCTTTTGATCACCTGGATCTCTAGCTATCACGATCTGCAAAAATGGTGAGTTTATGATCTACTACTTTCGTTTCGTTACCTACTCGCACTATTTCTATTGCCGTTTCGATGTTTAATTCTTGTGAAGTTCTAGTATTACTTAGATCTGATTTAAATCTGCATTGATTTGACAGTGTTATGTATAATTACACATCTAATTGTATTGATTTATAGCCTCTAATCTTGTAATTGCGCACTTATGTTCAATGTGCGCGTTTGTAAATCGGTTATTCTCCGTTTGGCTGCGGAGATTCATTTGGCGTGTTTTCGGAGTTGTTTATATGTGTGAGTGTGTGTTTTTTATATTTGCCACCAAACGGGGCGAGATGGATTTGAATTCTCATAAGATCTGGTGTTTGATTGTGCGCCAATTCAAAATTTAGCTTTTCGTTGAGGTGACATTTTTTTGCCTGAAATGTGATAGTTCTGAGTGAATTTTGGAGGTGTGTTTGGTTGCTGGTTAAGTGATGTTGTTATTGTTAATGTGAGATCTGCTGTTTGATTTGGAACTAATTTTTTCTTTTGTTTTTGGTGTTAACAGCCACTCAGACTTGAAATTAAGGTATTATTTTTACACTTTATTTCAATTAGGTTTTGTATTTTTGTGGCGTAGGTCTCATTAGTAGCTCTTGTATGTTATGTTTTGTATCAGAGGAAACTTGCTCAAAGATCGGAGAGAGTAAAATCTGTGGATCTACATCCTACTGAACCATGGTAAATTTACATTTTCTGTTATTGGAGAGCATATAGAAATAAATTTTTATTGGATGCAATGTATTGGGAAGAGAAAGTCATGCAGAAGTTTTGGCATTAATGGAGTTATTATTGTTTTTAATGATTGTTATTGCAGGATTCTAGTGAGTTTGTATTCAGGGACTGTTTGTATATGGAACTACCAGTCACAGGTACGCAAATATTTAATAATTGAGAAAGAAAGAGAAAAAGGGAATTTTAACTAGTGCATGTTGTGATTTTTTGTGATTTGCTCTTGCACTTTTTGCATTTCCATGATTAAAAAGTTTGCCTATAAGCTTGCAAAACCAGGATTTAAACTTTCAATTTCCATGAGTTTTATCATTACGAAGACATCTTACCAATGAAATGAAATGGTAAGAGACTTAAATGTTAAAACCGTCATTTTTAATGAGTTCTATCGTTATGAGTACATCTTACCTGTGAAGTAAAAAATAGCAATAGGCCTCAATTAACATCAATTGTGTGTGTTGTCCTCAAAGCAGTTTTGCAAGTTTCATTGTCTTATTTACTTATTCCATATAAGGGAGGCTAAGAAAAAGGCTGATCCTCTGGTTTATTGAGCTTTGGGGCATACTGCAAGTGGAGTTATTATAGACATCTGGCTGGGGATGAGAAAGTTAGTGTATAATTTGGTTTTTAAGTCAGTGGGTTTAGGTAAGGTTGGCCATTAGAGTTGGTTTTTGCTAGTTTAGAAAAGTGGTAATTAATTTGGGGTAAGAGAAGCTGCAATATGATTGAATTACAACGTGTTAGAAATGATAGTTTTGTAATATCTGGCAGACGAGTTACAGTTCTCTAATTAGGCTTACAATATCCTCTAATGGCATTAGAAGTTGGTCACAACTTGAATTGGTCTTTAGTGATTTGCAGAAGGTACAATGTGTTAGGTTTCTGATATTTTGAGGGATTCTACTGTCCTTGAGTTACTAACACCCTTGACAATTGTGATTCTTTGTGATGAAATCAGAGAGCAAAGATCATGTGGTGGTGCATCTTTGTTTGCTCTACACCTAGAAATTGTGGACCCTGACTGAATATTTATCCACTAAGACCTAGAAAAAAAGTTTGTTTGTAAATGTTTTCAATTTTATCATAGTTGGACAGAAATAAGATTAGTGAAAGGAGAGAACTTTTCAGGTTTTCCTGTTATTTTCAGAGTTATGATTTTTGGAATTGTAACTCTCTCTCTCTCTCAGTACATCTGTACAAGTAAAGTTTCTTTGAAGATTTAAATTTTTAATTCTAATGCAACTCTTCTTGATCTTCTTCCAGACTATGGCAAAATCGTTTGAGGTCACTGAGTTACCCGGTATGGATAGTTGTCCTGTTTCCCTGTGAGGTTCTATGAAAATTTTTCTGATTATAGCATTTTTCCTCATGATAATATGTCTACTAAGGTCTACATCATGTGATCTGCAGTTAGGTCAGCTAAGTTTATTGCACGAAAGCAGTGGGTTGTTGCTGGAGCAGATGACATGTTTATCCGTGTGTATAACTACAATACAATGGATAAGATTAAAGTGTTTGAGGCACACACAGATTACATTAGATGTGTGGCTGTCCATCCCACGTTGCCATATGTGCTGTCATCATCTGATGATATGCTCATCAAGCTTTGGGATTGGGAGAAGGGTTGGGTGTGCACTCAGATATTTGAGGGACATTCTCATTATGTGATGCAAGTGACATTTAATCCAAAGGACACAAATACTTTTGCAAGTGCATCCCTTGATCGCACCATAAAGGTTTGAAGTTTTTTTTTTTTTTTTTTTGTTGGTATTTTTTTTTGAATGGATTTTGTATTTTATTTGGCATACTCATAATGTTTTATTTTTTAAACCCCCATCAGATTTGGAATCTTGGCTCTCCCGATCCAAATTTTACTCTGGATGCTCATCAGAAAGGAGTGAATTGTGTTGATTACTTTACTGGTGGTGATAAGCCTTATTTAATCACGGGTTCTGATGATCACACTGCTAAGGTATTCCCTCAAAGTATTTCTTTTAGTTGTGCATTTTTTGGCTCTACAAACACACCTTGATTGTGGTATATCAATAGATAATTCTTTTATGGGCAGGTGTGGGATTATCAAACCAAAAGTTGTGTCCAAACACTAGAAGGCCATACTCACAATGTCTCTGCTGTATGTTTCCATCCTGAACTTCCTATAATAATCACTGGTTCTGAGGATGGGACAGTTCGCATATGGCATTCAACAACTTACAGGTGATTATAGTTTTGTGGACTTAGATTTCATATCTTGTATTTCAGTCCATGAGCTGTTCTTGGCCCTTTCTTTGTGTTATAGAATGAAACTGGTTTTCAACTGGCAAATTTCTTTTGAGTTTTCACTACTTGCTGAACAAGAAATAGAAAATAGTCCAGCCATTTCCCATTTCGTTTATATTTCTGTTCCAGATGGTAGTGAGCTACTGCATCTTGTAATTCTAGTCACGTGTGGGTGTGTGACTATTGACTTGCATTTTTAATCCAGCTATAATTCTGAATTTCAGTTGAAGCATTAATTTTTCTCACTGAATGACTCTAGGATTTGGGACAGATTTTTTAAAGAAAAGCATATTCTTCTTTCGTGTTTATGTCTGTTCTCCCCATGTTTTGTGAACCTGTCTTTATCTGAATCTGTCATATGATAATGAATTATAGAATTTTGCTTTCTTTTTTTTTTTCACTTCAATTTTTAGACTTGAAATTTATTTCATTGAATTACAGGCTTGAGAACACATTGAATTATGGTCTTGAAAGAGTTTGGGCCATTGGATACATGAAAGGCTCACGCCGGTGAGTGCCTTTGGTACTGTTACTACTAAAATTACGTCATGGGCAGCAGTTTTTATTTTTCCTGCTGCCATTTTTATCATTGTAATATTAATGTGATGCCCTTATTGTTGTTTATATTCTCTTAAGTACATTACTTCTTTATAATAGCTCCTGATTGTGTTATTGTTGAGACTTTCTTATTGTTGTGATCCTTTTATTATCATTCTTCTTGGTAGTCTAAGTTTCTTCAAGTAATGTTCATAATCCTTTTTAGTAATATGCTCTACAAGCCAAAATCATATTTGACTTCCTTAATTACTGTTCATAATTTATATGCTTTTATATCTTGCATTCTGAGTTCTTTGATTATTGTTCATGATTCATTTTGGTGATACGCTCTATAAGCCAGAATAAGGGCTGTTGCTGGAAGTCAAACATTGATTGATGCTGTTGAACTTCTCACTTTCGTTTTTGTTATTGTGCACCCTACCAAATTATAGATTGGAAGAGAATATCTCAAATGACATATACCTGGAATGCTAGAATAAGTCAGTATAGTTGCAATACATTATTTCCCAAGAGCATATGCTTTTTTAATTGCACCCGAATTGTTTATTGCACGTGAATGCATGTGTGTTTTCCCTGGCTGCTTTTAAGTTGGAATTCTTAGGCTTAATGTCCAATGATTTTGACATGCTTTGGGGGTTCAGATTGATCCATGTGGTCTTTATTTGTTGTTTGTGGATGATCAAGTGTTATCATTATGCAGAAACAATTGATTTGTTTTTAAAATTATGACAAAAAATGGGATGGTTAAAAATCTGTCTGTGCAGTATTGTGATTGGTTACGATGAAGGATCCATTATGGTCAAAATTGGACGAGAAGAACCTGTGGCCAGTATGGATAACAGTGGAAAGATTATATGGGCCAAACACAATGAAATTCAAACTGTGAACATTAAGAGTGTTGGAGCAGATTTTGAGGTTTGGACTTATTACCTATTCCGGTGTTGCTTCCTGATGTTATACCGTGAATGAAATTTTGTGGTATTTATGGACGTGGCAAGTTTTTTTTTCGTTTTTCTGAATTAGGTTACTGACGGAGAAAGATTACCTTTGGCTGTTAAGGAGTTGGGAACATGTGATCTTTATCCTCAAGTAAGTGAATATTCTTGTGGCCTCATTTCATGAAATTTTTAGTTTACATGTCTTTTTCTACAACTTGAAATCCTTGTGGTAAAAGTGGCTGCATCTTGGCCATTACATATAACTGTACATGTTATATACGTTTACATCTAAATGATTATTGGTGTATCTATTAGCATAAATGGCATTAGTTTGGAAGAGTCAAATGTTTGCTACATTCAAGCCCGTTCTGCCTGTTGTGGAGGTTTGAATTAGATTCTCTTTTTTTCTCCTTTCAGGGAAGAAAATGATAAGGAAGCAACCATCTCATTTTAGATGCTAGTAGAAGATTATAAATCTGCATGTATTAGTTACTTGATATGTATCTTGTTCCTCATTTATTGGTTAGACTATTTTGTGCTTGTAAACCTGTTTTAGAAGAGAGAATGCCAAGAACTACAGATAGAACTTAGATGTAGTGGTAGGAACAAGGAGGTGTGATGTGGATGAATTCATTGTCCTGAAAGAGTTCGAAACTACACATGAAACTTTGTAGAATGATAACTTGTTAACCTACACTGATTTTAAAATTCTACTCTCTGGGTGTGTTCATGTGCATTGTGTGGGTGACTTATTTTCATTTCATTTTTTCCCCAGAGTCTGAAGCACAATCCTAATGGGAGATTTGTTGTTGTCTGTGGAGATGGTGAGTACATCATATATACAGCCTTAGCATGGAGAAATAGATCATTTGGTTCAGCATTGGAATTTGTTTGGTCATCGGATGGAGAATATGCTGTCAGGGAAAGCACTTCAAAGATCAAAATTTTCAGTAAAAATTTCCAGGTTTGTGCTCTTTTATGTTGTATATTTTTTTGGGCTTTTGTTTATTTGGAAGATGAAGGAAGGAACAACTAATTCTTTGTCAGTTATGAGTTACGAAGAGCACATTTTTCCCCTTGATGGCTGCACTAGCAAAAACCCTCATCTGAAATTTCATTTACTCTTTTGGCCAATTTTCAAATGACAGACATTCAAGCCTATGACATTTGTATTTGCAATTGTTCATCATGTGCTTGGTTATATTCTTGCTTCCAATTCTTGATAGCTGACAGAAATCTTATCCTGGATCAATTTCTTGATTGTACTCGATTTATAAATTCATACATGCACGTGTGCAAAATTTGAAGTTAAAATGAAGTTGGTTTATTTCAGGAAAAGAGGAGTGTTCGACCAACATTTTCTGCTGAGCGTATTTATGGTGGAACTTTGTTGGCAATGTGTGCAAATGATTTCATTTGTTTTTATGATTGGGCTGAGTGCAGGTTGATTAGGAGGATTGATGTGACTGTAAAGGTATGAAAACACTTATTTTATCTTCTTGAATTTATTGTTTGTTTAGTTTATGCAAATTTGCCTCGTCATGTGATTGACTTGATTCATTGTTTTTTCAAATATTTCAGAATCTTTATTGGGCTGATAGTGGTGATTTGGTGGCGATTGCGAGTGACACATCATTCTACATTCTCAAATACAATGTAGAGTTCCATAGTTATTTTTTATTTGAGGACATACAAGTTGTCCTTGCACTTATTTGTGGTCTTAATTTAATGTATGTCTTATAAGAGTTCATGTTTATGTTACAGCGCGACATGGTTTCATCCTATTTAGACAGCGGGAGCCCTGTGGATGAACAAGGTGTTGAGGATGCCTTTGAACTTCTTCATGAAACCAATGAGCGTGTCAGGACTGGTTTGTGGGTTGGGGATTGCTTTATTTACAACAACTCCTCCTGGAGACTTAATTATTGTGTTGGAGGAGAGGTATTTTGCTTGCTGCATTATTGGTCTAAATGTTCTTGTGTACCTGGACGCTAGTTCATTTACTGGATTTGTTTTTTAAAAAATTAATGCTATTGTTTTAGGTAACCACGATGTATCATTTGGACCGGCCTATGTACCTGTTGGGCTATCTTGCTAGTCAAAGTCGGGTGTATCTAATAGACAAAGAATTCAAGTAAGTTTATTGTGGTTATCTGTTTTTTTGAAGTAAACAGTCTATGCAAATGCTGTCCTTATTAACCTTTTCTTATGAACCATTTGTTGTCATGCAGTGTTATGGGGTACACTTTACTTCTTAGCTTAATTGAGTACAAGACTCTTGTGATGCGTGGGGACCTGGAAAGAGCCAATGAAATATTGCCTTCAATTCCTAAAGAGCATCATAATAGGTAAATAAACCTCATTCAGTTATCAACCAATTGCAAGTGGATATCTAGGCTTTGGTTTTATGAAGAATGGGTGATGAGTGGCTGTTATCACTGCATGTTGGTTGGTCAATACGCGATTATATTATTCTTGTGAAAAATTTTAAGGGAAATTAGTTCATTAGCTATATTTGCTTTATTGACATTTCACTGTAAGCTCTTTGTTAATTTTGATTCCTGGACTTGCACTTTTCTGTTGATTTCATGAATTGTTGTCCTTTTTCAGGAATCACATAAAAAAATTTTATATTAGCATTACTATTTGGTTCATGACCAGAGTTTTCCTGGAAAATGAAAATTATGATGCTGTTTTTTTCTTGACTCAATTTATTATTTAAGATGGGCATCCATGTTTTGTTTTTATATGCTTTGGATATATTTGCAATTTGATAAGTGAGAGGTTAACATAAAGTTAGATAACTGGTCTTCTTGACCATTGAAATGTATTTGTCTTTTCCTAAATGTTATCTTGAAATGTAGAGTGCTGTAGTATGTCATATATATTTGTAACATATATAATTAAGCATTATTGAAATTATTCTGATTAGTAACTTGATTTGCTAGTGTGGCTCGTTTCTTGGAATCACGTGGTATGATAGAGAATGCTCTGGAGATAGCTACAGATCCTGATTACAAATTTGAGCTAGCCATTCAGCTTGGTAGACTGGAAATTGCAAAGGTATGTTCAAATCTCTTGTTGCTCATTGGATTGAAGTTTTGAGTTTGCTTGCCTCTTTATTTCCTCTCGATAAATTAGCAATTATGTTTCTACTATAAATACTATTCTTTTTGTTGAAGGAAATTGCCATTGAAGTGCAAAGTGAGTCAAAATGGAAGCAGTTGGGAGAATTAGCCATGTCTACTGGAAAGGTATTGTGTCATGCTGCTTTAATTTTAATTAATGTCTGATAGGACTGTGGACTTTACTACTGAAAATAGTTTTGTGCGGAACAATTTCTGGTTATCTTGGGATGGCAACTTAAATTTCAAGTGAATTACTTCTTGAAGGAATTGAATTCTAAGTTTCTTGAAAGGAACACTAAGTTTCTGCTTTTTTTTTTCCTTGGTTTTCATCAGTGACCCAAACTTGTAGATTTAAGCAGATTTAATCTGGCAACAAGAACAACTTATTAGTGTTTTTGGTGCTTGGTTCTTTTTATTTCATTTGCTGGTTCTTCCAATTTAAGCTTTGGTTTTTAGATTCTTTGCATATTTGATTCCTAGATCCAATTTCAGTGAGTATTCTTTCTTTCATATGGCTACTCAAATAACTCTGTACCTTACTCCGACTTGTGCGATTGCAGTTACAAATGGCTGAGGAATGTATGAAGTATGCAACAGATTTGAGTGGTTTGTTGCTTTTATATTCCTCTCTAGGGGATGCTGAAGGGATTTCAAAACTAGCATGTCTAGCAAAAGAGCAAGGGAAGAATAATGTTGCATTTCTCTGTTTGTTTATGTTGGGTAAACTGGAAGATTGCCTCCAGCTTTTGGTGGAAAGGTAATTTTTTATTTCAATAGCTTCAACATGATGACACAGATTGATACAATGGTACTTTTAAATACTGAAGGATTCTTCTTGCAGCAATCGGATACCTGAGGCTGCTTTAATGGCTCGATCCTATGTTCCAAGCAAGGTTCCAGAGATTGTGGCAATTTGGAGAAAAGATCTCAACAAGGTATCATCTCGTTCAGGTGTTTTTGTTTGGTTATAATATCCTTGGCTCATGGAGTGTAGTGATGTAGTCTTATTTTGTGTAAGAATTTCCAAGTAAGCGATTTTAGTTTCTTACTGTCTGTTGAATGGAAATTTTCTTAGTTTAAAATAGCCTTGAATGGATGGGGCAAATTAACAGAATTTTTAGCCAGGTGGTGATTCTTTTATCCTGGAGACTACAAAACTGATGTTGCAATCCATTTTGTTTTACAGGTTAACCCCAAAGCAGCTGAATCTTTGGCTGATCCTGATGAGTATCCAAATTTATTTGATGATTGGCAAGTTGCTTTGTCTGTTGAATCAAAAATTGCAGAGACAAGGTATAACTGCAGGTTCATGCGTTTTTAGGCTTATTTTGTATAGGCTCACATTTTGACCTGATGCACATAACAAATGACCAAATGAATTTTGTATTGAGCACAAGTCTCGGTCTTTCCTATTTGTGTTCTAAGTTTGTTTTTGTACATTCTTACCGAAGACAGCTAAGAGATTGTCATTGTGGTCAATCATAATAACCCTAACACTTGCTAGCTGAATAAATTACATGGACTAAAATGTAATCTTTGTGTGGTGTTCTGAAATATTCCATTGATTTTTCTCTGATTATTGCTTTGTAGGGGTGTTTATCCTCCATCAGAGGAATATTTGAACCATGCTGACAGATCTCACATAACTCTTGTGGAGGCTTTCAGAAACATGCAAGTAGAAGAACCTCTTGAAAATGGAGATTATGATCACGAGGTATGTACTGCCTCCAGATTTTCTTTTGGTTCAACATTATAATTTACAAAAACAAAAAAAATTTTATTTGTAATCAAATTTAAAATCCATCTGTCAAAATCTAGTTAGTTACCGATAAGAATAGTGTGCTATGAGGTGATTGGTTACATTTCCTTTATAGATAATCACTGTATGAAGCTTAGTCAATTTTAAAGTGGCCAGAACTGTTAAAAGAGCTTAAAGTCTCTAGTAGTCTAAATTAGATGTACTATGATTTACCGTATCCTTTTTGGCATCTTCTTTCTTCATTGTGTAAGTTCTTTTCTTTTTCAGGCTGCTGATCAAAATGGAGATGAGCAGGTAACAGAGGAACACAATGGAGAAGAAGGGAGCCAAGAGGAGGCTGTTGTGGTGGATGCTGATTCTACGGATGGTGCAGTACTTGTCAATGGAAACGAAGCTGAGGAAGAGTGGGGTACGAATAATGAAGGAACCCCGTCAGTCTAAAAGCAGTTGGTTGGGGCAGTGTGAAAATCCAAATTTTGTCTCTGGTGATTAATTGATTCTAAAGTGCCATCTCTAACTCACATTTCCACAAGTTATTTTTACTATTACTACTACTACTGGTAGTGATTGGCACATATGCCACTCAGGGTTTTCATAAATTACAAATCTTAGTTAATAGTAAGAAATTATTATTTTGAACTAATGATATGGCACCTAGAGTTAGACATGGCTTTTTTATGTTACTTTCGTTTTTGTTTTTCCCCTCTAATTTCATACTTGTAGCAGTGGTATACTAGTATAATATTTTTATGTCAGTTCTATCCTCTTTAGCAGTTCTGTTTTAATTTTTGTGGAAAGTCTCATACAATTTGTTTACTATTTTCAAATTAGAACTTCATTTTCTTATTTGTCTAAATAATAGAAATAATATTGTTTTTTATATTGGTTCCATTTTGGCTTATTAGTTTAATATAGGATTAACACCGACAGGAATTTTTTTTTTTTTTTTGCCTGTTGGTATTTATAACATCTCGGTTCTTACTTTTTTTAATCTCACTTTTGTTGACAGTGCTTACACCACATAATTAGGTTATCTTGAAGACAATTGGTTCCAGTTGTGTAGTCCCTTGCTTAAGGTGAGAAAAGCTTGCTTAGAAAATGATGGCTAGGTTTATCTTATGAAGAGCACAATTTGATTTGAGCATCAGTGCATGCAACTATTCTGTATTTGTTGGAAACTACTGGAGAAATTCAACGGGAAGTGAGATACCTGAAGGTTGGACTAGCGAACATCATATAATTGGAATTTTGTATACTTTAGATGTGACTTGCAATGATTATGCTGTGCATGGAGCACTGCAGTCCCATTTGTACCTCAAATGATTTTACAGTTAGCCATAAGCGTTTGTTCTGACTTGGGTGCACGCATAAATAGGGTTGACAATAAAAGTTTTGTAGAGCATGGATTGAATTTATCACTTCTGTTTTGTTTGATTTTGTTCATTAAATAGTGAAATATTTTAGAGTGCACTTTAAAAACTGTGTTTTTGAATTGTTGCTCTTCTCCTTTTCGCCTTTGCTTTTTTCTTCTGTCCATAACTCTCAGGTTACCTTGCTGGAGGCTAAAAAGATGTTATGTAGGAATCGATTGTCTCTTGCCAGTTGGTGTGGTTTTGTAGCGCCTTAAATTTTTCTCCATGGAGCATGTGGTAGAAAAGATTTTTTTTTTTTTGAAGTTGTATTTGTGTTTAGCATCGTCTTTGAGGCCTTTACATCACCAGCGTCCTGTGCTATTTTAGAGAATTGAATTAGCTATGGTTAGCTCTCTTTTTTTTGCCCCATCCAGACTTTAGTTATTTAATTTACCTCGATATTCTTTTGGGCCTTTATACGTATCTTCTTGTGAAATTTTTTTCATATGTTGTTATGTTCTGTAAGCATTTTTTTTCTAGAGTTTGGTTGTAATGGTGTGTTTTGAGTGTGAAGCCACTTGGTGCTTGTTAAAATTGCGAGAAGATTTTACATTTATAACGGATGGGTTCTGCTACCTAAGCGTGGATGTGAAAATTGCACCCTGTAATCTCTTCTGTGTCTAGCCTCTGTTAAAGAGGCTCCTGGTTGTATGATAGTGTAGCAAGAAATTATAGAGTTGATACGTGAAAATTGTTCGTTGAAGCGGATGCCAAAATTTGGGCAAGCATAGTACATCGGTGATGTGTTATTGGAACCGATGTTGAATGTAAGCTCAAAACGGTGGTTGCAGAATACGTGTAGTTTTATTATTATGTTTACGTACCATATATGTATCTGCGTGTCAAACATGACTTGCCTGGGTAAAGGAGGAAGACAAGGAACATGTGTCATCTTTTTATGCATATGATAATCTCTGTGGAGCAAAAGCCAAAAAAATGGGATTGAATTTTCTGACAAAAGACATGAATCTAATCTTGAAATTATTTGGTGGCAAAATCCATTATCAAGTCCTGGGTTATATTGATTTATTTTATTGAGTTTTTATTATTTTATTAAATCTTTATATTTTTATTTATATAATTATTGAGAATTAATTTGATAAACCCACCACTATTAGTGTTAACTATTGTTTATCAAATTTATATCGTCAAGATTTAAATAAAAATATAGAAATTTAATAGAATAAAATAAGAAAAGATAAGGATTTATTAAAATAAATTTAATAAATTCAGAAATTTTATAATAAATTTTATTTTATTTTTATATAATATTTAACAACACCTATTAAAATTATTAAAAAAATTCTCAATAACTAATTCAATAAAAATATAAAAACTCAACAGAGACTTAATAAAATAAATATGAGCTTCACGATGCATTTTGCCTTTTTTTAATTTTGGTTTTGGTCATTTTGCCTTATTGGGTTGGCTGCTAATATTTGGGTATTACATATGTATCAATTAAAAAATGTGTGAATGACCAGCTCATAAATGTAAAAGATTTCTCTGTCCAAAAAAAATAATAATAAATAAATGTAAAAGATTTGATGAATCATCTAACTAATTTGTCTTCAGATCATTAAATGCGAAGAGACCTATCCTACTCTATATTCAAAAAGATCTATCCTACTCCCTTCAACTCGTATCGTAAATTGTAGTCTGTATTTTAACGGAAAAAAAAAAAAAAAAAAATATATATATATATATATATATATATATAGCATTCTATTATATCATATTAACTTAATAAAATTTATTTATATTTCAATCCTATGAGAGTCCTTTGTTTTATATAAAGGTGGAAATAGGAATGAAAATGGGCTCTAATTCTTGATATTAAATGGAATGGAAATAATTTTTTCTATTAATATAAATCATTATTTTTTGTTTTTTTTTTATTTTTATAAATAATGAATTTTTATTTTTATAAAAATTAAATTAAATTAATTATATTTCAAATATTATTATATATTATTAGAATTTATAAAATAAAATATATTTTTTAAGGTAATAAAATAGTGATATAGAGAGCAAGCCACCTTTTAACATTTTTTTAAAAAATAAAATGTATCCTTCAAAAATAAAATGCAAAATTAAATATAAAATAATTTAAAAATATATACCAATCCACGCAAGCAAGGCAAGCAGAAATAAAAAACTTCACAAATTCATTCGTAATTAACAATCATATGTTCTATCAAACAAAAATGAATAAACGTGACTAACATTATTTATTTTCTACTATCATCCTAAATAATTAATTAGATATATAAAAATTTTTAATTTTTAATTTAATTATAGTAATATCTCATTTATTAATTTTATGATGAATCAATATTAAAATGCTGATATGGATAAATAAAAAAAATAATAATGTATTAAAAATATTTTTAATAATAAATCAGAGTTTAATGAATTTCTATTAAATTTTACTATATTAATAAAAAACTTTACATGACATAACATATTATTTTTTATTAAAAATAATTGTACCACATTATCAATATTTTTTTTTGCTTGTGTTAACATTTTGGTATTGATTTTATTTGAAAATCGACCAATAAAAAATTATTGTTACTGAATTAAAAATAAAAAATTTTTATATGTCTAATTAATTTTTAAGGACAACGATAAAAAAAAATGTAATAAATTAAAAATTGTAAATATAAATAATTCAATAAAAACAAACATTATGTGCACGTGGCAATAAAAGGAGACCTTTCACTGCGCCCTGTCCCATTAAGCTGGAAAGAATATTAACCTTCCATCCCAAAAAAATTTCAAAATAAATATATTATTTGTACGATTAATTAATTAAATAATCAACAAAAATATTTATTTATCTATCAAAACAAAAGCCCCTTTTTTACTACCTTCGGATCTCCCTCTCTTTCCCCCCTCCTTCCATCCTTCTTCCTTACATTTCTAGGGTTTTTGCTTCACTTCTTCTTCTTCTTCTTCTTGGGATCGTCTCTTGTAAGTCCCTAATTGCTTTACCCTCTTCTTTCTTCCATTTACTCTTTTATCATATTTTCATTGTTATTTTTTTTTGCGATTTTTTCCTTTTTTTGTATTTTTTTAAAAATTGTTTGTTTCGTTCATTTCTGCTCATTTTCCTTAATTTTTTACCCAGTGTTTGAAATTGTAGATTTAGGTTAAATTATCATGATTTATTTGGCTTTTTTTGTTTTGCATACTGTTTGGTTGCTGGTTAAGTGCAAGAAGAAACTGAGATAGTTTTGAAATGTTCTGTTGTTTTGCTGGTTTGGGTTTAGGGTTTTTAATTTTGAACCTGCCCTGAATTTGAATCGTGAACTTACCAGGAAAAATCCCCAATTCATTTACGAGTGCATTTTATGTTTTTTTTTTCTTTTTTTTAAATGATTCTTCTCTTAGCGATTCTCAACATCTTCAATCATCAATTGACGATTCTTTCTCTTTTCTCAATTAATTATTTATAAAATATTTTTATTTTCTTTTTTACACCGTATGCTGCAGACTTCAATGTTTTTCCTGGTGATTTGTGGAATCTTTCTGAAGATCCTTTTTTATTTATTTTTTTTGAGAAATTAGTTTCATAAAGCGATGTGAACTGTTGTTAATTAGGGCAGTCTAGAACTACCGCATTTCTTTTCCTTCCTCTTGGTCTCGTTCCTGCGTTTGGTTTTTTTTTTTTTTTTTTTAGGGTTAATTTTGTTTTCGGGTATGGACATTGATAGTCTGTTTGATGACTTTCCTGAACCAAAGCTGATTTTGATGACTTTCTTTTAGTTCATTTTTAGTTTTGCTTTTGTTTCAAGTTTACTTATACTCCTTAATGCAGTAAGCGTTAGGTTTGTTTTATCCCTATGTGGGTATAGGAATGTTGTCATAGCTATGATGAAGTTGCTAAATAACAGAATGTATAAAAAGAGTACTATAGTGCTGCAATTCTAGTGATTAAAAATATCCAATTTTTTAATATATGGTCTGTTAAGGCCTAGTGATTAAAAAACATCTAATTTTTTTGTGGGTTAGCAATTTTGTCCATACATTTGGGTTTTTACATTTCTAAGCTAATTTCACAGTTTAGTTGCAATTCTAGTGAACTTGGTATGATTGATTTCAATTATGCAGCCAAAGCAAATAGGCGGCCACATTAGACAAAATTAATGTTACCTTTATTCTCATTATGTCTTTTATTTTGAGTTTAGAGGTTTAAAAGGTTGCAGTGCTCATTCTATGGACATTTTAAGAATTTATTCATTTCTAACTTGAAATTTTAATTTGACTTGTGTCATTTAGTTTGACTGAAATGTTGCCTAAAGCATGTGCAGTTGAAGTCAAGTGCGGTGGTTTGGTTAGAATTGCAACCAAAAGGTGAATTAGGTTAGAATTGCAAAATATAAATATTTGTTCAAATTGGTGAAAAATACAAAAAGTTACAGGATTTTTGGGTCATTAGGCATTTTACTGACAGTTCAGAAGGCATGGTATAGATGGTCAACGGGCTATTTAGTGTTGTTTTTGTTTGGGTGATCCTTCTGTTTTTTCATTTTGACTAATTAGACTTGAATGAAAATTTCAGTGAATGTGAGGGATTCGACCATGCAAGAATCCTTGGCTAAACATTATGCAATCAGCTGATCAACAAGTCAAAATGTTATTGAGGGCTATGTTTTGAGATATGGAAAATCACTTAGGCACTATTATGTATAAATTATTGGGAACTCATTTATTGTTCCTGTTGCATTAGGTGTTTGTGTGATTAGAGTTTCAAAATGTTGCTTATGAGAACAAGATAATGAATTTACTTCAGGCATATGAGTTCAGGGATTTGCGTTCTTTGCCTATGTGTTACATGCTGTATCTGCATGAGAGTTGCTTTTGCTTGTTAAAGGCTTTTGTGTATTTACCTACAAAAATGAGCTTATGACAAGAATCAATGCTTTTAGCTTCTCAGATTTTCTCAATGGTGGGTTGAGGTACTTAGGTCCAGAAGGGCACTAATTTGGAGGAATAGAGCAATTGATATTGTAATTATATCTGGCAGATTTAGACACACATTCTTATATATGATTCATTTTTTTAGCACCAGTTTTGGGAAAATGAAACCTTGGGAGGACATTATCTTTTAGATAAGTGTTTCTGCTGGAACATTGTGTGCGATTACTTTACAGGCACTTTAGTTTATTTTCATATTTTTTTGTATGTATTCTGAGCATGCCAATATTTCCTCATTCCTTTGTATTAACAAACAGCTTTTAGTTATCAAAACTCAAAAATGTTTTTTTTGTAATTATTGTTGTGAGTAATCATGTTTTTGGAAATATCATTTTTGTGGATCTGCAGACGTTTCATTTACCTCATCTTATTGGCAAAAGTTCAAGAGCAATTTTTGGGTTTGTTCATCAATGGGGGATGCAGAAAATACACTTCCACCCTCAAAGAAGAGAGCTGCTGGAAGGGAGATTTCAAGAGACAACCCTGGTCTTGATGACGAGGAAGATTCTTCAGAGCAAGAGACTGGAACTTTCAAGAGGGCCAGTGATGAAGTGCTGGCAGGCAGGAGAATTGTGAAAGTTCGTCGCAATCAAACCACATCTGCACCTTCATCTAATCCATTTGCTGGGATTCGTTTGGTTCCTCCTACCCAACCAGCTACAGCCCCTGCTGTGGCAACAACTGAAGCAGACACTGCTAGTGAGAAAGCATCAGAAGAGATGAAAAGTGATGCTGATGAAAAGACAGATGAGGATAAAGATGAGACTTGTAAACAATTAGAAACCAAGACTGAAGAGCAGGTGGCTGAAACAGCTGCGAAGGAAGAGATTACTAAGGATAAGGAGGATAATGATGTAGTTGATGAAGCAACTGAATCCAAGGTTAATAATGAAAAGCATGCAGAAGATGATAACACTGAAAGTGAAAAAGCCAAGGGTGGTGAACAGACAGAGAATGAAAAATCTGCTGGTGGTGCAGAGACACAGACTGAAAAAGCTTCAGAAGGTGACCAGACTGAAACTGAAGAGAAGAAGGATAATGGTAGTGAAAATGCTCATCCAAATGCTGAAAGCACGTGTTTGAGCTCATTTCAACAACTTTCTAGCAGTCAAAATGCTTTCACAGGGCTTGCTGGAACTGGGTTTTCCACTGCTTCGTTCACCTTCAGTTCAGTTTCTAAGGATGGGTCAGCACCAGTTACCAGTACCAGTTCTTTATTTGGGCAGAAAAACGATCAGCCTTCATTTTGTTTTGGTCTTTCTAGTAATGGTAATTCTTCTATCTTTGGTACTACTGGGTCCTCTATTGCCTCAAAGAATGAAGGAACTGGTTTTCCATCTATGCAAGAGGTTCCAGTTGAGACTGGAGAAGAGAATGAGACAGTGGCTTTCTCTGCTGATTCTGTGTTGTTTGAGTTTCTCAATGGCGGCTGGAAGGAGCGTGGAAAGGGAGAAGTCAAGGTGAATGTCTCCACCACTGGGACAACAAGGGCCAGGCTTCTTATGAGAGCTAGAGGTAATTATAGGTTAATTTTGAATGCAAATCTTTACCCAGACATGAAGCTCACAAATATGGACAAGCGAGGTGTCACTTTTGCCTGCATGAGTAGCACAAGTGAAAATAAGGATGTTCTTTCTACATTTGCACTGAAATTCAAGGATAGTTCCATAGTAGAAGAGTTCCGTGCAGCTGTCACAGCACATAAAGATAAAACGGGTACAGTTTTGAAGACACCAGAGAATTCACCCAAGGCTTCAGATGAGTGAAAGGAGCAGTACACTGATACATAGAATTATTGTCCCTGGGCTGCTGTCTCCTTTTTTGCAGTGAAAGTATCTTCTTTGGAGTCATTAATGAGCCCTATGTAGCAGAGTCAATGAAGTTCCCTTCCTTTTTTTTTTGGTGGTTGTTTATCGTCAGTCTAGTCCTCAGGATGATGCATTTACTTTATGTTGAGTCAATTGCGGGTTCAAACTGCATATTATGCAGCTCAAGAGACTTAGAACGTTTGACAATTTTATAGCTGCTCCCTCCAAAAAGGGATATATATAACATCAAATTGCAGATGCTGCATGTTGATATTATTTTGCCATATCTAAGTATAATCGCATCAAATGCGTAGAGTCGGATGCCTTGCACGCCACTGGTTTGATCTGAATCTGAATGCTGTCTTTTGCATTGATATAGTTAATCGCATGTGCATGTTGATTCATTTCTTATATTCTCTTTTGGGTTCATAAGTACATGTGTGTGGCAAAAAGCAGATGGGAAATTATAATGATGCCTACCTTAATTTGTGGAAGATTGTAATATAATGCTTGAATGGTGTAAAGTTACACCACCTTTTATTCAGCTGTTATTGCGGAGTTGCCCAAACACAGAATTGAGAATAGAAAAATGTTAAAAAGAGTGCCAACCAACCAAGCAAATTGCCTCAAATTCACTCGAACTGTGACTCAAGTTTTCTTCATTTTGTAAGTAGTATCCATCCTGTCGCTTTCGATAATGGCTGCCATCATTGATGAATTACAGAAGCATATACATATATATATATGTGTGATGATAACTCCATAATTAAGGGAGTATAGCCTCTGAAAGAACACAACTTAAAACCAAAACAATGAATTAATAGACCCTCACTAGTCAGGATCAGACAACTCATTTAATCTAAAAATTGGATCTTTTGATCTAAAAAATTTCCCCTGTTATTTAAACAAAAAATTGCCATACATGTTATTCAAACCTAGCCAAGGTTCATAAAGAATCCATAGAAATACAAATACATTTTTTTTTCACGAATCTCATCACATGTAAGTATGGATTCATACAAATACATTCCATGAAAGTACTCCTCATGCTGTCTAGTATCTCACAAGGAAACTTTTCTTTCGTTATTCGTTGTCTAAATTTTATTGCTACGTAGCAAAACACCAAAGTCTTCAAGGTGCGTAGTTTATGGCACATCTGTTTGAGCAAGCATTCACACATCTTGCCATTTTCTTTTCTCCTGCCAAACACAGTAATCAATGATCAGCCAAATTATATATACGTAATAAAGTTATAGAAATGAATGATATAATTAGAGACCAGGTGGGTGATGATGATGAGTACCAGGATCATTCTTGGAGCTGAATTTGGTGCAAAAAGAGGAAGCACACCCAACTTTACAGAAGTTATGAGCTTGTTTGGTCGTAGTAGATGTTGGTTTGTTGCATTTTATTACACAATTAACAGAACAGGAATCCATAAGCATACTAGGAATGGTTGCACATGAAGAAAAGCAATTCTTGTAGCAAGTGCTGAAATCTGCATAACAATGCTCCACAAGCAAACCAAACACCAAGAAAAGTATTATAGTACACTTAGCTATTCTCTTTTCCTCCATTATTTGCTGCTTTGAATTAATGTTCTTTCGTTACAGAGATAGATTATCAATCTATAGCTACAGGTCCAATTTATAGTGTTTTGTTATGCTGGCAACTAAGTAGGTGAACCAAGTGTTAGTAATGGTCCTAAATGTTCAATGTTGAACAATTGTAGCTAGCTAAGCTTAGTTCCTTTTGAATGAGTCTTGCATGGAGCACAAAGCTAAATAATAGTTAACTTTATTTGGAGGATTTGCTGCTATTATTGCCATGAAATGTATAGTAGTCCTTTGGTTAAGAATAAAACTAGGAATTTCATTGTATTTGTGTGTATTCGAATTGGCCACTTGTTATGCCAATTGAGCCATAATTCATGGGGAATATAGAACCTTGCAACCTTCATGACGTGCACTCTGTAATCTTCCCAATAGCAAGGAAACAGTTAGTTGTAATACCCTAATGACTGGGTCACAGAACGTCATAAATGGAGGTTGAAACTTGAAAGTGGACCCTAATCACGAGCCCTTGCGTTCGTTTTTACAATTTTTGTTTTTTTATTGGAGTAAAGTTATGAATTAGGACAAACGTTTGTCATTGTCATCCTAACATCAATGTAAGCCCGTGATCTTTGAATTATTGAAATAAAATATAAAATATATCAACAAGTTTAAGATCAACAGAAACAAATCATGTCACGGACAACAATATAAATAATTTTATCATAATTAGTAATAATTATATTTTGATTTTCTAAAATTTTTTGATACATCATAAAAATAAAGGCAAAAAAGTAACTTTTACAGGATACGATTAAATTATTTGCGTTGTAGTCCACGATACAAAACATTATATATACGGCATATGTAAAAAAAAAATTCCTGCTTTTACGGGTATCGCTAGAATCTAACTCAAATCAATCAGATGTATATATATATATATATAATACAGTTGAATATGGCACAAAGGCACCGAGAACAGAGCACCCGTTTTATGTTTTAGCTTGAGGAGAAACTAAAATTGCATTAAACTGTAAAGAGAGGAGGAATGGAGGACATATATGAAGAATACAAAACAAAACACAGAATCAGAACTCAAAATGCCTTTTCTTTCTTTCTTTTTTTTTACTTGAAACTCAGCCATTGAAGTTAGAGATTAAAATACTTACAGACAAAGGAAAGGTTTATTCATTGTCTATATTATCAATAAACACCAATAATTTACTGCTAAAAAAAAAAAGCACACTTCTTGGGGTGAGTAGCTAGTTCAGGGAGCATCTGTTGGAGCAAGAATTCACACAGCTTTCCACTTTCTTTTCTCCTGTCAATTAAACCATGAAGTTTTCAGTTTCTAATTTACAAGTCTGAATCAATTAACCAAAAAAAAAAAGAAAAATCATAGAAAAGTATAATAGTCTTGTGAAAGTGAGTGAGAGTTGAGTACCAGGATCAGCTCTGGAGCTGAGATTTGCGCACAAAAAGGAAGCACAGCCAAACTCACAGAAGAAATGGGTTTGTTGTTTATCATCTAAAGGACTGATAGGTGATGACGATATGCAATCTCTGACACATTGAACCCCGCAGGAGAACACACAGCCCCCAGAAGTGATTAAGCAGAAAAGGTAGCAACCCCTATAACAATCACTGAAAGAAACTGCCTGAGACTGAACTAAAAGCAACCCAAATACCATTAAAACCACCATAAAACCCCCGGCTCTTTTCTCCTCCATCTGCCTTTTCTTTTCTTTTCTTTTGGTACAGAAAAGAATGTGATCGATAGAAAGTGGGATGGATGATTAGTGGTAAGACTTTCTAGCTATTATATAGACACCACAATTGATATGATTTTGTTTTATTGTCATTGTTGTTTTGTAATATTGTCAAGTTGATGAATGAAGTAGAAGTGCACTCACTATACCTCGGTTAACTTATAGCCACATTCTTATTTTACGTGACTATTACCCTTTTTCCAAAAGACTAACTTTTAAAGGTGTGCAACGTCCAAACTTATAAGCTCAATATCTTCCTCACAATTGTTCAATGTGGAATTTATGACATTCTACCCCACTTGATTGTGTAATACCTATATTGCACCGGCTCCTTACTTAAGGAAGGAGAGGGATCCATCCGATCTGAACCTACTTCAATCCTAATATCTCTGGTGAGGGCCTCGTATTGGAGAAGAGAAAAGTTGACTTTGATACCACTTATTACGAGACCATTACGCTCTCTCCAAAAGACTAATTTATTATGATGTGTAGCATTTACATTTATAAGCTCAAAACCTCTACAATTTTTCAATATAAAATTTGTGACATTTATCTCTTCTTTTCTTCTTCTCCTTCTCTCTAAATTCTAAAGTCTAAACTACTGTTGAACAATAAATAATTTTGGGAGGTAATTTTTTGGCTATTTCTATCAATTAAAACCACAACCATCCCCTCCTCTTCTTCCTTTTCTTATTGAAATCATAAGTGAGAAAATTCTTACATTTAGTTAGATTTGTAAAGTTTACTGTATATGACAATTTGTGTATACAATGTAAGCATTTATGGATTGCATAATATGATTATATGAAGCAATTTTTCTTTTTTGAATTGTTTTTATACATCAACAACAACATGATTCACAACAACATGATTAAAATCATATACCTTATAATACCCTTATAGAAAGATGGCTGCTAGACTTTTATCTCACTGATTATGACATTTTTTTTTTAGTTGAATATAAATATTCAAGTCAATAATATTTAGCCTGATGATGAAGCATTTGAGACACTTATCCGAAAATTTATATTTAAATCCATCCATTTAAATATCAATGTTCACACATTTCATGATCTAAAATATTCAAAATATATATAACACCGATTAAATGATAAGATACCCTCGCTAAATTAACTTATAAAATAAGTCATGTGATTCATAAATCTAATAGCTCTTTAAGTATTTGAAAATGCTACTTGAGATGAGCTGCTACTCCCCCCTCCTCAGTAGAATCTGTCAATGCTATTACCACATAATAATTCTAAAGGTAATTTAGTTAATTAGGTGATATGTGTTTATATAATTATTTTTCCCCTTTATAGTTGTTTTTAGATTGGAATTGAATTAATTTTTTATTATATTTTTTTAATTTCATGTAAATTTATCCATTAATTTTAATTTCATATTGAAAAAACCTCTATTTTTATAACAAATAATTTTTTTCCCGTTAAGTTCGCTTTTAATAAACCATGCACTTCCTGTTGGCAAAATGTATCTAATAAGAAAATCATGAGCAGTAAATAAAAGACTAAAATATGACCATCTAATAGCATATTGATTATAAAATTTTTGCAAGCTAACTTGAGTCAGTCCACACATGTGCACCTCACTCATATATGTTTTCTTGAATATCCTGATTCCTGTTGGCCACTTTCTTGAGTGAGCATCTAGTTCTTGGAGCATCTGTTGGAGCAAGAATTCACACAGCTTGCCACTTTCTTTTCTCCTGCAACAAATTAAATTAGACCATAAATTTCCTGTTACAGATTTAATCATCTTCTCATTGGCAATTCAATGTTGTTAAAAAAAATGAAAATCATTTTAGATCAGAAAAAATCATAGAAAAAAACAGAAATGAGTATGATCTTGTGGAAGAGAGAGTTGACTGTACCAGGATCAGTTTTGGAGCTGAGATGGGTACAGAAAATGGAAGCACAACCAAGCTCACAGAAGTAATGGTTTTGTTGTTTATCATCTAAAGAAGTGAGAGATGACGATGGCATTGGCAGTATGCAATTTTTGACACACTTAGTGGCACAAGAAAATACAGAGCCCTCAGAAGTTATTACACATAGAAGAAAGCAACCCTTGTAGCAATCACTGAAAGAAGCTGCATAGCACTGCCCCACAACCAAACTAAACACCATCAAAGCCACCACAGAGGCCTTGCTCCTTGTCTCTTCCATATCTGCCCTTTTCTTTGCTTCTGAGAATGTGAGACAAATTTTGAGATGAACAATGGTAACCCTCTATAGCTATATATTAGTACTCAAACTGTAGCTTAAAAGATAACTGCTCCTGTCATCTGATGCGATAAGTTGGTTTTTTTTTTGGAAAGTATAAGTTGTTAGTTATATATATATATATATGTTTTTTGTATTGCAAAAGTTGGTGCATGTAGTCTGCAGCATTAGCAGTAGCTGTATTATTATCACTAAAGAAGGAGACATAATAATTATAGATGGACGTTAGTTTGGTCCACTACTTGTCTTTTCATGTAGTCGAATGATTTTTTTGTTCTTGCTTTTTGTTTCTTTTAACCATTTTCTATTAAGAAAATTAATCCGTTGGCAGATCTGTCTAAAAACAAATCATGGGTAGTAAACAAAGTCAAGAACGAAAATGATTGAAAATAGGAAAAATTATTATTTGCACTTTTATATTTTAATTTATTATTTTATTTTAAAAAATATTTATTTATTTTTAATATTTTTAATAATTAATATTTATTATTCTTTATTTAAAAATAAAATAGTATATAATTTTACAAATAATAATAAATAAATAAATATATTTTAAAATATTAAAAATAAAATAATATGATAGATTAAAACACATGATAAATCTCAATTACCCCTTTAAAATATGACCAATCTAATAGCGTTTCAGCACTGATTCAAATCATTACACTGATTGAGCCATGTTGATGTGCACCTCATATATATATATATATATATTAAATACTAAGTTTTAAAATTATTAAACTAAAAATTTGATAAATATTTATCTTCAAATTTAATGTGTTAAATTTTTAAAAATAAAATATTTATTATAATTTTTTAATATTATTTTTTAACTAGAATACTATTATACATATTCTAATACTACTCAAATTCCAAAATAATGTTAATTTTCATATTTGAATATTCACCTTGAAATCTAATGTCAAATTCTTAAAAATAAAATATTTATTATAGTTTTTTAGTATACATATTTTTTAATTTCAAATCATTCAATTATTTTTTCTAAATCGTTAGAAATTCAATTTTTTTTAAAAAAATTTAACTATTATACATACTCCAATAGTAATTTAATAGTATCAAAATAAATTCTATTATATTTAAAAATAATGATAATAAAAATAAAAAAATAAAATTAATGTAATATATTTCATTTTTAATTTACTTAGTTACCTTTTTCTTTTTATAAAAATTTTTATTTTAAAATACACATGTTTTATTTAATGTAAAACATTTTAATTATATTATATTTAAAATTCTATTTAAAACATTTACCTTTTATTCAATTAAAAATACAATTTTTTTTATCTAATATAAGTAAAAATAGGTAATTGATTAATTATTTTTTATTTTTTATTTTATTTCTATATATATATATATACACTTTTAATAAAAAAATTATTAAATAAAATTATTATAATAATTTTTAAAATTTTTACTTTTATATTTAATTAATTTATAATTTTAAATTTATTAAAATTATTTTACAATTATATTAAAATGTATATATTATTTAAAATAGGCCCCTTAGATGAATTTAATCATTGAAATTCAATTTAGATTTGAAGTAAATATGAGCTGAATTTGATATTAGAAGGCTGTAACTAAGGTCTCTTATAAAGCAGCAAAATATTGGGCTATTAGCTTTTTGCAAATCAGTTCTTTATTACACTATACAATCTCATATATCAACTATAGCCTGTTATGAAGCAGCCCCACAGCCCACTTTATTACCCATCAATTATTAACTAAAGCCCAAATTCTTACCATCAATATACCATAAAAAAAAAAAAAAAAAAAAAAGAGTTAATTACAAATATTTGTTCAATCAACGGCGCCGCCTACTTCGTTAGTGGCTGGTCGCTTTTTCTTGTTTCACTGTTGTTTTTTTTACTTTCAATTATATTATAGTTTTGGTTAATTTGTATATTTTAAATAACTTAATTTTATATTCTAAATAATAATTTTTAAAATTTTTAAATTTATTATTATTTAAAATATAAAAATTAAACTAATTAAATAAAAAATTATCCATAATCTTCAATAATTATTATTTTTATTTATTTAAAACTTAGAAATTAAACTAATTAAAGTTAAAATTACTCATAGTATTCAAATAAATTATTATTTTTATTATTGATACTGATGAAAGTAAAAATTATATTTATAGTCTTAATTTTATTATTAATGATGAAAAAATTAAAAAAATAACAAAAATCAATAAAAATCAACAACAATTAACAACTGTAAAATTTTGTTATTTTTATTATTTTTAATTGATTTTTGTTGTTTCGGTTGTTATTTTTAATTATTTTTATTATTTCTCTCTGTTTATATTTGTTGATTTTTGTCAAAAATAAAAATATAACAATAAAAATTATAAGATATATAAAAAATTATTATTATTATTATTAATACTAATAAAAGTAAAAATTTTATTTATGACCTTAATTTTGTCATTAATAATGAAACAATAATTTAAAAATAGTAAAAAATCAACAATTGTAAATAAACAACAATCAATAACTATAAAATGTTGAGAAAAAAATAGATGAAAACAATAAAAAAATATTGAGAAAAAAATGAAAATAGTATAAACAAAAAAAATTGTTGAAAAAAAATAAAATGTAAAAAAAAACAAATAAAATGTTGATAAAAAAAATTAAAAAAATCAGTAAAAAAAGAAAAAAAATGTTAAAAAAAAGACAATCCTAAAAATAAGAAAGAGAAAGGGAGTGAATTATATTTGAAAGAAAAAAATTTAAAAAAAAAAAAAGGTGGAAATAGATCTGAAAATCTAAGGCAAAGCTTAATCTAGGGATTTCTTAAAAGTAGTTTAAGCTGTTAGACTACTTAAGACGATCAAGAAAAATTTCATTGTTAATATATATATATGTCAAACTGTGGTAATTTGACTCATTTTTATCAATTTTGGCGCGGCATTTTTTTATAATTTTGAATTTTTACTTTTCATTTTTAGGTGTCCGTATTTTATTTTCATTTTTTACCTGTTGCGTCCTTAGCTTCTTGTGGTTTCTCGACGGTTTTTTTAATTGCATTTCAACTTCCTCTTGTAATTGTTCTCATTTGTGGTTTTTTCTCATTTCAACTTGCATTTCATTTTCTTCTTTTTTTGTTATGTGTTTTTCTCTTGATTTTTCGTTCTCTATTTTATTGTTTTTCATTATATGTTGTTCTTCTGTTCTAGTTTTTGACATTCATTGCATTTTTATGTTTATTCTGAGATTAAAAGAAGTATATATGGCAAAAGATTCTATTGAAACTATACCAACTTTGAAAAGAAAAAATAAAATGAAACTAATGAAGCGAATTTATAACTATTTGTTGTTTTAAAATTATTTAGTTTTTAATAGATTATGTTTGTTTTTTTTTGTAGTAGAATTCTTTTTTTGATACATTATGTTTAAATTTGTGTAATGCTCGATTATTATTGTTAATAGAAATTTGTTTTTAAAAGTTTTATTGAAAAATAGTTGAGATATAATGAAAAGATTTTTATTTGTGAAATTATAGTTTTTTGTTCATATACAATTAAAATTATTGTTGAGAAATAAGGAAAAGATTCTTGTTTATGAACTTATTGTTGAGTTATAATTAAAAGATAATTGGAAATTATGTAATTGTTGGATGTTTCAATTTGTTCTTGTTTGTTGTTTTCAGTTTTTTTTTTCCCTAATACTTACAAAATCATAAAAAAAAACCAAGAAAAGAAAAAAAATTAATCTAAAATAAAAAAAAATAGCAACCAACAATGATTTTATTGAAATATATCAAAGTTTACAATATAAATGTTAAAATTTATTCTTATGATAAAGAAACAATTGCTTTTTAGTTTCCTTTTGATCTATGCGAGCTGTCGATGTTTGTGGTTTGCTAAACGAATTTGTTGCAGATCTAGTTGTTATTTGTTCCAAATGAAAAAAGTTGAGGTTGAACTTGAGAATTGATTGAAGAAGAGATTTTAATTGAATTTTAATCAATTGGAAAAGAAGAATATAGATTTTGTTTAAAAATATTTTATTGAATAAAATTTTATTTAGGAAGCTCTTTTTTAGCTGAGAAAATGGGAAGAACAATAAGATATAGAATTAAAAGAATATTTGTTTGGAAAAGTTAGGGAGGTGTATTTAGTTAGAATTTTTAAAGACATTTATAGACTTTTTTTAAGTGAATGATTTTTGTAGAGTTTACAGACTTTTTAATGATTTTTATAAACTTTATTTGGAAGATTTTTATAGAGTTTATGAATTTGTTAATAACTTTTATAGATTTTATTTTGAAATTTTTTTATGATTTTTATTAATATTTGTAGACACCCAGTTCAATCGGCCCATGATAAGGGCGAACTGTAGATGCTTAGTTTGATTGGCAAAAAACAAAAGTCCAATGATGAAAATCTAAGTAAAATGAGCTTAATAGTGCAAAACTCAGTTTTTTTCCTTGATGGGCCAAAAGCCCATTAGAAAAGCCCAAACTCAAGCCCAAAAATAGTATATATATTTATTATTTAAAAAAAGTCATAGTGGAGATAGCTGACGCATGCTACTAAATGGAGACAGCCTAGAGAGGGAACACGTTGTTATTATAGGTGCATGTGATGGACTTTTTCAAAAGGAAGATGTGAAAATAAGAAGAGAAAAAACAAGGAGACGAAACTCAGAGAGAAGAAAAAAAGAGAGAAGGAGACGAAAAGAAAAAAAAAAGAAGAGAGACTTCTACAAAAAAAAAAAAAACAAAGGCAGAGACAAAAGGAGAAAAACTTAGCACTACTAAGACTCACTTTTACTGTCACTTTGAAGCAATTTTGAGGGTAAATTGTTTTACAATATAATTATTAGTTTTTTATTCTCATTTTGTTAGTATGTGATTTTATGAATCTTTGAACATAATTGTTAGTTTTTTTAATTGTATAAAGCTATGTAACTGTAAACTATAAAGCTATGTAAATTGTCCGTAGCAATGAAGAAGATGAATAGTATCATATTGATACTATTCATCAAAAGTTGTTTCATAGCTTTAAATTATTTTCTATTTTAATCATTTTGAACAGAAGGACAAAAGGAAAATGCCCGTTTATTTTATTTTCATTTATTTGGTCTGATGATTAAATTTTTACGTGATTAAAGTTATTTTTTTATAGTTACTGTTGAAATTTTGTATAAGTTGTGCCCAATTGTTGCTTGAAACGTGAGAAATTCATTGTTCATTAAGTGTGAATAGTGACACACATAAGGAGATAGAAGTGAAAACCAAACCGATACTATTGGTAAGTTCGATTAGCTTTTTTGGGATTTTGTACTCAGAAAATCAGTTAATTGAATTAATTGAAATTATATATTTTATTTATTTTTTATTTTGAAGTATGTTTGATTTTGATTTCTTTTAAAATTTAAGTGTGTATGTTTATCATTTTAATTTGCTTTATTGTATTAATGTGATTATTTAATTATTAGATCTATATTAATTTTGAATCTTATATGATAACTCCAAATTGATATTTTATTGTGGAACCTACATGGACGAGGAGAACGGGTAAAGGAGCGAGGTTTCCTCTTAAATACTCCGAAACTTAAGTCAGTAATGGTATGAGAAAAAAATATAAAAAAACAAATAGACATAATAGAATAGAGAATAAAGAGTGATTCCTTGGATGATGTGGTGATGGAATGATGTTTTGGTGATGTTGTATGATGAGAATGAATGATATGAGATGCATTTATAGGAGAAGGTATTGCTCAAACCTTTTAGGAATATGATTCCTTAGTATTGTAGGATTGCCTTGTTTAGAAGAGAAGTGGATTTCCTTTGTAGTTAATCTTCCTAATTTAAATTGACTTATTTATTAAGCTTTTTTCTTATTTAAGTAATCCTCCTCTTTGGGGGAATGTAACCCTTATTAGAATAGGATAAGCTATATGACTACTGCTATGGGACATCAAGAGTCCCCCCTGAAAGTCTATTTAAATATTTATGTTCGACGTATTCGGGTCTATAAAGTGATGGAAAAGTCATTCTTTCATCGAGAGAGAGAGACTGCTTAAATCACTGCGTTTGATATAGAAGGGTGAGCTGAGGTGGTCAGCTTCAGTCACAGGAAAAGATAAAGTTCAATACTGAGTCTTAAAATCATTGTATAAGAACATATTGGAAGTGCCAACTAGATTTAGACGTATAAAACCTGCAACAAAAAAGGATATGTAATGGATTAACCCACCAGTGTGGAGACAACATGACAGAACTAATCGTTATTGGAGTTTTAATGCTCGGTGCATTAAAAGTACGACCTGAGTGTCGAACCTCAATACTATAGAAGCAACCTAAGGATGCCAGCTTTAGTCACTGGACTTAGATGCTTGAGGATTAGATGCTCGGTGCAAGGATGTGAGACTTACATACTCGGAACCTCAGTACTATAGAAATGACCTGAGGGTACCGGTTTCTAGATACTTGACTTATTCTTAGTGCATTAAAAGAGCAAAATAAGTGTCATATATTCTTGGTGCATTAAAAGCGTAGTCTGAGTGCTGAACCTCAGTACTATAGAAATAACCTAAGGGTTCATTAAAAGCACGGCCTAAGTGCCGTATATTCTCGGTGCATTAAAAGTGCAGCTCGAGTGCCGAACCTCAGTATTGGCACCCTTAGGTCGCTTATATAGTATTGAGGTTCCGAGCATGTAAGCCTCGCATCCTTACATTGAGCATCTAAGTCCAGTGACTAAAGCTAGCACCCTCAAGTTGCTTTATAGTACTGAGGTTCGACACTCGGGTTACGCTTTTAATGCACCGAGCATCAAAACTCTAGTGACGACTAGTTCCATCATGTTGTCTCCATACTGGTGGGTTAATCCATTATATATCCTTTTTTATTGCAGGTTTTATACGTCTAAGTTCAGCTGGCACTTCCAATATATTCTTATACGATGATTTCAAGACTCGATATCGAGCTTTATCTTTTCCTGTAATTGAGGTTGGCCACCTCAGCTCACCTTTCCATATCAAACACAGTGATTCAAGTAGTCTCTCTCGCGATGAAAGAATGACATTTCTATCACCTTACAGACCCGGATACGTCGGACATAAATATCCGAACAGACTTTCAGGGGAGACTTTTGATATCCCATATCAGTAGCCATCTAGCTTATCCTATTTTAATAAGGGTTACATTCCCCAAAAGAGTAGGATTACTTAAATAAAAAAAAGCTTAATAAAGAAGTCAATTTAAATTATGAAGATTAACTACAAAGGAAATCTACTTCTCTCCTAAATAGGGCAATCCTACAAGACTAAGAAATCATATTCCTAAGAGGTTTGAGCAATACCTTCTCCTATAAATACATCTCATAACATCTCATATCATTCATTCTCATCATACAACATCACCAAGACATCATTCTATCATTCCATCATCATATCATCCAAGCAATCACTTTTTATTCTCTATTCTATTATGCCTATTCGCTTTATTATATTTTTTTCTCATACCATTACTGACTTAAGCTTCGGAGTGTTTATAGGGTAAACCTCGCCCCTTTACCTATTCTCCTCGTCCATGCAGGTTCCATAACCAAAATATTAATTCGGAGTTATCATTATATATTTGTCCTTATATAATTTATCTTTTATGTGTTTTATATATTTCTGTATTTTAGTCTTATTTATGCAATTATTTTATTATTTTACTTAATTAAATATTTATATATTTATTATCTGATTACATTTATTTGGTTTATGAATTAACTTTATGGTTTTCTTTTGTAGGATTTTATATATTAGTGAGAGAATAATATTTTTTCTATTGCAAGAATCATTTGAATGATTTTTATTTATAAAATATTTATCCCTATTAATATTTAGATTTTTATCCTACAATTAGTTTATTTTTATTTATTTATTACAATTTTTGTATGATTAAAGGATTGTAATAATTTCTCCTCCCTCCTTTTTTTGTGTGTGCATTATTTATTTTATTTTATTTTTAATTGTATAATGGGTTGTAATCTTTTCTCCTTCCCCATTTCTTTGTATGAGTTGTATTTTTCTATTGTGATAAGTGTTGGTTTATAAGTATGAATTTGGACTAATGTGCAAACTTGAATTTAATTGTAAAATTTAGAAATTGCTTTAGGAAAATTGTAAATTGCATGTAAATAAAGAAATAGTTAAATAATTAAAGGTAATAAAACAAAAAACACAAACGGAGGCCAACCGTAGGGTTGGGTGGACATTTAAAAGTCCATACATAGTTTTCGAACTAAAATCTTTGATGACAACTTCTAAAAACCTCTGTGGAATCCAATTGTTGTAAAGTATATCCCGAATTTTATCTGGGTGGCAACTTCATCTCCTTTTTAGGCCCTAAAAAAACCTTATTTAGTATTCTTAGTGGGCCTTGAGCCTACATAGTGTCGTGGTCACCGAAGACTTAGGTGCGCGCTAAACCCTACCGCCTATTAGGGATAGAGAAATTGATTCTAAGTGTTTTGTGTTTTATCATTTTTAATTATTTTCTTATTTCTTTTTGTATTTTTTGCATTCACAACACTTTTTCATATAATATGCACTTAGTCCCAAATAATCCGACAATAGTTATTACTATACTGCCTGTGTTTCATTTAAACCTGGTGGTGGAGTATTTGATTATTGTCAGTCATAGCATGTATTTATACATGTTGCATAAACCTTTGAGTGGGGAGATGTAATGGAGGTATATTATTATGGGAGCTTAAACTTATTACTCGAGACTCAGCTCATGTAGTGACTTAGCAGCTTCCACTAAGATTTTTTCCAAATGCATGCTATTTGTGTGATATAGTGAACCCTTCAAATAAAGCCCATGCCCATTGTAAATGGACCCTATCCTAGTGGGCCTCTCATGCCTATTCAAGCCCATTGTGAGTAAACCTTGTCAAAATGGGCCTTTTATGCCTACTCTTAGCCCATTTCAAGGGGATCTTGATAAACTAAACTCTTAATGTTGGACCTTGCCCATTAAGAATGGACTTTAGAATTATTTGAAGAAATTCCTACTTGTTTACTCATATCATCCTGACAGTTATCTTGCATCCGTTAATTTTATTATCCCTTGCTGATAATTGAAACCTAGAATAATAATCCTAGGTTAAGAAACTCATTAGTGAATATGTGTGGGAGAAATAAAGGTGGAGGTGATCATGCTTAAATTCATTTTTTATTTGTTTGTTTATCTGTTTTTGTTCATGTTATAAAAATAAAAAAAAATCTTCCATTTCATGCATACATGACATTCATTTTAATTTAAAAAAAAAAGAGTATTTTTCCTAGCCATAAGCCTCTTCATGTTTGGAAGCAGATTAAGGGAATTTGGTCCACCAGTATCAAAGATCGAATCGGACAATTAAGACCACTAAACAAGGGAGCAGAATGGTAGGACCCTCTAATTTTGATGTTAAAAGAGATCGGGGATGACATACAACAAATTGTTAGGGACATGTTTGCTAAAATGATAGGAAAGATGCCTATGAATGGAGAAGACATTAAAACTAGAACTATTATTGGTGAGCCATTTAAAGAAAAATTAAAAGCACCAGTAGATCCAACAGAGTCAAAATGGATGAAAGATGTGCAAAAGCAAGTGGATTAACTGCAGTCTACACTAAAGAAGCACCGACTCAATCCTAACCTTATTGACTTGGATTTAGATTTGGAGGAGGAAGAACCATTTCCCCCAAAGTACAAATTTTTGAATATGAAAAAAATACTCTCACATTGATGATCCTCATCTGCACTTGAAGTAGTATGTCACTTACATGAAGGCCATTGGGTTGTTAAAAGCTCAAATTTTCAAATAGTTTCCATTGTCTTTGGAAGGAGTTGCTATTAAGTGGTACTACACTTTAAATCCACATATTTAGTAAGACTGGGAGGAGCTATATTCCACTTTTATTAAGCAGTATGGGCTGAATTCACAATTTGAAGTCTCCCTTTAAGAGTTACAAAATACAACTCAAGGATCAGATAAACCTTTCACAAGCTTCTTTAATAGATGGAGAGGAAACTAGCTTAGATGAAGCACAGACCTGCAGAATCAGACCAACTGATAATAGCCATAGAAGCCTACATTCGACCTATGACTAACAAGTTGAAGGACATAGGCGTAAGGGACTTTAAAGAGTTGTACCGTTTTGGAGTACAAGTTGAGGCTGACTTGAATTTGGACATTCATGAGTAGTTTTTTGTCAGTTGAGACTATAATAACTCAAAACCATATTTTGCTATACCATTTTGTCTATAGTGCTAATGAATGTTTGATTATCTAATTTACATGAATATGAATTTGTTATAACTGTGCATGCAATCTTATACTTGAATGAAAGAGAGATTTAAAAAAAAACCATAAATAAGAGGAATAAAATGTTAGAATTGACTTTCAAACTTTCCTTCAAGCACATTTAACCTCAATTTTCCTTGAAATAAATTCCTCACATTCATCAAAAAAAGGAAAAAAAAAGGAAGAAAAATGAGGGGAAAGAAAAAAGAAAATCTTTGTTTGTGCCACCAACATTTGAAAAGTTGATTCTAAGCAATCCTTTAAAATTCCATATTTTTAAATAAAACTCCCACTAATCGTGAGTTAAAAAATAGTTAGTCAGAAAACTTGTAAAGGGCTGACCAATAACAAGCATAATGTGACATAACTAATTATAATAGAGGAGTAATTATGTTAAGATAGTCATGACTGACATATTATTAGCACGTGAAGTGTCAGACATGGACTCATCAATTTTTCAGTAATCAACAGCATGAGTGATATCAACGTTTGATGATCAGTAGCAAGAACAGTTAACAACTAAAGTGACAATATGAACATCAAGCATAAAAAAAGTGGTCAACCATCACCATGAATTTAAAACCACTCAGCTAGGTTGAAAACTCCTAGAAAGAGAGTGACCTAGACAGAAAAGGGAAAATAAAAAAAGGAAAAAAATAAATGAAAGGCCTAGCTTGGTTCGAAAACTCTTAGAAAGGGGGCGACCTAGGCAAAAGAGAAAATATAAAATGAAGTCAGTTGCATTCTCATTCTGAGAAGAGCAGTTTAAGAGATTATGAGATTTTGTTTTATGGTGTAAGAGCAAAAGAGTCCATTAATTCTCAACTATGGGGAAATTTTTAAAATAAGTTAAGCTTCATTATGAGTAATAAAGATTTTTCAACAGATCCTTAAACTAGGGGGTAGACAAAATATCTTTCCTCACCTTAAGAGTCAAGCATGATCATCCTACACCAGCAAAGCATTCCATGAAGGTGACCGAGCAAGGAGGCATCTGTTGTTGTTACCTTTATTTGACCATGAGAGGGTCTCAATTTCTACTCCATTTGGATAAATTTTTCTTAATGATAGTCTTTAATGGACTCAAGTTTTGAATTCATGTTATTTGATATAACAAGGGCCAGTTCCCAAAAATTAACTCAAAACAGAAAAAGCGTTTAGCTATTAATGGTTTTCTTGATTAGTTCATGCATACACAGTATTGCTTCTATAAAAGACATCTTTAAACTTCATACTTAGGTGCATTAGAATAATGTTGGTCTTCTACAAATGTCACACACATGACATGAGCTTATGTTGTCACATTATTTTGAGGATTTCCAAAGACCATGATCATGCTTACATCAATATTAAATCTTTTAGATGTGTTTTTAGAGTAGGCTAGCTCTGATCCATAGGATATAGTCCTGCTATGTTTATTTTTCCTAACGCCTGTGAGTAGGGGTGAGCAAGAACCGCTCGAACTTGAATTTTTTACTCAACCCAACCTGAGAATTGTGACTAGTTCGGCTGCTGAGTGGAGAGGTGATTCAATTCAAGTGAGGATTAAATGGATATTTGAATTTTGAGTGATGGTCAGGGGAGGTATTTTATTTCTCGACCAGCCCAAATTTTTGATATTGCCCTTTGTTAAAATGATGTTGTTTAAAACTAGGGTTAGTATGTATATGTATACATAAAACCCTAGTTCCCTTCATTTTACACTTATGCTCTCTTCCATCGTTCTTTTATAGCCTTCTTTCCTCTGTCCTCTCTCTTCTTAATAAAGTATCTCTTCCACTCCTCTAATCCTTTTATCTCTTTTGAACCTCAAAGAAACCCTTTATCTTCATCTTTCTCTCCTCTGTTCTCTCAATCTCGGTTTAGTCTCCTTTCATTTTTTTGAAATAGCAGTGTTTTTTTTAACAGATCACCGTCTCAAATAACATTCTATTTATTAATGGTAAATTGGTAATATATTACAAATCTTGTCGTTCATGTGTTGGGTTTTTTATATTTTCACAATTTCTTGTGGTCATTTGTATAAAAATATAGTTTATATTTTTAAAAGTATAGTATATGAGTATATTTATATTGATATGTGTAAAATATATTCTTTAATTTATGTTATATACTTATAATTATAGATCTATGGTCGATGATGATTTTTTTTATTTGTTTGTGAAAAAATTTGATTTTTTGAAATTGTTTTTTATATGTGTAAATTTTTTTGTTATATGTTTATATATGTGGTTGATGATAATTGTTTTTTATTTCTTTATGATAAAATTTATTTTTTGGGAATTTTGTTTGATCTGTGTAAAATTTTTTGTGTTATATATGTTATATTATATAAATCTATGCTGAATAATACTTTTTGTAATTATTTGTGAAAAATTATTAATTTTTTATCATTTTTTTTCATCTGTGCAACATGCATGTAAACAAAAAATGTATTTTTTATAAATCTCTAATTATTTTAATTAAAAGTTGTAAAAGTATTTTATTTCATTTGATAAAAAATAGTTTTTATTTTTTTTTTATCGTTTTTTATCTGTCATGTGTATTGTAAAATAATTTTTATTTTTGATGTGTTTAATATTTCAAGAGATTATTGGATTTTGTGTGTTATTTTTATGCATATTTATTTATTTAAGATTTTGTGTTAATCTTGATTTATTTAAATAACGTGTAAATAATTTTTTTGTTGTTGTTCAGTCCTATGTATATTTCTAAAGTTCTAAAGTTCCTAAGTGGTGGAAGCTTAAAGTTATAACAAAAATAAAGGGGTGGAAGCATAAGCTTTTACAAATTCATAAGTTTGTAACTTTCCAAATAAAAGGGGTGGAAGCAGTCGCTGCCTCACTGCAATCTCAAATTTTGAATATTGCTTTAGCAATAATATAAGGGTATTAAGCAATCACTTTAATTTTTTTTATGTCAAATTGTGATGTGCAAAATTATTTTATTTCAACCTGTGAACTAATTCTTTATTTTGTTTTATCTTTTTGTTTTATATGATTAATGGAGATGGCCAATACTAGTGGCAATACCAATGCCACTGGTTTGAACCCTGAGGTGGTGGTGGAAGCCCTAAGTGTTCCTGCTGCTAAGTAGACACAGATTAAGTGTCAGCCTCAAGTTGCTACTAAAAAACAAAAGGAGATTGAACCAAAATCTAAAGTTTAGCAGTACTTTGAGAGAATTAAGGACAAGAACGGTGTTGTCATCAAAGGTAAATGTATCTATTATACTGCTTCCTATAATGCTCACTCTAAAAAACATGACATTTCATCTTTAAGAAAACCATGTCATGAGTTATTTGAAATTTCCACATTCTTTAGATGCTAGGCAGTCATTGTTAACTTTGCAACCTACTGGGGTAAGAGCACATGAAAATATTGAGTTTGTTGTCTTAGGATTTTGGAAATTTGAGCAAGAAACTATTAAAAATTCATTTGCACAAACGGTAATTACAGATGAATTGCCGTTTAATTTGTAGAAGAGGGTGGTTTCAAGAAGTTCATGTCTGCTGCTTGTCCTCGCTTTATGATACTATCTAGATGGACTATAAGTAGGGACTGTTATACCATATTTGCTAATGAGAGGCATAAGCTTAAAAATTTCTTTAAGTTACACCGTCAAAGAATCAGTATCACTATTGATTCTTGGACATCAATTCAAAGAATCAATTATATGTGTAATATCTCGAGTTTTTAAATATTTTTATACTGCATCGGGATATGCAGTGTTAACAATTTTTGTATATATTTATGATATTTTATGAGTTTGGTGTTTGTTTAAAGTTAATTTTAATTGTTTTACATTATTTTAAGTACTTTACGTAAATTTTTCTCGGGAATTGTATTTTCGGGGAAATTGACATATAAATAATTTAATATTAATTATTTTGGCTAGTTTTACGAATTTGTATGAACTCATACATAATTTTCAAGTGCTAAAATAAAATGTATATATGTGTATTTATTTAATTAATTAGGATTTAATTAATTACCTTAATTTTTATTATTTAGTTTTAATATTAATTAATTAATTTTAAGTGTATAAATTATTATATATATTAAATTATTTGTGTGGTGAGTATTATTTGTGTGTGGGAATATATATAATATTATAATATAAGTGTGGATATATATATATACACATATATACATTATTATTTATCAAAAATCAGAAGTTTGCTTTATTTAGAGTTTTGTCACTATCTTCATCTTCTTCCCTCCCGATCAGTTTTCCACCATTTCCGGCCACTGTGACCTTTGTTTCTTGCCGTCACTGTACCCCTCAACCTTCCTCCTCCTTTGCCAACCATTCCCGACGCCTGAAGCTCCCTTTTCCGGCTAGTTTTGACCGTTTTTTCTCAAAGAAGCCGAAAATCGATCAAGCTCCGATCGATATGATTCCGGCCACCAAATTCGATGCCACTAGTCTCTATCTTCTCCTTGAGCTCCGGTGAATGTGATTCCAAGCTTTGTTTCACTTAAAATGGTCTAGATTTTCCTAGGTTTCAATTTCTTCATTTCAGCCATTTAGGGTTTTGAATTTTTTTGAGCTTTAATTTGATTGATTCATGAAAACTTCCTTCACAAAAAGCTCAATCTACATGCTGTAATTTTTGTAGAATTTTTGGAATTTATTTTTGATTTTTTTATTATTATTTTCTAATTTTCGAAAATTAATTAATTAAATTATGAAATTGTGTTTTATGATAATTATAGGTGTTAAAATGAATTATAGAAATTTATTTTTAATTTTTGTGAATTTTTATATATTTATTTGGAATTTATTAAGTTTATGTAATTTTGAAAAATAGGGTTAATTATGTGTTTAATTGAAATTAATTGGTTAATTGAGTATATTTATTGATATTATTGAATTATATGTTGAGAAAATTAATTTTTAGTAATTATATTATTTTTGGTGAATTTTTGGATTAATTTTAGTAAATTTATATATATATAGGGGTATTTTGGTAATTTTAAACTAAATTGGCTAAAAATGTAATTAAATTGGTTTTAATAGTTATTTAGGGTATAAAAATGATTTCTACAAATTATTTAGTATTTTTAACTAATTAAAACTATTTTTTGTAAATTATTTTCAAATTATATGTATATTATACGATTTTTCTAATAAAATGAGTTTTCATAAGTTTTTAGCATGTTTTAGGGTTAATTACGTAATTTGAATTGATAAAATGTATTTTTATTAGATAAGGGTATTTTTGGTATTTTGTGAATATTCTGTGAATTGTGGAGCTCGGTCGATGAAATATAGTTTGAAGTCCGACTGAGGGATTGTGATTGTGAATTCTGTGCCTATTTTCGAAGTGTGTTTCTTTGCAGGGCCGGCTCTACTCTTTGAGTAGAGAGATGTCCATTTTACAGGGAAGGTTCTGTCGGATTTTCGATAGAATTCTCGTAAAACGTGATGTCCGGTCGAATTCCTATTTTAACTCTGAGTCTAGTATTCTAGATCGAGTTTTTAAGATTTTTCGTTAGATTTATTTTGATTTTTGTTGTTGTTTGTTTATTTAGTTGCGCCGAGACCAAGGCCTAGTGGACTAGGCCCGTCGGACCCATCTCAAGGAGCGCAATAAATAGTGAGTTGTTATTTTATATATATATATGCTTTAGGGTGCATGATTTAGAAATGTATGTTTTATTTTGATTAAATATGCATAAATGATTTAATTAGTACTTAAGGTTATTTTTAGTTTATTTTTTATATATTTTAAATTATATGCATGCTTTATTAAACATTTATATTTAAAATATTTTTAAATATATATTTAGTTTATTTTACAATTATATTGGATTTATTTAACATATATATATACTCGAAATATACCTGGTTTATTTTTGGTATATTTCTAGTATATATATGGTTTATGTTGTTATTTATTTCGAATTCATGCATCATTTATTTATGAATGTATGTTTTATATTTAAAATGAAGGATATCAATAGAACGTGCTACTTAGTGGGCAGCACTAGGACTGAGTACATATCGGTACACTGATAGCATTTAGGATATAATACTAACCTATTTATGGATTATGATTGGATTGATTGGATTTGATTTGATGTGTGATATGATTTGGGAGTGTGATTGCTGGAGCTCGGTTGACCAAGTGTCTCGGGGCCAATTACACTGACAGTCATACTGCTGGAGCTCGATTGACTTAGTGTCTCGGGGCCAGTCTACTGTCCAAATGGAACAAGTGAATATATTTAGAATAAGTGAGCCTATATGGCTAGAGTGTTGTTTAACACTGTTTGAGGTTGCAATTTGCTAGGGTTCTATTTGATCCTTCATAAACTGTGATTTTCAATAAAAATATATATAAATGATTTTGCTGCATCTGTGTGTATTTTCCTGTATATATATTTATTATATATACTTTTGACTGTGTGCATTGTCATTTAGTATGCATGTATATATATTATAGCAATTCACTCAGTGAGGTTTGACTCCCCTCCGTTGACTATTTTTCAGGAGAGTCATCGTCTTCAGACCTCAGTAGCAAACCCATACGCCGGATTTCTTTCGCCCCGGCTTCGCTATGTAAACTGCTTACCTGAGTTTTATTTTATAATCTAGACACTGCAGTAGTTGTAAAATTGTAAAAGGATGTTGTATAATATTTGTGTGAGCTATGTACTTTAAATATTTGAATTGAATTTATATTAAAGGAATATTTATATACGTAAGATGAGTTGTTGGTTTAAATCCTGTAGTGGATTATTATTTAATTATTTATGATTTTATGTCCCCTACATAATATTATTTATGTTATTATTATTATTGCATGTTTTATTTTATTTTAAGGCTTGCTACGGGTTCCGGATTCGAAAGAATTTCCGTTCCCTAGCGCTGGTCATGGCCCCTATTTTGGGTCGTGACAATATGTGTGTAACTGCTCATTATATTGATGATGGGTGGAATTTGCACAAATAGATAATATCTTTTGTCCCTATTACCTCTCATAAGGAGGAATACATCTGTAAAGCATTAGAGAATTATTTGATTGAGTGGGGAATTACAAATGTATTCTTAGTCATAATGGATAATGCATCCTTTAATGACATTGTTATGGGGTATTAAGAAAATGTTAAGTTAGGGTGCCTTTGCTGTTAGACTGAAATTTCTCCATATGAGATGTATAGCTCATATATTAAACCTAATTTTGAATGATGGTTTAATAGACGTTAATTCTTCTGTTAAAAAAGTAAGAGAGACGGTTAGATACATGAGAAACTCACCTTCTAGGTTAAGTAAATTTAGAGAGCTTTCTAAATTATTAAGGATTGAGTCCAAATGCTCATTGTCTCTTGATGTCCCTACAAGGTGGAATTCCACCTACTTAATGCTTAAAACTACCTATTTATTTCAAAAGAATTTTGATAAATATGAAGAAATTGAATCTTCTTATAGATATGATTTAGGGGATGATATTCCAGATTTTCTTAATTGGCTGTGTGTTAAGCAAATGGTTAACATGTTGAAGCTTTTTTATGATATAACACAAAGAATATCTACTTCAAATTATGTGATTGCAAATAGTTTTTTTTTTCTGAAATTTATGGTTTGAATTATAATATTGTTGAGTTACAATCATCTTATGATATGTCTGTTAAGAATATAGGCAACAACATGAAGCAAAAATTTGATAAATATTGGGGAGATCTAGAGAAAATGAACTCTATGATTTTTTTTGCTATAATCCTTAATCCTCGATATAAACTTGAATTTTTTAAATTCTCTATAAATCAAATGTATGGTCCAATGTTGGGAAGCACACTGTATTTGAAAATGAACTCTGCTTTTTATCTGTTATTTGATGATTATTTGTCAACTTATGGCTCTTCTTCTGCCTCTAAGTTTGGTGTTGGTACACAGTCTAGCCAGATAGTTCTGAACCTCAATTGCCTCTTTCTAGAAACACTATATCTTTAATGAAAGAAAAATTCAAAAAGAATAAGTTTGACTCTAGTTTAGGTGGAAGTAAACGATCTGAACTCGAAATATATCTTAGTGAGGCTATTGTGGAAGATGAGGTAACTTTTGATATACTCAAATGGTGGAAACTGAATTTTGAGAGGTTCCTAATTTTGTCTTGTATGGCTAGAGATGTTCTAGTTGTTCCTGTTTCTACTGTTGCTTCTGAGTTTGTATTCACTACTAGAGGCAGAGTTCTTGATTATTTCCCAAGTTCTTTGACTCCAAAAATAGTGGAAGCTTTAATATGTACACAGGATTAGCTTAGAATGCCAAACTAGACTGTTGGGGTGGAAGAATCTTTAAAGGATTTGGAGTCATTTGAAAAAGGTCATGTTTTTAAAATGAGTTCAATTACTTGCATTTATTTTTCATATTAATGTAATACTTGTTTAAATTCTTATTCACTTCTTTTATTTTCTTTACAAATCTTGATCCAGTGGCCCTTTTTTTAACTCAGTTAAATTGCTCACTGATGATAATTACTCTATTAATATTATCAATTATTGATTCTATTAATATGTGGCTATTTGATAAAACTGTTTGCTTGCCTTTTTTTAAAATGTTATTGTTATGTGTACTGTATGTGACCAACATGACCTGAAGTGCCTCTTTTTAATGGTTGAGGTGTTTGTGTCTATATTGTTGTTGCATTAACTGTGTGTGTGTATGTGCATAAAATAGAGGCAATGATGATGCTTCCACCCCTAGGATTATATGATCTTCAATGAATGCATGCTTAAGTTTCTTTAGTGGCTTTTTTTTTGTTTAGCTATAAAAAATGTGGCTGCATTCTTGATTTGAATTGTAAATGCTCAATTTTGAGCCTCTTATTCTGTGTTTTTTAGTAGTGATGATGCTTCCACCCTGCATTTTTTAAATATGTTAGAGTACTTGCCCTATTTGACTAGGTGGCTATTTCCTTGATGCCAATAATTGGAGCCGTATTTTAAATGCTTTATGAAAATAAGCATCTTGAGCCTCCTCTACCTTTTTTTTCTTTAATAATCTTGTTTTATATGTTTTTTTCTTTAATAACCTTGTTCTATATTAGAACAATGATTTTATTCTAATTGAAATTGTGTGTTGTTGTTCCTTTAATATGCAAGTGAATTATAACTCTTTTTTATCAACCTGCTGCAGTTGCATTTTTTTAGAAATTCTGTAGTCTAATTTCTAGGGTTTTTGCACATATGGAATCTTTTTATATATTGTTAGTTATAAGGGTGGAAATAAATTGTTAATCCTGAGTCTGCAAATTGTCTCTACTTTATTTTTGTATGAAAAAATGGAGTGCAGTTGCTTAAATATTCTTTTGTATTAAGATTAGGTATTAATTTTTGTATATAAGTTAGTATTAGTCAAACAATGTATTTTAAAGTGTTAAAAAAAACATGTGTATTTTGAACAATGTAACTATTTGAGCTTGGCCTAAAATGATTAATGGAATGAATATATATAGTTTATTTATTTTTTAATTAGAGCCTAAAAAAGGGTCTAACTTAATCGAGCCCAACTCGATTTTTTATCCTACCAAACCCGATCAATTTCGGATTCTGAAATATCAATTTTTTCTTTTAAATCAGTTTAGGTTAGTCCTATTTTTCTCCTCAATAAAACCGTTAAGTTTTTACTATTATTTCAGCAGACCTAATTGACCCGACCATTGCACACCCTTACTTGTGAGGCTACACAACTTATTTTGGATTAATCTTGTTTAATTGTCTCCGTATAACTCCCCATAGAATATATGGCACCTTTTATTTATCTTTGATTGATGCACATTTTGTTTGTTGTCTATTTAGCCTGATGCCCTTGTGGCTATATGGCCTGTTATGATTTCATTTGATGCCCCAGAGGCTATATGGCTTATTTTTGTTGATTTCGCCTGATGCCTGTATGGCTATATGGCCTGTTGTGATTTCATCTGCCTGATGCCTCAAAGGTTATATGGCATTTTCTATTTAATTATATTTTATGCATTTTTTTATTTGTTGGTTGGCCTTACTTGATGCCCCCGAGGCTATATGGTAGTTGTTGTTGTTATTGTTCTCGCTCGATGCTGCATGCCTATATGGCTTTTCCTTTGTGTTTTCCCGCATGATGCTTGCATGGCTATATGGCTTTTCTTTGTGGTTCCCACCTGATGCCTACATGGCTATATGGCTTTCCCTTGTGTTTTCTTGTATAACGCTTATATGGCTTTCCCTTATATTTTCTAGCCTAATGCCTGCATGGCTATATAGCTTCTCTTGTAATTTCCCACCTGACGCTTACGTGGCTATATGGCTTCTTTTGTGTTTTTTCGCCTAATGTCTGCATGGCTATATGGATTTCCTTGTTGTTCTCTTTTCTTGCCCCATGTTTACTTATCAGAGGATAAGAAGCATCTGATCGGCTTTGAATCCCTAAAGTACGTGATAGAAAAAAAGAGGATTACAATTCCACTTCTCGGGCATGCCCCGAAATTGACATTAAAAAAGTTAAAGATTTTTTTATTAAAGCATCAATGCAGAAAGTGTCTAGTCGGGTTATATCCCCAAAGCGCACATTTCAAAAGGTGTCTAGCCGAGTTATATCCTCGAAGTACATGCCCTTTACAAGAAGTGTCTAGTCGAGTTATATCCCCAAAGTGCACGTTCTTTCCAAGGAGTGTCTAGTCGGGTTATATCCTCGAAGTGCACGTTATTGTCAAGGGGTGTCTAGTAAGGTTATATCCTCAAAGTGCACGTTATTTCCAAGGAGTGTCTATTCAAGTTATATCCCCAAAGTGCACGTTCTTGTCAAGGGGTGTCCAGTCAAGTTATATCCCTGAAGTACACCTTCTTTTACTTAGTGAATATTGGGCCATACTCGAGATTCATGATAAATTTATAATGAGTAACTGATCGGGCCATGCTTGAGGAATATGGTTACATTTCATCTTTTTCTACTAAGTGAAGATTAGGTTATACTCGAGGAATACGGTTCCGTTCCATCTTTTTTTACTGAGTGAAGAATGGGTCATGCTCGAGATTCACTACAAATTTATAATGATTAACTGATAAGGCTATGCTTAAGGAACACAATTACATTTCATACTTTTTCTACTAAGAGAAGATTAGGCCATGCTATAGATTCACGATAAATTTATAATGAGTAACTAATCAGGCTATACTTGAGGAACACAGTTACGTTTCATATTTTTTCTATTGAGAGAAGATTGGGCCATGCTATAGATTCATGACAAATTTATAATGAGTAACTGATCAGGCCATGCTTGGGGAACACGATTACATTTCACCTTCTTTACTGAGTGAAGATCGAGCCATGCTCGAGATTCACAATAAATTTATAATGAGTAACTAATCGGGCCATGCTTGAGGAACACAATTACGCTTCATCTTCTTTTACTAAGTGAAGATTGGGTCATGCTTGAGATTCGCAACAAATTTATAATGAGTAACTAATTAGGCCATGCTCGAGGAACATAGTTACCTTTCATCTTTTTCTACTGAGTGAAGATTGGGCCATGCTCGAGATTCACGGCAAATTTATAAAGAGTAGCTGATCGAGTTAGCTTAACCCGAGGATCACAACTACATGTCTCTTTTGTCTCTACTGAGTGAAGATTGGGCCATGCTCGAGATTCATAACAAATTTATAATGAGTGGCTGATCAGGCCAGGAAAAACCAAGGATCACAATCATGTTTCAGATTCTACCTCTTGGGTTTAAATTCTTGAGGCTGAAGGCCCAAATGAACCTCAAAGGTGAAGTATATCCTTTACTTTTGTTGTGCATTTGGTTTTTCAAAAAATCAAGGGGTAAACTGTAGACACCCGGTTCAATCGACCTATGATAGGGGGTGAACTGTGGACGCTCAGTTTGATCGGCCCAAAACAAAGCCCAATGATGAAAATCTGAGCAAAATGAACTTAATAGTGCATAGTCCAACTTTTTCCATTGATGGGCCAAAAGCCCATTAAAAAGCCCAAACCTAAAAATAATATATATATATATATTTATTTATTTATTATTTAAAAAAAGTTGTAGTGGAGACAACTGGTGCACATGCTACTAAATGGAGACAGCCTAGAGAGGGAGCACACCATGATTATAGGTGCATGTGATGGACCTTTTCAAAAGGAAGATTTGAAAATAAGAAGAGAAAAAAAACCAATAATATTCAGTTTGGTCCAGTTCAGTCCAGTTCGATCCAGTTTTATTTTTCACATTTTCATAAATTTACATAATTTATGAATTTAATTTTTTTATATTTTTGTATGATTATTTTCTATTTTTTTTTGTTCGATTAACATTTTTGGGATTTTATACTTAGAAAATTGGTTAATTGAATTAATCAAAATTTTATATATATTTTTATTTTGAAGTATGTTTGATTCTGATTTCTTTTAAAATGTAAATGTGTATGTTTATCATTTTAATATGCTTTATTGTATTAATGTGATTATTTAATTATTAGATCTATATTAATTTTGAATCTTATATATTTGTCCTTATATAATTTGTATTTTTATGTATTTTCTATATTTTTGTATTTCGGTCTTTTTTGTGCAATCATTTTATTATTTTGCTTAATTAAATATTTATATATTTATTGTCTTTATTATATTTATTTGGTTTATGAATTAACTTTGTGGTTTTCTTTTGTAGGATTTTATATATTTGTAGGAGAATAATATTTTGTCTATTGCAGGAATCATCTAAATAATTTTTAGTCATCAAATATTTATCTATATTAATATTTAGATATTTATCCTGCAATGAATTTATTTTTATTTATTTATTATTATTTTTGCATGATTAAAAGAGTTGTAATCATTTCTCCACTCTCCTTTTTTGTTTTTTTTTTTAATTGTATAATGAGTTGTACTATTTTCTCCTCCCCCATTTCTTTGTATGAGTTTTATTTGTTTATTGTGATAAGTATTGGAATATAAGTATGAATTTGGACTAATGTGTAAACTTGAACTTAATTATAAAATTTAGAAATTGCTTTGGGAAAATTGTAATTTGCATGTAAATAAATAAATAATTAAATAATTAAAGGTAATAAAACACAAAACACAAATAAAGGCCAACTACAAAGTTGGGTGGACATTCAAAATTCCATATCTAGTTTCCAAACCCAAATATCTGATGATAACTTCTGAAAACCTCTGTGGAATCCAATAGCTGTAAAGTGTATCCCAACTTTTATTTGGATGACGACTTTATCTCTTTTTTGGGCTCTAAAAAAACCCCATTTAATATTCCTAGTGGGTCTTGAGCCCACACAGTGCTGTGGTCGCTGAACACTTGGACGTGCACTGAACCGTGCCACCTACAATATTGGACAATTTTTATTGATTTTAATATACATATTTTGACCTAATAAATTAATTTTTATCATATAATAAAAATAAAAAATAATTATTAAAAGTGGATGTCTTTAATTAATTTTTTTAAAAATAGTTAAGATATTTATTTTATTATTAATTTCAAATAAAAAAATATCAAAGATTTTTTTTAGCTAATAGATTTTTTCACAATCCACAAAAAAATATTTACCTAACGAATATATAACAGAAAACATGATAAATAAAAATAAAAAATATATAAAAAAAGTGAAAATAAATTGCAATAGTAATAAGTGTGGTTAAAGTACCTTGTGACACTTTGAGTCTATTCCTCTTTAATAGAGCATCATATTTGAAAGTCATTTAAATTCTTGAGGTAATGTGAATGACTTTTTATAAATTGATATAAATAAAAAAAGTCATTTAAAATTATTTAAAGTCCATAAAATTTCATTATTTTTAAAAATTCATGACTTTTTCAATATGTGTTTACTTTTATTAATTTTTTAAAAATCCTAATTTTTTTATAGACTTTTCTTAAATTTATAAAAGTTGTTATTGAACACAACTTAACTTTTAAAAAGTCCATAAAAATTGTGATAGAATACCCTATAACTTTTAAAATCTATCAAAGTATTTAGGCTTTATTCGTTAGCGTCTTGGAGCTGAATTGTCGCTTTTGAATCAAAAACTGCATCAATAAATATGTGTCCAGTATGAATGAATTTTACAATTGTAAAATTTATTTATCAATTTAAGTAAGCGTTTTTTATTTAAATAAAAATTTGTAGAGTTCATTTTTAATTCAAACTTTTAATATTATAGAATTATTTATTACTAAATTTAATTCTAAAAAGTTATCAAAAGTTTTAAATGAATTCATTTCATAAAATATTTATTTAAACCAAATACATTTTATTAATAAGAACTCATTTATAAATGAATTGTATGTATAATTTATTTGAAAAAAATAATGAAATTAAACCAAATAAAGGCGTATGTATATATATATATATATGTACGCAGGAGGATAAACAAAATTACGAAAGAGTTTTCAATCATTATTATGTAAAAATTAGATAATTTAATCATATACTAATACAAGTAAAATTAAATTAATTAAAATATAATTTTAATTTGATTAAAAGTTTATCTCTTATTTTAATTAGGTTAACTTCTATTTTATAGGATTTCTATTTAAATTAGGATTAATGTTTAGATATATTAAATACAATTGTATTTAGATTATGGATTCTTACCTGAATTAGAATTAATGGTTAAATTAAGTTTATAAAAGGCAAATATTTTATTTTATAATTGCATCACTTGAAAATATTTTAAAAGGGTTTATAATTTTTATATTTGATGAAATCTACTTAATGCATACATTTATTGATCATAATTGTATATAGGTATGTTTCAATGATGTATATTTTTTTTTTTTGTAATTTGTATGTATTATTTTTATTATAATTTCATGTTATGATCCTCCAATATTAATGCATGTCTTTTTTTTCCCATTGAGCTTGCAAATTATGATTTCTAATAGAATTCGAAAACACATGTTATTTAATTTCTTCTCGTAATCTAACTCTAACTATAGCTATAAACACATGTTCATTTCATAACTTTTCTATTTTTTGAAACACACTAACCACCAATTCTAGGGTCATTTTATAGTTTTTTTTAACTTGAGGTTTATTATTTATATATAAATAGAGTTTATAATAATAGAAATGCTTAAATTGTTTGAATATTTTTTTAGAAAAAAATTAACTTAATCATTTATCTAGAGATGCATTTTTCATGTTGTTTAATTTTTTCTCATGATCTATCTTTAGCTATAGCTATAAACACATGTTTATTTCATAACTTTTCTATTCTTTGAAATGCATTGGCCACTAATTCTATTGTCACGACCCAAAAAATGGGGTCATGATCGGTGTTAGGGAATGAGAATTTTTTCGAATCCGGAATCCGTAGCAAGCCTTTAAAATAAAAATAAAAGTATGCAATAATAATAATATAAATAAAATATCTTGCAGCGAAAATTAAAATCTCAAAATAGCAATGCAACTCATCGGCCAATTTAATAACACAACTCATCTCATATATATAATATCTTTTAATACAAATTCTTGTTTCAATTCCTTAAAATACAAATCTCATACATATATAAAATAAACATCCCACAAACTTAACTATAACTACTGCAGTGTCTAGAATATAAAATAAAATTAAGTGAGTAGTTTACACAGTAAAGCTGGGGCAGAAGAAATCCGACGTAAGGGTCTGCTACTGAGGTCTAAGGACGAAGATTCTCTTGAAAAATAATCAACGGAGGGGAGTCAGACCTCACTGAGTGAATTGTTATAATATATATACATGCATAGCTAAATGACAAATGCACACATTCAATAGTATATATAATAAATATATATACATACAAATACACACAGATGCAGCTAAATCATTTATATAAATAGTGAAAATAATATTTGTTAATGAAGGATCAAATAGAACCCTAAATGATCTCAACCTCAAAACAATGTTAGACAACACTTTAGTCATACATGCTCATTTATTCCAAATAATTCACTTATTCCATTTGGACAGTAGACTGGCCCCGAAACACTAAGTCAACCAAGCTCCAGTAGTCTAACTGTCAGTGTGATTGCCTCCGAGACACTTGGTCAACCGAGCTCCAACAATCACACTCTTAGATCGTATCACACATCAATCGAATCAATCCAATCAATAACCACAAATAGGTTTGTAATTTAACCTAAACTCTATCGTCGTACCGGTACATACTCGGTCCTAGTACTGCCCACTAGGTAGCACGTTCTATTGATATCCTTCATTCAAAATAAATCCATTCATTCATGAAATAAATGATGCATGACTTTAATTAAACTAACAATATAAACCATATATATACTAAAAATATACCAAAAATAAACCAAGTATATTTCAAGTATATATATGTCAAATAAATTCAATTTAATCTTAAAATAAACCAGAAATAAACTATATATATACTTAAAAACATTTTAAGTATAATTCAGTAATAAAACATGCATTTAATTTAAAATATACCGAAAATATACCTAAAATATACATAAGCAATTATTAAACCATTTATGCATATTTTATAAAATTTAAACATACATTTCTAAAACATACAATCCTAAAACACGTATCTATAAAATAACAACTCACAATTGTGCGCTCCTCGAGAAGGGTCCGACGGGCCTGGTCCACTAGGCCTCGGTTTCGGTGTAACTAAACAAACAAACGACAATATGAAATCAAAAAAAGTCTAATGAAATTCTAGAGACTTGATCTAAAACACTAGACATGGAATAGGAATAGGGATTTGACTGAATGTCAAGTTTTATGAGAATTCTATCAAAAATTCAGTAGAACCTCCCCTATAAAACGGACATTTCTCGACTCAGAAAGTAAAGTCGGTCCTACAAGAAAATACACTTCGAAAATACACAATCTCACTACCCCTCGGTCGGACTCCCAAATTACAATTCCACCGACCGAGGTTCACAATTCACGAGATATACACATAATATATTAAAATTCTAAAAATACCGAAAATACCCTTTATATATCAACATATAGCAAATTAGGTATTTAAAACACTAAAAATAATTATTTTACCGATAATTACATAAAAACCCTAATTATTAATAAAATATTATTAAAAATCAACAATTCTCGATAAATTCATAAATATTAACCAAAATTCATTTTATAAATTGAAATTACTTAATTAGCCCTAAAAACATGTTAAAAATCAATAAAAACCCATTTATTTACAAAAATAGTATATTATATATAATTTGAAAATAATTTACGAAAAATAGTTTTAATTAGTTAAAAATACTAAATAATTTATAAAAATCATTTTTATACCTCAAATAACTATTAAAACCAATTTAACTTAATTTTTAATCAATTTATTATCAAATTATCAAAATACCCCTAGTTATATATAATTTCACATAATACACTATAATTATACAAAAATTCACTAAAAATAATATAATTACTAAAAAATTAATTTCTCAATATATAATTCAATAAAATCAATAATTATACTCAATTAACCCATTAATTTTAACAAAACTCTCAATTAACCTAATTTTCTAAAAATCACCTAAATTAAATAAATTCATAATAATTATAAAAAAATCACAAAAATTACAAATTAATTTATAAAATTAATTTTAACACCTATAAACACCATAAATCACAATTTCATAATTTATTTAATTAATTTATGAAAATTAGAAAATATTAATAAAATAATAAAAAAATTCACAAAAATTCAAAATAATTCCCAAAAATTCCACAAAAATTCCATTATGAAGATTGAGCTACTAGGATCAATCTTTGTGAAGGAAGTAAGCTTGAATCATTAGAATCAAAATTCAAAAAAATCATGAACACAAAGTGGCCGAAAATGAAAATTGAGAACCAAGGGAAATCTAGACGAAATCACACGAAACTAAGCTTGGAAATGAACTCACTGGAGCTCAAGGAGAAGATAGAGACCGGTGGCGTCCAAGATGGTGGGCGGAATCACAGTGATCGGTGTTAGCTCAAGTTTCGGCTTCCTTAGGTTTTCACGGCCAAAACTCGCCGGAAATGGAGGAAGAAGGCGACGAAGGAAGCTTGGGAAGGAGGTGGACGTCCAGGAGGCACTATGACAACAAGGGAAGAGCTTGACAGTGGCCAGGAATGGAGGTGGGGCGTCAGGTAGAAGATGAAGGTGACGATGGCAGTTTTTGTAAATAAAGCAAACTTTTACATTTGTATATATATATATAACTTTAACTTATATTATTATAATATATTAATATTATATTCCAAAAATAATTTACACCACATGTTAAAAATATCACCCAATATTTATATACATATACACATATATATAATACATACTAATTTAATAAAAATATATAATATATACTTAATTAAAATAAACCCTAATTATTAAATATGTATATATATATGCATGTATATGTATATATTTTAATACGATAATTAAAATCGTGCATGGACTCATGCAAATACATAAAACCGACTAACATAATTAATAATTATTTATTTAGGTTTTAATTTTTTCAAAAATAAAATTCTCGTGAAAATTTTACGTAAGAAATTTAAAATAATTAAAAATAACTTTAATAATTAACAAACTAATTAAATAATAAAATATATTTATCAAAATTATTAACACTGCATATCCCGATGGAGTTTAAAATTATTTAAAATCTCAGGATATTACATCTAGGGCTATTTTATAGTTTTTTTGAACTTGAGGTTTATTTTTTATGTATAAATAGAGTTCATAATAATAGAAATACTTAAATTTTTTAAATATTTTTTTAGAAAAAAATTAAATTAATCATTTATTTAGAGATGTATTTTTTAATAATAAAAAAATTATGATTATAAAATTACTATTGTTTAATAATAATAATAATAATAATAATAATAATAATAATAATAATAATAATAATATGTTTAATTGTTTATTTACTATATATCATGAGTCAAATGAATTTTTTATTCACATGTATGAGGAGGAAGGGGGGGGGGGGGACAAATAAAATTATGAAAAGGCCTTCACTTATGTGATAACCTTGATTTTTAAATTATTTTATTATTTAATGAGATATGCTGTGTTAATAAATTTAAAACTTAAATTTATTTATTTTGCTATTTTATAATTAATAATTATTATTTTATGTTTAATAATATTTTCAACGTAAATATTTTATTTTAAAATTCATTATTTCGGACGGTAATATTTTAATAATATCAATTTATGTACATTACTATTTTATCAACTTATATTATTTATTTTATTATTAAATTGTTATATTAGTATTATGGATATTATTATTTTTAATAAATTATATTATCATGAATAGTATTATTATTATCCAGCTCACCAAAGTTTAAGTTTATATTATATTATATATATAGACATATATATGTAAGTAAGCTTTAGAAATTGGGCCAGGAGATTATTTTGTTCTTTTTGAACCATTCTTCTTTCCTTTAGGTTTTTTTCTTTCTTTCTTTACTTGGTCTTTTCCTTCTTTTCCACAACGACTGAACCACACCTCACCCCTCATCAGCGCCACTTGCACAATCACCAGACACCACCATCACTTCTTCTCCTTCCAGCCATCTTCACCACCGTCAGAATAGCTGTAGAAGCTGTTGGAAAATCAGCAAGTGCAGCAGTGGCAGTAGTAAGGATTTTCATGTCGCCGGTGACTTCCCGATGGCGGAAGCTCGACTTCCTTAGCTCGGTCGACTCCCTGAGCTATGGGAAAGACGATCCTAAGCTTCATTCAAGCTTAAACTTGTTCATTTGTAAGTTTTGATTGATTTTTAGTTTATGTCAAATTTGTTCTTAATTTTTTTTAGCTTGAGTTGAATTGATTTTTGATAATTTCTTTTTGAAATATTGATCTATGCATCTCAATCTACTCATATATATATATATATATTTTTTTTTCTAAATTATTTTGAATGAATGGGTATTTTTGAATATTTTATTATTATTTAGTGAATTTTCAAAAATAAATTATATAAATTATGAATTTGGTTAAATTATTATTATTATATATTGGTGTTGAGAAATTAATTTTTGGGATTATTATATAATTTTTATGAATATTTTTAGTTTATGTAAATATTGGACAATTGAGTTAAATGAGTATTTTGATTGAATTTAAAGTTTAATTGTGTGCTTGAGTTGATATTAAAATGTTATTTATTGATAAAATAACTTTTATGAATTTATATAATTTTTATGGAATTTTATACAATTTATGTGTATTTTGGAATTATTAGATTAAATATGTATTTTTATAGAAATTATTGGTTAAATAACTGTTTTGGTTGATATTAGTATATTGTATGATGATTAAATAATTTTAATGATTTTATATAATTTTTGAGGAAATTATTTAGTATATTGGATATTTTATATTATAGGGATAAATGTGTAATTTTATGTTAATTATAGTTAAATATTATGTTTAGTTGATTTTATAATTATTTAAGGTATTAAAATGATTTTTACAAATTAATTACTATTTTTAACCAATTAATACAATTTTTTCAAAAATTATTTTCAAATAATATATTATATATTATTTTGGAAATAAAATGGGTTTTAAACTAATTTTATTATATAATTAAACTATTTATGCAATTAAATGTGAATTTTATTATGTTATGTTATATTGAATAATTGTAAAATTTAATTTTTATTAATATTATATAATGTTTGAAATTCTAATTGTTAATTGTGATAATTTTAGAATATTATGTGAATAATAAGTGTATTTATTATTTTGGGACTAAATGTGTATTTTATTGTTTTTGTGATATTAAATTGTAATTTTAAATATTATTTACAATTTATGTTAATTTAATTATAAATGGAAATTTTGTTCCATTTATGAATTTTTATTGTCAAATATTAATTAAATTAAACTTTTATGTTTTAATTGGAAAATAAAGGTTTTTAAATATTTTTATTGGGTTTTTTATGATTATTATTATTTTACTGTTCAATATTCTTGTTTTGTAAATTGTGAACCTCGGTTGGGGATTTGTGGAGTTTGGGATCCTAACCCGAGGTGTTGTGCTTTGAGACTTTGGAAGTGTGTTTTCTATGCAGAATTGACTCTACTTTTGTAGGGAGATGTTCGTTTTACAGAGGAGACTCCGTTGAAATTTTGGTATATTTTTCGTAAAACGTGACAACCGGTTTGAGTCTAGTTTTGAATTTTGATTGCGTCTGTCTGTAGTAATCTTAGAAGCGTAAAGTTAGAAGTTTATTATGATGATTATTATTATTTTATTTTTTTTAGCTACACCGAGATTGAGGCCTAATGGACCAAGCACGCCGAGTCTGTCTCGTGGAGCGCTAATCAGTAAGTTATTATACTGTATATATATGCATTACATATAGGATACATGACTTAGGATTTTTTATTTTCATTATATTTTTAAATAGTAATTTAATTTATAATATGATTTAGTATATTTTCGATTTATTTTTAGTATATCTTGATATATATATGTTTGCATATTTTTTATATACATTTAATATATCACTAGTATGTTTAGAGTTTATTTTTGATATATGTATGTTAGATATTTAGGTTTATTTTTAGTATATTTTGGATATATGTCAAAATTAAATACATGTTTTAAATGTATATTTATTCACGATTGTTTTATTAAATGATTAGTATACTTTAAGTATATTTTTAGTATATTTTAGGTATATTCCTAAATAATTGTATGTCATATTATTGATTTATACTTAAATTGTCTGTAAGTATATTTTTGGTATATTTTTTTATATATTTCCAAATAAATGCATGTTATATTATCAATTAATACTTAATTGTTTTTAAATATATCATTGTTTTATTTTTGGTATATTTCATATTTAATTTGACATATATATACTTGAAATATACTTAGTTTATTTTAGGTATATTTCTAGTATATATATGGTTTATTTTATCATTATGATTATTATTCTGCATTATTTATTATCCATATGAATGATTTATTTTAAATAAAGGATATCAATAGAACCTGCTTCCTAGTGGACAACACTAGGACCGTGTACGTACCGGTGCAATAGATTTAGGTTTGAATGAGAAATTAATTGTGGTGATTACAATGTGATTGATATGATTTAAATATGATGTGATTGATGGTGTGATTGTTGGAGCTCGGTTGACCAAGTGTTTCGGGGCCAATCACACTGACAGTTAGACTGTTGGAGCTCGATTGACTTAGTGTCTCAAGGCCAGTCTACTGTCCATAATGGAATAAGTGATCTATTTGGATTTAAGTGAGCCTGTATGGCTAGAGTGATGATATGATTGATTGAGGTTGCGATTAATAGGGTTCTATTTGATCCTTCATGTATTAAAAATAAATGTTTTCTGCATTTATTATATTTATTAAAGCAGAGCTGACATTTGTATGAAATGCATGTATATGCATATATATATATAAGAATGCTTGACTGGATATGGTTTAGATGCATGTATATATAGTATAATAATTCACTCAGTGAGGTCTGACCCCTCTCAAATATTTTTTTTTTTGGAGATTCTATATCGTCAGACCTTAGTAGTAGAGTTCTTCGCCGGCGTTCTTCCATCCCGGCTATTTTTTGTAAATGTATAATTTGAACTCTGAATTGTATTCTAAAAATTGCAGTAATAGTGTTAATGTATCAAAAGAGTATTATTTTGTTTTAATATTAAATACTCAGAGAGTTGTATTTGAAAATTGTATGAATATATTTATTTATGAAAGGATTTGGAATATTTATTTTATATTATATTAATTCAAAAAATTTTAATTTTGTGGTATCTTTTATTTATTTATTGCATGATTTTATTTTCCAAGGCTTGCTACGGGTTTTGGATTCGAAAGAATTTCTGTTCCCTAGCATTGGTCATGACTCCTAGTTTGGGTCGTGACAACTTATTATTACATAAAAATTGGATAATTTAGTCATTAACTAATAAAAGTAAATTTTAATTAATTAAAATATAATTTTAATTTGATTGAAAGTCTATATCTTATTTTAATTAGGTTAACTCCTATTTTACCTCTAATAAAAATTAAATTAACTAAAATAGAATTTTAATTTAATTGAAAGTATGTTTTCTATTTTAATTAGGTTAACTTCTATCTTATCTCTAATAAAATTTTAATTGAATTAAAAGTCTATTTTATATTCTAATTTGGTTAACTTCTATTTTATCTCTAATAAAAATTAATTTAATTAAAATATACTTTTAATAAAATCAAAAGTATGTTTCCTATTTTAATTAGGTTAACTTCTATTTTATCTCAAATTAAAATGTAATTCTAATTTAATTGAAAGTATATTTTTTATATTAATTAGGTTAACTTCTATTTTATCTCTAATAAAAATGAAATTAATTAACATATAATTCTAATTTAATTGAAAGTATGTTTCCTATTTAATTATGTTAATTTGTATTTTATCTCTAACAAAATTAAATTAATTAAAATTTTACTGATAATTTTGTTAAAAATTTATTTTTTCTATTTTAATTAGGTCTACTTACATTTTATCTAATATAAATCAAATTAGATAACATAATTTTATAAGTCTTATTATATTAAATTTAATAAGTAAATAATTAAAATCAAAATCAATAAATTTTATGATAATAGAAAAAGTATATAATTTTTTCTAAAAATAGATACTTTTAAAAATTAAAAATTAATAAATAGAAATAAAATAGACCATATAATTTATTTGAAAGTATATTTTTTTTGTAAAAAAAGTATTATAATTATTATTTTTAGATATTTTTATAAAAGTTAACAGGAAATAGTTAAAATTAATTTAATTAATATTCATCATTTTAATTATTAGTTGAACTTAAAAAAAATATTTTTTTATTAATAAATAACTAATGATTTTTTATTATTTTATAATTAATTATGACCATAATATTTTTTTATATGAAATCAATTCTAGAATTGAGAAAAATTAATTATAAAAAATATTAAAATAATATCATATAATTATTTAAATAAATAATTTATAAAAATTGTAATGAATTATAACTATATTAAGTTAATATTAAATTGTTATATAAACAAATAACACTATTATTATTTTTAAAAATTTTATTTAATAATAAGAATAAGTTTTTAGTAGTTTATTTATTATTTATCACAAGTTAAATAATTTTTTTTCCTTAATATATATATATATATATATATATATATATATATATATATATAGAGTTGCAATCAGTTTAGTTTTCAACAATGTCAAAAAGGAAATTATAAAATAGAGCTTTTATAAAACACCTATGTTTCACATTATATCCGCAGTTTAAAAACATTATTCTACATAAAAATATACCATTTCCCTAGTTCAACAAAATAAATGCAAGTAAACTTTTTTTTTTTTTGAATACTTGTACCAAAAATTTTCAACTTTATAATTTTTTAATGGCTAACTATTCCATTTTACCTTTAAACTTTGCCTTTTTAGTTTATTGTACTCTTCAGTTTTTAAATTTATCTATAACACATCTTATCTTCTATTTTATACCTATATTACACATAATTTAAATCATTAGAGAGCATGTTCTTACGTGTCAAATATCATGTCAACATGAAAGCTCATTTTCGCCCCTAAACTTTATTATTTTAGTCTATTATACCATTCAATTTTAAAAAAATTATCTATTGCACATTTCAACTTTTATTTTGTGCCTATATCACCTACGGTGCTACAGTGACATATGCACCTAAATTTGTTTGATTTCAATTGTTTATTTACGATGACAATGTATGTGTTTAATAGAAAATTAAAATGTTAAATTATAGGTGATATAGACACAAAATAGAAGTTAAAATATGCAGTAGGCAAATTTGAAATTTGAGAACTGCAATAGATCAAAAAGGTAAAATTCAAGAGTGAGAATGAGCATTCGGCCATTTTTTTAATTGAAACACTTTTACAAAATAACTATATGTGTGTAAAATAGTCATGCTAAAATAGGATGAGTGCATTCTAAGGTTATTTTGATTTTTATAAAATAACTACCATTACATAATAAAATACACTATCATTCAATAGTGATCAAAATAAAGTAAAATAAAAGTAAGTACAAGTCAAGACGTTATACATTAGTCTTGATTTTAATGAGTTAAAAGGTCAAACCAATTAAAATTTAGTATTTTTTTAGGACTTTAATGAGTTAAAAGTTCAAACTAATGAAAATATTGAATTTTCAATAGTTAATAGGAAAGTTATATAACCTAGACATCAATGAACTGTATAACATGAGGCGATATTTTTTTTTTTTTTGGATTTTAATGAGTTAAAGGTCAAATAACAGAGGTAGTTTTCCCTTTTTAAATTCATAATGGCAAGATTCAAGCTCTGCACCTCATGGTGTTCTTTAAAAGAAACTGTTTATTAACTATTCCTTTACTCATTGAAATTTCAATATTTAATTAAAGTGATAAACTTTTACTAATTGAAATTTTAATATTTAATTAAAGTGATAAAATACTAAAACTTAGCAGCATAGGAATAAACATTAATGTTATGTTTGGATGCAATGAATTTGACTATGAATTTAGATTTCAATTAAATATTTTGTTGGGGAATTACATGAATTTGTATCCATGAGGATTTGAAACAAATTCACAATAAATTTAATAGTTCATTTAATGATGATTTGAAGTAATATGTAATTATATCTTATTTAAAATCTTTATATTTGAAATCAAATGTTTACATTCAAATGCATTCTAAATGAATTTATATTTTAGTTTGATCTTTTAAATCATTAAAGGTGAGATCATTAAAACAAAATAAATAAATATTAGTAAAATCTTAATGTTATTTAGTAAAAATTTGAAGAAAATTATTCATCCTGGTCCTTTATATACATAATGCACCTATAAAACTCTAAAATTTCACATCCTTCGTGAATTTAAATCTTACGATTTCTTACAATTTTTTTCACTCATTCGATTTTGTATGAGTACTCAAATTAAATAAAATTACATTACGGAGTTTAAATCGATAAAATGTTTTTTTAAAAAAAAGTTTAGGGATTAAAGATGGATTTTTTTTTTCTTGTTCCTTTCCTTTTCATTATTGGCATTAGCATGCGAATATTTGGGGTTAATTGGTGGCGACGATGTGTAAGTCATACCTAAAGCTGGAGAATGTAGATAATAACAACTTTATAACAAGATTTAAAATAAAAATAATAATAATAATAATAATATATACAGTTTGGAAGAAGAATCCAATGATTATGTAATTAATTACTTTTTTTTTTTAAATTTAATTGATAACAACAACAATCATTACATCATTTCTCCCTCCTAATCCTTCCTTTTGATAAAACACAATTAACGACAAGTCAACCACCTTAACAACATCATCAACAACAACCTCCTTCACTTAAATTAATTTTACTATTTTTTATTTTTAATGCTCGAAAAGTGATTGCCCTTTACAGTTTTAATTTTCCCTCACTTTCTTGCTTCCCAAACAGATATTTTTTCGCTTTTCTCTCTGACGCCTCTCTCTCTGGCTCTGCAACCTTTTTTCTGTTCGTACTTCACTTGTCCTCTTTCTCTCACACCATTTTGTCCCTTTCCTCTATTATTCTCCTTTTTATTATCCCTCTCTCTCCCCTCAATAATAATCATGTTCCAAAGCTTGGTTCCTCGATCGCCGCCGATCGCTTCCAGTTCCACAGTCACTGCTTCCATGAAGCGCAGCGGCGGCGGTGACTCTTCCGATGATCGTGCTTCTAAACGGCCTAACTTCTCGTCCTCCGCAGCTGTCGTCACAGACGACGATAATACCGCCGTCTCTAGCGATAATAAGACCACTGCACCAGAGGAAGAAGAAGACTCCACTGGTCTTAGACTCCTAGGACTTTTGCTACAATGCGCAGAGTGCGTAGCCATGGATAAACTCGATAACGCTGCCGATCTCCTCCCTGAAATATCGGAACTCTCATCTCCATTTGGATCATCGCCGGAGCGCGTGGGCTCATACTTCGCGCACGCGCTTCAAGCGCGGGTGGTTAGTTCCTGCTTAGGTACTTACTCGCCTCTCACGTCGAAGTCACTAACGATAACTCAATCTCAAAAAATCTTCAACGCTTTTCAATCTTATAATTCAATCAGTCCACTAATCAAATTCTCTCATTTCACTGCTAATCAAGCAATCTTCCAAGCATTAGACGGTGAGGATCGTGTCCACATCATCGATTTTGATATCATGCAAGGCCTTCAATGGCCAGGATTGTTTCATATACTTGCTTCAAGGTCTAAGAAGATCCGATCCTTGAGAATGACAGGGTTCGGGTCATCCTCCGAGTTGCTTGAGTCAACCGGGAGGAGACTAGCTGATTTTGCGAGCTCACTTGGTTTGCCATTTGAGTTTCATCCGGTAGAGGGTAAAATTGGAAACGTTAGTGATGTGAGTCAACTTGGCGTTAGGCCAAGAGAAGCTGTTGTTGTCCATTGGATGCACCATTGTCTTTATGATATAACGGGGAGTGATTTAGGTACGTTGAGATTGCTCAGTTTGCTGAGGCCTAAATTGATCACAACGGTTGAACAGGATTTGAGTCATGGGGGTAGTTTTTTTGGGTAGATTTGTTGAGGCTTTGCATTATTATAGTGCTTTGTTTGATGCCTTGGGGGATGGATTGAGTGTAGATAGTGTAGAGAGACATACTGTGGAGCAGCAGTTGTTAGGGTGTGAGATTAGAAATATTGTTGCTGTTGGTGGGCCCAAGAGAACCGGGGAAGTGAAGGTGGAGAGATGGGGGGACGAGTTGAGACGTGTTGGATTTCAACCTGTTTCGCTTGGGGGTAACCCGGCTGCTCAGGCTAGCTTGTTGCTTGGAATGTTCCCTTGGAAAGGCTATACTTTGGTAGAGGAGGAAAATGGATGCTTGAAGTTGGGGTGGAAGGATTTATCTCTATTGACTGCCTCTGCTTGGCGACCATCCGAGTGAAATTCTAATTATTTGGTTCACATTGATTTCAAAATTATGTTCATTTATGAAACCGATGTGATCAATCATTGGTGCAATTGGAGTTCATTGGACCAATCAAGTTGTTGTGATTGTTACTGCGGAATTCTAATGGGTCTCTATTCAGGGACTGTTTTTATGTGGAACTACCAATCACAGGTATGAAAATACTTTTGTTGATCATAATAATTGCGAAGCAAAAGAAAGAGGGAAATTGCACTCCTGCATGGTCATGACTTCATATTATTTTCTCTGGCAGCATTTGGGCAGGTGTGGGACTACCAGTTTAAGTATTGTTTTGTCCAGACACTTGAAGGCCACTTTCACAAAATGTAGTCTGTTTTCATCCTGAACTTGAAATTGAGTTCCACATAGCTTTTATACTATGCAGCCTGTTTTCATCATGAATTTCGTATAATAATTACAGCCTCTAGAGGATGGGACAGTTTGCACAAGGCATTGAACAACGTACAGACAGTCCTGGAGACTTTACGGTATATATATATGTCCTTAGACATTGTTTGGCTCCTGTTATTTGTTTTGAAATGAAACTGGTGTTTAGACTTCTGCATTCAAATTCCAGTAGCAAATTTCTTTATGAGTTCCTTCCTTACTAGAATAAGATATAGAAACTTAGTTATCCAGCTGTTTCTCTTTCATCTAGATTTTTGGCACATACATAGTCAACTAGCTGCATCATCTAACTCTAGTTGCATGCACATGTGAATGATGATCAACCTCTGGCTTGATCTAGTTGTAAATTTCAATTTCAGTTGAAGGATCAACTTTCCTCTCATTGAATGCAGGCTATTTCACTGCCAAATCAGGTTGCTTTTTTTACAAGTGCTTGTTAATGAGTCTAGGATTTGGGACAAATTTTGAACAGAACTCTTCCATTATTTTATGCTTTTTGTCCTCCTAATCTGCCGGTCTGCCTGTTGTCTTATGATCAACTATGGAATTTGCTTTTACTTCAGTTTTTCTGATCTTGAGATGTATTTCATCGACTTACAGGTGCAAGAGCTTTTTGAGTTAGAGTCTTGAACGAGTTTGGGTCTTTTTGGATGCATGAAAGGCTAATGCCAGTAAGTGTTTTGGGTATGACTGTACTAAAATTACTGCAATACATTAGATTTTGTGTAGTTGAATCTGTCTCTCTCTCTCTAATTTTTTTTATTGTTGTCACCACTAAATTGCATTTATGAAATAAAAATTTAGTTTAATTTTTTTATTGTTGTGACTACTAAATTGTATTTATGAAGTAAATATTTAGTAGCATGAAGCTGAAATGCTAGAGTAAGTTGGTATACATTTTTAATTGGACTTGATTTATTTAGCTGAGGATTGTTACCTATGAGTGTTGTGTGTTTTCTTCCATCGCTTTTGTTTTATCATATGTTGAAATTCTTGGATAAATGTCTAATGTTATTGGCATTCTATGGTGACTATGTGGCTGTCCTTGTTGTGTTTGTGATTGGGGGTGGTAATTAATTTTCACCACTATGCATAGGTGGTTGAATTTCTCTTGAAGTCTCTACTTTTCTCCATTTACTATGATTTTTAAGTAGGACAGTTATAAATCTTGCTGTTGTGTTATGACTGATTATGCGGAAGGACAATCGTGGTCTTTTCTGCGTTTTATCTGGGCCAAACAAAATGAAATTCAAACTGCAGACATTAATAGGGTGTGAGAAGAATTTTCTTTTGGTCTCTATTAAACAAGTTTCTGCCTTGCTATTTGACATTTGATGCCAAAATGAGATGTTTTCATGTACACTTATGCATAATTAAGTTCTTTTGTTTCTCTTTATTAGGCTATTGATGGAGAAAGATTGATGAGACTATTTTATGCAGTTAGTAGGAGTGATGCCATTGTTATTTGTGATCCATATTTTTTTTCTGATTGAACACGTGACATTGTTGTTTATATCGCAATCTAGTTGGGTTGATTTGAGGTTTGTGTTGCATGTGTCAGAAGTAGCTAGTAAACTTGTTCTTTTATCCAGAACTACAATACAAACTGAAATACAGAGGTAGGAAAGAGAAGGTGTGAGGTGGATAGACATAAAGAGGTGTGAGGTGGATAGACATAGTGCTAAAAGAATACAAATAAGATGATGAGGCTATTGTAAAATACACTTTTAGGTGTTTATTCACTTATAGAAGTTTAAAAAAAAAAAAAGAAATTTGTAGAACATCAACTCTTTAACATGCACAATTTGTTTTTTGGAAACACATCAGGTATAATGTGCAGCTGTCTTGCATTTTCTTCCCAAAAGTTTAAACTTTAAAGCACAATTTCAGTGGCAGATCAGCTGTTGTCTGTGAAGCTGGCAAGTGTATCTATATATGTATATATAGCATTAGCATGGTAAAATAGATCAGTTGGCTTGGTATTGGAATTTGTTGGGTTGTTGGATGGAGAATGTACCTTTATAAGTCATTCAGGAAACTTGTGACATCCATCCATTTAGCATGAAAAAAAAAAAGGGGGTTGGATTAGTGGTAATGGAGTCGTCTGCTTTAACAGTGTTCTGTCACTTTTAAGTCATCCAAGTGTTGACGGTGTTGGGTGAGTAACTGAGAAATTGCTTCTATATTATCATCCGTACTGAATGGAACTTTGGTTTAGAAAAAGCCATAAGACATCTCAATGCTGTCGTTGAATTATGAAAAAAAATTGCTGGTTGATGGTCGTGGTCCCTGAGACCGGTGTTGAATTAAAACAGCAATGTCATCAGTATTTTAAGTTAATATGCAGATCTGTAAGCATTTGAATGTTATTATGTAATTCGGAAGCTCTCCCTTGTCTCCCTTCACTCTTTGTCTTCGTCTCTTTCTCCTTAGTCTATATAAGTGGTTTTTCTGGTGGTTTTCGAGCCTTTTTTTTTTTTTTTTTTGCTTTTTTAATGATATTTATTGTTAATAATTAATTTGGATTTGGGTTCTAATCTGACATATGTGGGTGTGTGTTTCTTTCTTAATTTAATATCAGAGAGTTCTATGTTGTGATAATTAAAGACAGACTGCTAATAATTTGTTTGTTCTGCTACTTTTCCTTGGTTGTTAGAACTTGCTTATAGCAGTCTTATTTTAATTTCTAACACCATGCGTCTCTTATAATTTGTTTCCTCTTTAATTATTAATAAAATTTGTCATTTGTATTGTATTAAATAATAATGAAAGTGTTAATACATAAGCAGGATGTCCCTAGATACACAGCTAAACTACTCAATATGAAAACATAATATATCTTGTATTAAATCAACATCATCATTATCGATCTTGTTTTTTCGTCAAACTTGGCAAGTGGAGTGATGGATTTACAACACACAAAAACAATATTTATCATTGGCTTGTTCGCCAAATAATAAAGTTTAATTAATAATCAATAATTTCCCTTATTCGAATTGCTGAGTTACTTTCTATCTCTTTTATTATTATTATTTTTATATTTTTTTATGAATACAGTGCAACTCAGTACTACTGGGACAGGAATAGGGAATGGAAGGACTCAGGCCTTTGGGGACTGAAGGCTCACCTCAAATTACTGAGTTTCAAGTAAAAAGAAAGAGGATATATTAATTCAGCTTATAAAATCTCTGACTATTCATATGAATGAAGAATTTTCACCCATGAAAACGTCATAGTTGTAAATCTGTAAAGTGTAGTTCTAGCACAGTTTAGCAGCTTGTTTCTCATTTTAGAAAAAAAAAAAAATGATGATAATTTATATGTAATTAATTTCATTCACTCAACTTAGCTATTGTATCAATACAAGTTTTGTCTTTCCTGTGAGAATTTCTAGTTCGAAGAATAAATTTGTGGTGGAAAGAATAATTTTTTTTTATATATAAGTTTCATATACGTACATTCTAAGAATAAATAAAGGCGAATTAATCTGTCAATTTCTCATCCTATATAAAAATAAGTTTACCAGTTAACCAATCATAGCCCCTCAATTCCTTGATCATGTTAACATCTTAACAATGTTTAATTGGATGGCTTCTTTTATTTTATTTTATTTTTTTATTATTATTTTTTAACAACTGACTTAAATAGTTAAGTTTTATAGGTAGAAATGGGAATGCGAGAGAGATTGGAAAACAAATCATATTCTCAATTAAATATTGTTATTTATTCCATACAGGCTAGTTTTAATTTGGATGGTTTACATGTAAAGAATTAATAGTAACAATATGAAATGAGAAAATTAATTAATTAAGGACTATATATATATATATATATCACCGAAACCTATATAAGAAAAATATTAAATATAAGGACAACATTTCAAGAGTTTATTATTTATAGAACAGACTTTGGTAGCACATCATATATATATATATATATATATTATACCCACGCCACGTGTATGTGGCATGAATTTTTTTTTTCCTATACTACTAGCAGTCACTGCGTTGAAACACCAAGTTTTCATGGTGAGTAGTTGTTGATGCATTTCCTTGAGCAAGAATTCACACAGCCTGCAACTTTCTTTTCCGCTGCCAAACAAAATCAACAAATCCATAACTATATGCATAAAAAAAAATTACGCCAATAAATTTGTAGAAGGGGTTAATTACCAGGATCAGTTCGGGAGCTGATGTTGGTGCAGAAAGAAGAAGCGCAGCCGAGCTTGCAGAAGTAATGAGTTTGTCGTTTGTCATCTAAAGAAGCAATAGATGATGATGGTAAGATGCAATCTTGGATGCACTTACCAGCACAGTAAAGGGTAGTGGTGGAAGAATCAAGCATGCAAAAGATGAAGCAACTTCCATAGCACTTAGCCGTGGAAACTAAATCTGCAGATGACTGCCCTACCAGCAAACTCAACGCCATAAAAGCCAAAATAAAAGAACCGACTCTTCTCTTCATCATCACCATTGTGTTTTTCTTGTTAGATATGATGCCTTCTAATGGTTTCTAGCTAGGTGACCCTATTTTTATATATAGAGGAGGAATTCTAATGTGTAACTACATATAAAAAAAAAAAATCTTTTGTGGTGAACGGATGAGCGAAGAAATAGTCACGCATCTCCAATGGTATTATGAAGTATAAAATTCAAATTCTATCATCATTATTAATTTATGAAATTTATTTTAATCTATTATACATTTTATTAATAATTGAATTATATAACTTTCCTATTAATTAAAAAACAAAATTTTTTTTGTGCAATTTAATTATCTTTACATTATAGGTACTAATTGAATTTTGACTTATTGATACCGAAATTATCTTTAAAACTGTAAGATTTTGAATTTAAAAATCACTTTGGACTTAAATTGAAATTTTTGAGGAATTTCATAGATATTAATGAGTAGAATCAAGTAGTAAACGTAGCTAATTCACCTAAATGAATTTTCAGTATTCAACGTAACTAATTCATCTATCTAATTTAAAAATTTAGTAATTTAGGTTACTTAATTAAAATTACTTGATTAAAAGTCAATAATTATAATTAATGTACCTCACACTTAACACGTTCAAAATTCTCAGTAGTAAAAAAGCTAGATACAAATAACTTGAAACCAAATATATAAACAAAATTATACTCACAAGCAATATTATAATTAATTATATTTAAATTTTACAATTATTAATTGAATTTGACTTATTAATACTTCAGTCATTTTAAAAACTGTAAGCTCTCAAATTTGAAAACCAATGGAAGTTAAATGTATTGAAAAAGAAAATTATTCTCACAAGTAGTATTATAAAACCATCAACTGTAATGCACGTGAGGTGGTATTTATTAATCTCAATTACATTTGCTGGGTATGTAGTTTATAAATACCATCGATATACAACCAACAACAGCCGATAGGTACTTAATGTAGTTTATATACTAGGGGTGGTTTTTGTTTAAATTACATTTTGAGTTCGGCAGTGATACATCCAATCGTATAAAATTAATTGTAAAATTTTTTTTATTAATTTTATCTTAATTGAATTAAATTAATAAGAATTTAGTGAATTTTAAACATTAATAGATCAAATAAAAATAATAAATACCATCGCAAATTAATTTACCACACAATATGCTCAACATATAAGTGTGTCACAACTATATATATATATATATATATGTTATGCATTGTGCACTATCGAATGTGTGTATGTTTATTGTATACTAGCAAAATGCGCACTAGGTTTAAGTGGAGATGATATATATGCCAATTTAATTAGATATAGCAGTAAATAGATCGTGCATGTGTGTGTATATATATATATATGTGTGTGTGGGGTGCATGTGTGTGCAATACCCAGACGCACTAGGTTGAGTGGAAATAATGATTGCATAGAGGAATAATTTGGATGTTTTCATTTTTTTTTTTTTTGTTGTTGTTTGGAATTAGATGATTATGTAATTATAGGTTTAATTCGTCTCTTCCTGACATAAGCTTGCTGAATATATAAATAACAGTGTGTCTATATATCAATATGAAATTAAGTTTAATTCAAATAGAAAAATTATGATTAAATGAATGCTGTATCAAGAATTATTGTTCCTAAAACAAATATTTTGATTAATTTTTATTAAAATTAATTAACAATAAAACTTGTTATTTTTAGAATTGGAATACATAAAAAAAATATAGAATTCAATTAGCAGTGACTAATTTAAGCTACTAGTAAATTCGAATGCTATAGTGGAAAGTTGAATAAATAATTTAGTAATATAATTTTCATAAGTTAAAGGGTTGAATTTATTTAAAGTTTGTAATTAGAGTATATATATATTTTGGTTATTAAAAAAGTTATATGAGCTAATTATCGGTGAATTGATGAACTGTATTATGAAACAATTTTTCCTTTTAAAATTAATGAGGACAAAATAATCTTTGATTTTCTTAAAGAATGAGTTTTGAAGAAGCTTAAAGGATGGAAGGGTACATTCTTAAGCCGAGGAAGAAAAGAAGTTCTAATTAAAGCCGTCGCTCAGGCAATCCCTCAATATATTTTGAGTTGTTTCCTACTACTAGAACTTTTAATGATGAGTTGCAAAGGTTGATAAATGGTTTTTGGTGGGGATATATGATTGATAAAAGGAAAATCCATTGGCTATCAGGGGATCATTTGACTAAGGCAAAATATGAAGGCGGTTTGGGAATTAGACATTTTCACTATTTCAATCTTGCCCCACTAGCTAAGCAAGGTTGGAGATTATTGATGCATCCTACTTCATTGTGTGCTCGGGTTATTTTTTCAAAATATTATTCCTGCAAGGATTTTTGGACAGCTTCCCTTGGGTATCGGCCAAGTTATTTTTGGCGTAGTGTGTTATCATCAAGAGATGTTCTGAAAGAAGGCACTTGTTGGAGGATTGGCAATGGGGTGTCAGTTAACATGTGGCAGATAGTTGGATTGTAGGCGTACATGATTTAAAACCACTGTGTCCCAAACTGATGTAGAGGATAGTCAAGTTTGTTCTTTGATAGATCATGATACTAAACAATGGTGTGTCTAACTATTCCAGCAATTGTTCTTACCTTTTGAAGTTGAAGCTATTTTGAAACTCCCGCTCAGTTATCACCTTCCTGCAGATATTCAGTATTGGTTATATACACGGAATGGCATGTATTCTGTTAAAACTGGTTATAAAGTCATCCAATCTTTATCTAACCGTGTTTGGCGCCTACCTGTGCCCCCTAAGGTCAAGATATTTGTATGGTGGGTTCTTATTGATTCTCTTCTGATGGTTAATAACTTAATGCACAGAGGCATTTGAGTTCTAAATGGTTGTCTTCTTTGTGGTGCTACACAAGAATCTTTACTTTACTTTTCAAAGATTGTCCATGGTCTCGAGGTGCGTGGTTCTTATCTTAAGCTTGGTCTTCGAGTGGATCAATTACATTTTAGTTCCATCTGGGAATAGTTTACAGAGATGTTGGCACGCAGTCATATGGATCTCTTGGTGATAGTGGTTTCCGTGTGGTGGGCAATCTGGTACCAACGTAATTAGCTTGTTTTTGGAAATCATGGTCTTACTCCAACTCAGTTGGTTAAGATGGCTAATGGCTTGCGTATAGAATCTTTACAAAAACCTCCGCCAGCATCTCTCTCAACTATTGATCATACAACTGATATTCGCTGGATTCCCCCACCTGCTATCTATGTTAAAATTAATACTGATGCTGCTCTAAGTATTCAGGAATCTTCAGTGGGCCTTGGTGTAGTAATTTGGCAAGTTTCTGGTATTGTGATTCTCTTTGCTGGTTCTATTATTCATGACTGTGTTGATGTAGAGGTGGCCGAACTACAGGCATTGAGGTATGGTCTATGGTTAGCTAAAGAAACTGGATTCCAATCAATAATCTTAGAGTGAGATTCATCAACTACTATTATAAGCTTGAAGGCCAAAATGGTTGGTCATACTGTTGATTTATTGTGCGAGGATATTCACCAGTTGTCAACTATGTTCTCAGATGTGCAGTTTGTTTTCACTCTTACAGAAGGAAATAATGTTGCGCATTCTTTAGCCAAAGGTGTTTTACAGTGTAATTCTAATTTCGTTGTTTATGGGACTGTCCCATATTTTGCTTTTTCTACTATTGTTAATGATTCTGTAATATTTTCTTTTAATGCGATTGGCTTTATTCTTAAAAAAAAAAAAAAAAAAAAATTCAAACCATATATTTAAAAATATCTTTAAAAAGGAATTACATGTAGAGTTGATATTATAGACATTCATTGAAAGTTTGGAACCTAAAATTAGTGGACGTAACATTATGCCATATTGGCACTTATCTTATGTTTTGGGAATTTTACACTAATGACGTGTTTTTTTTTCTTTATAATTAAGCTTTTTTTATAAAAAAAAAAAATATCTCCATCGAAATTTCCAACATTCCATCCATCAGGGCGCTTTATATAGGTGTACGGTACTTTTTAAGTCATAAATATAATTTAAATGGAAACAACGTAGAACAATCACAAGTTATTCTTTTTCATTTATCTTATTAGATTCTTTTTGTTCGTTCCTATAAATTAAATTAAGTTTCTATTAGATATTTTCTATAAAAAACCGATATGACGTTGTTAATGTTCATATTTTAGACACGTTAATATAAAAAATGTTATTGACTTATTGTTAATAAATGTATTAATTTAATTTATATAAAATTTATTATAAATTTTTGAGATACGTGAATTATGAATTAAAATATATTTTATTATAATATTTGTTCCAAACTACCAGTTATAAAATTTCTCTAGCAAATGAATAATAGTAATTCATTAAATTTATATACCAATCCTCAAAAAAAAGTTGATAAGCAGTAGTATATATGGATGTAGCTAGAAACTAGTAAACCAAAATTTCAATTTGATATTTGATAAAACAAAACTATAAGTCAACGATGAGATGAACATACCCCTAATACTTCTATTATTGAGTTTTGCCAAGCCATAAACCTGAAACTCAGTCTTGATAACATCTAAAGGACAAACAAACATAGCAGCAATAATTTTTACATTGGAAAATCAACAACAATTACAATAATTTAATTAGTTGGGGTTTTCAAGTTTGAATAGGGAAAAGAAAATAAAAAAATATCTTACGTCTCCTTTGTTTGCACTGTTAAAATTACCTATAACCTCGTTTAAACTCAAAAGTTAAAAATAAGTGATATATATATTTATTAGCATAAACAAATATATGGTATTATATATAAAATCAGTATTCTATTTAATTGGATAGTTCTGGAGATAGATTCTAATACTATGTATCAAATAAATATTAATGAAAAATCTAATTTTTAGTAGGGAATAGACTATTTAACTTTTAGTAGCCAATGAACTATATTACAATTTAGAATAGAATTTTTAGGAAGAGAACATGATTTTTTTTATAATATTTTATAGAAAAATATTGTAATTTTAATAATCCAATACATAAAATTTTAGGAGTGAATGTTAAACTATAGAGAAAGACACTTATTAAATTTTGGACTTAATGATTTTAGAGTTTAACATATAATATATATTAATTGTCTATCCACGTGTTGCATAGACTACAAACAATATATACATATATTTTAAAATAATTAATTAAATAATTTTAATAAATTATAAATTAATCAAATAGTTTATTATTATAATAATTTTATTTGGTTTTTTTATTAATAAAAATAATAATTAAATAAAGACTCTAAAATAATAATAATAATAATTAAATAACCAAATAGTTTATTAATTTAGTTAAATTAAATTTTAAAATAAAAAATAAAAAATTAAAATGAAATTTTCATTTAAAATTTTTTAATTTTAAAACTTAACTTAAATATAATTGCTGAATATAGTTCATCATAAGTAGTTATAAATAATCATTAGATATGTTGTTGAAATAAATAAATAATAATGATTGAAAAAAATAATACAATGAAAAATTAAATTGTATTATATTGATATGATTTTAGAATTGAGTGAGAATAATGAGCATGTCATCACAAGAAGATTGACTGATTGTGCTTTAAATCTTAAATTTTGGACTGAATATGATGTAATTGGTGTAGAACAGTGATGCAATTCATATAAAGCTGGATGCAAATTCATTTATACGAAGGTCTTTAATTTTTTATGGATGTAATGAGATTGTTCAAAATAAATAAAAAATTGCAAAGAAGAAAATAAATTTTTTACAGGTGTAATTAGATTGTTAAAAAAAAAAAAAGCAAATTGCAAAGCAGAAAATAATTTATTATAAATTATTAGATTTGTATAATAATACATACAATAGTATTTTAGATTAGTATTTGAGTAATTTGAGGTAAAAAAAATTTAAATATTTTTAGGCTATTACTTAGTGTGTATATATATATATATATATATATATATATTGTAATATTTTATTAGAAAAATAATATAATTGTACATGTGATTAAATTTTTATAATATTTTATTTAAAAAATATTATAAATTTTAAAAAATTTACATATCAGCTCTTTTAGAAAATATTGAAACATGAGAAGTTTTAAAGATTCAATATTTAATATATATAAACTAATAATCAATTTATAGTTTGCGTGAATTATAAATAATATATGTATTTTAAATTAATTAATTAATTTTAATAAATTAAAACTAATAAATATAAAATTGAAAAATTAAAAGTTATCGAAATGATTTTATTTGATTTTTTAAATTAAGAGTACATATCTATTGAGAAATTATAATTTTTTTTTTTACTTTTTATGTTAGATAGCCAAGAAAAATATGATTTTAATTAAATAAAAAAGATTTATATTTTAGTTAGAATGAGACACATAACTTTTGATGAAAAAAAGAGTAATGTTTTATGTATAATAAAATTACAGTGTTTTATATAAAATAGAACATATATATTTTAAAATATGAATTTTTAATTTTTTACTTTTATAAAAAAATATTATAAATAATTTAATACATAAATTTTTAGAAGTGAATACTAGATATGAAGAGAAATACTTGTCGAATTTTGAAATTAATACATAAGCTCAACATTTAATATATTTGTAATTTATAATATATATAAATATACTATGGGGAATAGGTAAAATTACAGAAAAATTTTTATTCATTATTAAATAAAAGTTGGATAATTTAGTCATTTAATAATTAAAATAAAATAAAATAAAATATAATATAATATTTTTGGTGGGAATTGAAATATAATTTTAATTTGATTGAAAATCTATTTTCTATTTTAATTAGGTTAATTTCTATTTTATCTCTAATAAATTATCTCTAATAAAAATTAAATTAATTAAAATGTAATTTTAATTTAATTGAAAGTATGTTTCTTATTTTAATTAGGTTAATTTCTATTTTATCTCTAACAAAATTTCTAATTTAATTGAAACTATATTTCTATTCTAATTAGATTAATTTTTATTTTACCTCTAATAAAAATAAAATTATTTAAAATATAATTCTAATATAATTGAAAGTATATTTCTTATTTTAATTAGGTTAACTTTTATTTTATCTCTAATAAAATTAAAGTAATTAAAATATAATTTTAATATAATTGAAATTACATTTGCTATTCTAATTAGGATAACTTTTATTTTTTTCATTAATAAAAATAAAAAATTTACTAAAATTGTAATAATTAAAAGTTTAATGGGATTGTAATATTTAAATTGTTATATAAAGAAAACATAACTTTATTATTTTTAAATTTTTATTAAAAAATAACTAATAATTTTTTATTATTTTTAAATTAATTATTACCATAATATTGTTAGATGAAATTAGTTCTAGAGTAGAAAAAAATTAATTATAAAAATATTAAAGGAATATCATATAATTATTTAAGTAAACAATTCATCAAAATTGTAATAAATTATAACTATATTAAGTTAATGTCAAATTGTTATATAAATAAATAACACTGTTATTATTTTTTAAAGAAGAAGAAGTACATCATGAGTTTAATTTTTTTTCGTTATATAAACAGAATATAATAGACAATTTAATTTTAAAAATAAAATTAGATAGCAATTTATAATTTTTTAAATTAATTTGAGTAGTTGAATTTAATTTGCCTTTATTTATAGTAAAATGTAATTTAAAAATTTTGTGTAATTGGTTTTCCTTGGTATATATAAACATTCTAAAAAAATATGACACCTTCCAAAAAAAAAAAATGCAACAAATTAAATTTAATATTGCTAAATTACAAATCATTATGTTTAGGATTGAACATCGCGTGGGTTGGATCAGGTCGGTTTGAGAATTGCAATACCGATCATGTTTGGATATGGGTTTGAGCAAGTTGAGCCGTACAAAATTTTGTAATTGAATCGACGGATTGTTAATTGAAATAATCGGGTTATTCGGTTTGAATTTTTCAGATGGGCTTAGTTTTGATGCAGCCCATTAAAAATAAGTTCAAAAGCAAAATTAACTTCATTTTCATTATATAGTGACTTGACCCATGTTTACATGTTTAATGTTTTAGGTGCCCATTTAAATAAAGTCATAACATAAACATAACTGTAAATTTACAATTATAAGATAATCTAATTATATGATTAAATAATCTAAACCTATTTGATCAAATAATTACAAAATAACTGTCTATTCTTGATTCTGATATGCTAGACAATTTAAGAAAATATTATGTTGTGTTGGACATTTTCGATCAACAAAAAGGCAAAAAGAATAGGAGTCCGTCCAAAAAATACTAGGATTCCTGAATTCCTGTAAAAATTGAACATAAACAGAGTATTAAAATAAGACATAACATTGAAATCACAAATGTTAAAATAAAATAAAAATGAGATGAGTCTCAAAGAATTTTTTTTAAATCAACAACAGAATGGTTTTAACAAAGTTTCTGACAACAACAATAATGCCACTAAAAAACTTTACAAACCATCTAGTACTTGAATCATATAAGGAATAGAGGTGGAAGCCTCATCATCAACTCATCTCATATAATAAACATAGAAAAATAACTAAAGAGATGTGAACTAAAGTATCAAACAAAAATAAGTTATCTCCTGCATGCAGTGAGTCCACGTAATATTTCCTTGACCAATTGCTAACTATTCAAAAGAAAACCTGATGCAACAAAAAGTTAATAGGACTAGGAGAGGCTTAGAATTTGTAAATAAAGTCATGCTAAAGAAAATGCAACCACATTTTCAGCAACTATAATTAAAATAAGCTAACAAGGAAACTTAAGCAAAAAGCATTCACTTAAGTGATTCAGTTCAAGGTGATTGAAAGTAACCACTATAGCCTCAAAAACAAAACAATGAATGTAACAGTAACATTGTGAAAAATATGCAATTAATGCTCATGCAGTGGAAGTCATATTCAAACAAAAAATGAATGCAACAACAACACTGTGAGCAACTTGCAAGTCATACTCATCAGTGGAGGTCACATTTAGGCAATCAGGTCAAGCATAAAATATTCATAAGCACAGGCAGCAAATAGAATCATAAGCAACCAGCAAAGTTAATCTATTTACTTAAAAATAGATTTGCAAAATATGCAACCAAAATCAGTTAGGAATTAAAATGTGGTCAAGGCAGGTGTTATAGTTTACCTAAGACCAACTACTGGTAGATCTGCAAGACATAAAAGATAACTTATTAATAGATTTTAAAAAAATAACTCAACAATAGATTAAAAAATTCCATAATCTTTGGAGTCAATGAACTCCTAAAGACATCAAGTACTCTCCCACCAACACTAAAAATACTTTTAAAAGCAACAATTGAGATGAGAATATATAACACATCATGAGCAAGTTTAGAGAGAATTGGGAATCTCTTTGAATTCAATTTCCACTACCTTAATACATCAAAGTTCCTATCTTCTTCAACAATTGCTTCATTCAAATATAAATCAAGATCACTCTTTTTTCTTCCACCTAAACCTCTTTTATTTTTTATTTCTTAAACCTAGCTTTTAAAACAAAAATATTTGTATTAGAAGCAGGTACCCCAACACTAGACTTAGATTGGCTAAGAGTTCCATAATCAGACAAGCAACTCTGAAAGCATATTCATTGATAGGTTTATAAAAGGTAGCATAATCTTTAAAAGTTCATATAAGGCAGATTTGACACTACTAAATAAGCTTCTACCTTGTAATTCTTCATAAATTGCATTTAAGGAGAATTCCATGAATAAAATTTTGTTCTTAGGATAAAGAATGTTGACAATGAAAATTAGAAAGTTCATTTTTTATGGGTTACCCCAATACTTATCAAACTTGGACTTCATATTAAGTCCTATATGCATAACTTGCAAATCAAGTGATTTTTACCATTCATTTAGAATGCATAAAAGGTCTAAAAGTTCACTAAAAAATAAATTGGTAGTTGTAGACGGTGGGGTTTAGCGCGCGTCCAAGATTTTAGCAACCACGACACTGTTTAAGCTCAGGGTCTTAGAGAATACACTAACCACTATCACAAAGACATGGCGTGGAGATAAGGAGTCACCACCTAGGGTAATAACTGGGATAAATCGAAAAGGTGGTACTCGATTCTCTAAAAGAAAACTAGCACCACAACCAGGAGATTCTGGATACTGAATACTAACTTCTTTTAGTCTTGTGTTCATTTAGAATAATTTTATAAATGATTATTTCATCCTCTAATTCCATGCAATTTTATTAAACCCTAATTAACATCCATCTAACCCAAAAGGCAATAAGTCAATAAAATTACAAGTAAAAATACATAAAAAAAGGCAATGTCCCTATGTCTAAACTATGTTAATTTTATTTTATAAGTTAGCTAAATCTACATATTTTATTTACAAGTGAAATGGACTTAAAGGTGGGCCTATATTTTTATTAATTAGTAAGTCTAAATCTATTTATTTTAATCTATCTAAGATATGGGCTTAAGTTTAATTTTAAAGGAAAATTAAATTAGTGGGCCTAAGTCTAACTTAATTTTATTTTAAATGAAATGTAGGACTAGATCTATTTATTTTTTAAAAGAAATGAATTTAATTGAGCTAAGTCTAAACAAGTTTTAATTAACTAAGTGGGCTTAAAATCTAATTAACCTAATGGGCCTAAGTTGATTTTAATCATTTAAAGTCCTAAACCATTTTTAAGCCTATTTATTAAGTGGGTTAGACTTAAACGTGGGCTTGGGGCCCAAAATGATAAAAACCTAAAAAACAAGCCCAAAATAAATACAACACAAAAAATGGATCAAACAAACATTATAGTGATTTTCTAAGAACCCTAAATTAATTACATGCAAACTCTAAATTTAGCTATGACCATCATTGATTTTAATTGATTTTTACCCAATTGAACCTAATTTCTAATTGATTTTAAATGTAGAAAATTAAATCTTTTACTATTCCCACTAATGGGGCTATTACAAATTACGTACAAAAATTAAAATAATTATACACCTTTGAATTAAAAAAACTACATAGGATACCAAAATGCAAAATAAAAAATTAAAATCCTAATATCTAATGGAAGACAACATAGGTTCTTCTATGACATTCCATGAACCTTTTGTTTGTCAAAACATAAGCAGTATCCTCCTCAATCCACATGCAGAAATAAAAAAACATAAAAGTAGTTAGATTAGTAGTGAAATTAAACAATCAAAATAATAACACAAATAAAAGAAAAAAAATCAAAAAAAGAAAATAATAGAAAAGAAATGAAATAAAAAAGAATAGAAAAAAAACATTGATGCTATGCAAATGCCCTTTTTAAGCCCCTCAGATTGGGTTATCACCGTTGAAATTGAATTATTGTTGATTCTGGACTGGGATTTGATTGCTTTTGAAAACTCCAATATCCAAAGTTAGGGTTTTTTTTTGCGCTCGCTATCTCTCTGTTTTTTTTCTTTCATCTTTTTTCAATGTGTCTCTCGATTCCTCTGTGAGTAAAAATCTTCCCTAAAGAAAAGTTTTTTTTTCCTCGAACACATGTAGACTCTGCTTTTAAATGCAGAGTCTGCTTGCATACTGACTTCCTCCTTCGGAGGAACAAACTTATCTCATCTGATCTGATGATAGCATCTGTTTTTTATTTTAAAAAATTATGTGTTTAAAGACCTTATTAGATAATAATAAAGATAAAATTAAATTTTCAACCAATCAAAACACTGAAAAAATCAATAAAGATATGCGAAAAATAAAAAAAAATGGGACTTTTACGCGTCAGCATTGCCTAATGCCGGTCGACATTACACCAATGCCGATCGGCATTTTAAATACCGATCCTAATTTTTTTTATCAAAAGACCCCTGAAAAATTGACTTATTTGCAATCAAATCCTAAAAATATTGCAATTTAGTCCTTAAAGCCCAGAAAATCGACAACCAAGTTCAATTTTTGAATGAATTTCATTATAGGGGTTTTTGTCGTAATTGTGCACAATTGCATCCCAAAATTGGGTTCTTACAGTTGCCCCCCTTTGTCACTGTTTGTTTGACAAATTGCGGTAAAGCAATAGAAGCACACAATTTTGAAAGAAAGAAATTAGGACATTTGATTGCATCCTAAGTGATAGATTGATGCCCAAATTGTTTAGCAAGGTGTAATGTTTGGCAAGTCTCACTATATTTCCTGCTGAACGTCTAGTGGACTTTGTGCTAATGAGTTTCGCTATATTCCCTATGAGACGTTTAGAGGTGATAAATTGAAAACCTGCTATAGTTCCTATGGAACGTCTAGTAATGATGAATTTTGTTATATTCCCTGTGGGACGTCTAACGATGCACATTATATTCCCTATGGGACATCTAGTGATGATAAATTAAAAACTTGCTATAATTCCTGTGGAATGTTTAGTAATGATGAATTTTGTTATATTCCCTGTGGGACGTCAAACGATGCACACTATATTCCCTGTGGGATGTCTAGTGATGATAAATTGAAAACTTGCTATAGTTCCTGTGGAATGTCTAGCAATGATGAATTTCGTTATATTCCCTGTGGGACGTCTAACGATGCACACTATATTCCCTATGGGACATCTAATGATGATAAATTGAAAACTTGTTATAGTTCCTATGGAACGTCTAACAATGATGAATTTCGTTATATTCCCTATGGGATGTCTAACGATGCACACTATATTCCCTGTGGGATGTCTAGCAATGTTGAATTGAAAATCTGCTATAGTTCTTGTGGAACGTCTAGCATTGATGAATTTGAAAGTTTATGTCGTAATTGCTATGCAGTACATAACATAATGAAGGTTATGACTACTGTGCAGCACATAACATAATCATTTGAAATTCATATCATAGCTACTGTGCAGCATATGAATCCTTTGATTGAAATGATGCATGTAAAATGCAAACAATGAATTTTGTAATCTTGTTCTGTATTTTGTACTTGACATAAAACTCAAGATCACAGATTGATTATGTAGTTTTAATAATTCAATGAATTATTAATTTGATGAATGCCATGATTTAATTAAGAACATATTCCTAATCAGAATGCAATTATGGACCAAATTGCAAGAAAGAAAAGATGAATAAAAAGTAAATAAATTGGAAGTATCAAAATGGATATTTTCCATTTTATATACCCTTCTCATTCCTTTTGTCGATCACTTCTCTTCTCTTCTTATTCTTTTCTTTTTTCTTTCCAATTGATTCATATTTTTCTTTTCTTGATTTCTTCACCATTTGTCATCCGATTTGTAATCCGTCTGATCCAATGGCTTCCTCGTCACACGTACAATATGAAGGAGTTGAGACTTCAAAATGTTAGAGGATTCTGCCTCCCTATTTTCCTTAGAATGATCTTGGACTTCGAGAAGACTCACCTATCTTCCCTTTGACTCATCTTCGTACCCACAGGTGTAGAGATGTGGGTAATAAGGTAATTTTATTACTTCTGTTTATTTCTGTAAAAATATTAGCTGTATAATTGGCAATCAGAGTTAGTTTTAGAGTAGAGATTGACATGTGTATTAACCAGAAATTAACATGAAAATGCATGATAAATTGAAATTAAACTCTGAAAATATGAAATGTAGCTCCTGGGTTGTTTGTATCATGGATTGGATGTCTAGAATTCCGGTCAGAATTCCAGATTTCTGAATGGCCCGGCTAATGCTGATTAGCATTGTAGATTACCGATCAGTTTTTTTTAACTTGTCAATTAATTAATTAATTAATTAACTAATCAAATCCTTCAATTTAAATTCTTTGATTAATTAATTAATCTTTTAATTAACTAATTATTATTTTAAAATTGAACTAGCATCCGATGAAGTTCACGAGCTGTTTCAATCTAGCTCGAAAATTATTTCATGGACTGCTAGAGCAGGTGACACATTTGATTTGGGCCTCCAGGTTTAGGCATTTTAGTACTGCACTTTCGACTGTTCAAGGTCAGTCTGACTGTTACTCTTTGTTCGCTTTGATTGAGCGATGGATGGATACTACCCATACTTTCCATACTCGTGTGGGTGAGCTGACTGTTTTACCTATAAGTTTTTCTGCTATCACTGGGATTTCCTTTGGAGGATCCCCAGTTCCATTCAACGTTAGCTATTTCAGTCTTCCAGAGTATGCACGGAGTCAGTACGTGTGAGATTTGATTGGGTTCGCTTCAATGTGGAAGAATCGAAAGAATGTTCTTCTTTCATCCTTAGTTGAGGGATTTAGACGCCTTCCTATTTCTACTCCTTGTCAAATTATCCATAAGACGAGGTGTTTCCTTTTAATATTATTAAGCATGACCCTCTTTTGTGAGACCGGTCATGAGGTCAATATTGCTTTGTTAGGTCCTCTTCACGACTTAGATCGAGTTGCCATACTAGATTGGGGATCTGCTGCACTCGCTTATATTTATTACAGACTTGACACTGTCTGTAGAGGTGCTATCATGATGTGTGGCTTTTGGTACATCTTGCATGTATGTTCTCCTTCCTTTGATCTTTATAGTCTTGCCTTTCTTTGCCTTTTCCTTATATGTTTTCTTTCTTCCAAATATGGAGCATAGAGATCAGGCTGATTCGAGGCTTTGATGCTATCAGTTCTGATAGGACCTTTCCTCTGATGATGAGATGGGGTTCTTCCCGTCTTGCTAGCAATAGGAATACTTTACAATCGTATCATGATCAGCTGAACACTGTCGAGTGGCACCTGGTAAAGAAAAAAATGAAATCATTAATATGTTATAGTTTAATAGAGGTTAGACTTAATTTACATAAATTACAGATAAACTCTAATTGGTTAGAGGGTGCTGAGAACATCCAATGATATGATTTCATGACAGCTGCAATTCGCTTTGAGCCTATGAGGATCCTGCTTTCTGGTTATGGCTGTTTGATGTGGTATTTAGGGGAGTGAGTGTATTGCTGGTCTTCTAGCCCTTCTCAACATTGTATTCCATCCGATGTCCCTTCCTCTATGCTCCATAGCTCATATCTTATAGGTTCAGAGCTAAGGGATGCATTACAGGGGTATGCTGCCTCAGATTTTCTTGAGCGTTCTCGACATTATCAGTAATTTATCCATGAGAGCCTCTTAGTGCATGTTCCCATTGATGATGATGAGGTAATTTCTCATTATTTTAGCTTCTTTTAAAACTTATGAATCACTCCTTCTCTTTACAATTTGAGGAGGTTCGTTCTTTCGTCAATGCGGATAAGGAGACTGAGATTACTCTAGAGATTGAGGTTACTCTTGATATTGAGAGTCCTGAGCCTAGACCTAGTCCTGTTCATTATAGTCAGCATGTTGGGACCAGTCACGATGGGGCCTTTATTGGTGTTACTCTTGGTGATGTCTCTATTCCAGATAAGTCTATGTTCTACTAGACTCTCGCTGTTCAAACTCTAGTTGAGTAGCAAATGTAGTTTGGTGATGCTCAACTTCCTAGCTTTTGTCCACTAAATGCTTCTCATATGAGTCTATTTGACTTATTTCTTGTATGGATCTGTACACTTGGCATTGATATTAGTAAAAATTTTATAAAACAAGTTCCCTGGACATAAGCAAAGTATCTATATGAACTTGCCTCATCTCAAAGATTATTCACGATGTAGGTTACAGATAGTTGGCAGGTAAGCATCTACACTGAGAAAATGCAAAATGTATGCATGTTATACATGTAATGCATATGATATAATGTTTTCTATGTATGCAGAGTTGTTCCAGTAGTCTAGAGCGGGAGAACAAGGTGCTTCATCGGTAGCTTACAGACTTGGGCTTTGATCTGTACAATGTTGGGACTTCATCTGCTAGACCTCCAGACACTTATCATCATAATGACCTTACCAGAGGATGGAGCCCATGGCCTGATACCAGAGCCCGAGATAAGTGATTTAGAGTTTTTGTATTCCTGACTTTCTACGTGTCTGTATCTGACTACTCTCTATTGTACTGCTATTTTTATTCCTGTATTGTCTCGAACATTATTAGATAGAACTAAAAAAGTGTTGCATCTTAATGGATTTTTTTTATATAAATAACTAACTAAAAAAATAGTTAATGAACATTATCTTTTTTAATTAATTATCCATTTATCTTAATCCTTTTCCAAGATGGATAATATTGGATAGATAAATAATTAAAAGAATGGATTATCTTCCCGATTATCTATTTATCCTAATCCTTATCAAATTCTATCACCTTATCCACATCTTTCTTTGCTAGCAGAATCCTTTTCCCACATGAACTCATCTTTTTTCCCTATATAAGACCATACAAGGGGCATTCTCCTTCATTCTCTATACCCTTATCATGAATCAAGCATCTCTCCAAACAATGAAGAAATTTCTTAAAAGTCTCAATGGTGATGACTGGAATAAGCTTCAACTTTTCCACATCAAATCCCTAAAATCTATTCAGCACTTGACTATCGATAACAATCTCCTACATGCTGCTGCTAACTTTTGGGATGTCAAGGACCTTGTATTCAGGTTTAATGGGCAAGAGCTTTATCCAATGATTGAAGAGTTTATTGCTATTCTGGGATGCACATTAGACTCGACTGCTATGATAGCCCTTCCTGATTTGGAGATGCAATTTCCTGGTAGATTGGTTACGTCCTTTGATTTGCCCCTAACTGATATTTACATATATACGTATAACCTTGGGACTATCAATCTTTCTTTTATGATCACCGTCTGTGGGACTTGAGATAAGAACACTGCTTCTTGGACTAGAAAAGTTGCTTTCTATTTATATGCTCAATTTTTGCTAGTTTCTTACCATGGTGGTGCTGATACATGCATTATCAGTATTTTGGAATAGGTAGGGCTTGGGGCTAACCCTAGGCCAGTTATCCTTGTTGAGACCATTATTGGGCTAGACAGTTTTAAGACTCATAACCATTTTTTAGGCAACTTACTTCTTCTTCAGGTGTGTAACCAAAACTTTTATTTATTTTGCCTTAACTTTTGCCTAAGCCGCCCTTTTGGGTTTTCAGCTTAGCAGGCTTGTCCTAACTTTTGCCTAAGCCGCCCTTTCAGGTTTTCAACTTAGTGAGCTTTTATTTTATTATTCTTATACCTTTTTTTTTCTTAGATTTGGTTACAGGAAAAGCTGAGCTTGCTTACTATACCCCTCAATCCTTTGACTTATCAACCTCATCAGCTACAATCTCGTCCTTTGAAAATGAAGGACAAACATTCTATGGACCAATGGGTTGACTGGTTAAAGAAGATTTCAGATGCTGAGATCACATGGGTCTGCCCTTGGTGGAGATTAAAGTTCATGACTATTGAGCTATATGATCATTGTGTTCTTATTCCAGGGCTGTACTTCTCTACCTTTTTTAGCCCTTTACGCCTTTGTCGTCAATATGGTCACCCTCAGTTCATCATTATTGTTCTGACTGACTTTAAAGGCTTTCCTTTGAGACAAGATTCTTTGGATAAGATTGGGAGCTTGTGGCCTTATAAAGCCCTTGAACAGAACATGTACCTGGATGTTGATATTACTACTAATGATGATTACAAAACTTGGGTTGTTATCCAAAATACAAAACCACTAGGATTTTCTAGGTACAAGAGAACTCAAACTTTGTATGATGAGTTACAAAAGAAGAAACAAAGACATCACTAGATAGAATAGTCTCATAGAGCTAGTCTTAGGCTTTCTTATGTTTTGTTATCCCTTCAAATACTTATGCTTTATAATAAAGAAGGATATGCAAAGTTTAATAAAACTTTAATTTCAATTTCATTTTCATTCATTAATTAGGGCCAAAATGAGTACATTTAATACATCACATGACATAACTCCTGTTATCTGCTAGTCCTCACGGATTTTCTAACTGAATATTTTTTGTTCACATTTTATTTCCTTAATTTTTACCTGACTAGCCCTTTGCAGGTTTTCTAATTAGCGGGACCATTATTTTTTATTTTTTCCTTAACTTTTTCCTATTAGCCCTTTACAGGTTTTCTAAACAGCAAGAATGTCCTAACTTTTGCCTGACTAGCCTTTTCAGGTTTTCTAGCCAGCGGACTTTATTTTCTTTATTCTACTTTTATTCATATTTTTTACAGGTAGTACTTCTTGAGGCGATCCAGATTAACAGGTTCCATAAACTCATTCCCTTCAAGATATGATATCTTAGCAGCTCCTTTAGGTTAGACCAATTTGACCAAGTATGATCCTTCATAATTCGGTCTAAATTTACCTCTTGGATCGAACACCACGACTCTAGACTGTTTCAGCGCCATATCTCTAGCTTTGATCTTCCCAGGCTTAACCTTCTTATTGAACACCCTTGCTATCCTTCTCTAATATATCTGAGTATGGAATAAAGCATTCATCCTTTTCTCATCTAGAGATACTAGATGATCATATCTTTTCTACGCCCATTCATTCTCAATTATTTTAGCCTCCATGACTACTCTCAAGGACTTAATCTCAGTTTCTATGGGCAAAACTACCTCATAACCATATATCAATGAGAACGGTGTTTATCCTGTGGTGGTTCTAGATGTAGTCCTACATCCCCATAAGGCAAAAGGAAGATATTCAGACCAATCCTTGTAGGTTTTAACCATATTAGAAAGGATTTTCTTGACATTTTTATTAGCCGCTTCCACTGCTCCATTAGCTTGAGGACGATAAGGTGAAGATTTATGGTGCTTAATCCCATACTATCTGTCATAATATGATGTGGAACCCCATATCTACAGATAAGGCTCTTTTCGATGAACCGTGCCATCTGTTTTGCTTTCAGAGTATTAAAAGATTCTGCCTTTACCCATCTTGAGAAGTAATCGATTTCCACCACTATGTATTTATGCCCATTTAATGTTGTTGGTCTTATTTCTCCTACGATATCAATTCCCCATGCTGCAAAGGGCCAAGGGGATGATAAACTATTAAGCACTGTTAGAGGCATGTGACTAAGATTCCTGTGGATCTGACACTGATGGCATTGTTTTACTGTCCTAATACAATCCTTTTCCATAGTCATCCAGTAATACCATTGTCTGAGTATTTTTTTAGCTAGAATTATCCTGTTCATATGAGAACCACAAGCCCCTACATGAATCTCTTGCATCACCTTTTCAGCTTCATCCTTTTTGGGACACCTGAGCTGCATCCCATTCGGCATTCTTTTGTATAATACCCCATCATGACTTGCATAGTTACGTGCAAGAATACGAAGAGCATATCTTTCTTTTGAGACTGCTTCATCTGGATAAATTCCTTTTTCAATGAATCTCTAGATATCATAAAACCAAGGCTTTTCTTCAGCCCTTATTTGAACATTCATAATCTGCTCACCCCCATAACACGGTGCTCTAGACTTCATGATCACTAAAGGTTTCATAGCTAACCCAGTTGCACTATCCTATATAAAAGAGAGTGTTGCCAGTGCATCCACCATCTGATTATCGTCTCTGGATAGATGGATAAAGAGACATTTAGTGAAATTCTTCATTAAGGCTTTCAAATAGCAGATATAAGGCTTCAACTTTTCCTCTTTTACCTCCCATTCTTCATTAGCCTGATTGGTGACTAATATTGAATCCCCATACACCAATAAATCTTTTTCTCCAATTGCCACAGTTGCCTCAATCCTATAGATACATGCTTCATACTCGACGAAATTGTTTGTAACCTTGAAATCCAGTTTCTTTGTCATTGGTATGGTTTCTCCTTCCGGTCTAACAAGGATCACTCCCAATCCAGCTCCTTTGTTGTTTACAGCTCCATCAAAGTAAAGTTTCTAATCCTGGTGCTTTATAATTGCTAAGTTTTCATCTGGAAACTCTAAATTCCACTGCTCTTTACCTTTGATCGCATTCTGAGCTTAGAATTCTGCTACTGCTCTTCCCTTGATTACCTTTTTAGTAATGTACTTTATATCAAATTCAGTTAAGAGTACCAACCATCGAGATATTTTTTCAGTTAAAGTCGATGCTTGAAATAAGTACCTTAGAGGGTTTATTCTTGAGACAGCTTGAACCCTGTAAAATTGAAAATAATGCCTCAATTTCCTTATAGCCCAAATCATTATCAAATATGTCTTTTCTACTAAATCATATTTTTCCTCGTACGGTAGAAACTTCTTGCTCAAGTAGTACACTGCATGCTCTATTCCATCTGACCCTTTTTGTGCTAACATTGCCCTCATTGTATCCTCTTGTAAAGCTAAGTACAAAACCAATGGCTTACCCTGTCTAAGTGGTTTCAGAATAGGTGGATTAATAAGATATTCCTTAATCTTATCAAGAGCTTTTAGACAATCATCATTCCACTTAACTAGCTGATCTTTCCTTAAGAGCTTAAAGATAGGATCACAAATATTAGTGAGTTTTGCGATAAACCTACTAATATACTGTAACCTGCCAAGGAATCCTTTTACTTCTTTCTCTATCTTTAGTGCCGACATTTCCTAGATGGCTTTCACTTTATCCGGATCCATTTTAATTCCTCGGTTGCTCATTATATACCCTAATAACTTCCTTGAAGTAACCCCAAAAATGCACTTCTTCGGGTTAAGTCTCAGGTTGTACCTCTCAATTTGGGCTAAGAACTTGTCTAAGGCTTCAAAGTGTCCTCCTCTTATCTCTGATTTGACCATCATGTCATCCACATACACTTCAACCTCCTTATGCATCATATCATGGAAAAGTACAGTAGTAACTCTTTGATAAGTTGCACCTGCATTCTTTAGTCCGAAAGGCATCACCTTATAATAATAGGTCCCCCATTTTGTGATGAAAGCTGTCTTAATCTTATCCATAACTGCCATCATGATCTGGTTGTACCTAGAAAATCCGTCCATAAAAGAATACATTGCACTTGCTGCAACGCTATCCACTATTACATCAATGTGAGGTAACGGGAAGTCATCTTTTGGATATGTGTAAGCACCCAATTTCAGGATGCAATTGTGCACAATTGCGATGTAAGCCCCTATGATGAAATTTATTCAAAAATTGAACTTGGTTGTTGATTTTCTAGACTTTAGAGACTAAATTGCAACATTTTTTTTAGGATTTGATTGTAAATAAGTTATTTTTTCAGGGGTCTTTTGGTTATTAAAAGGTATTTTTTAGGATCGGCATTAGTGTAATGCTAACCGGCATTACACAATGCCGGTTAGTATTATACAATGTTGGTCAGCATTGCACAATACCGATGTGTAATAATTCCATTTTTTGATTTTTTTCGTGTATTTTTCCTTTTTTTTATCGATTTTTCAATGTTTTGATTGGTTGAAAAATTCAAATTTTTATTTGATAAGGTTTTTTTAAAAAAAGAAACGTAGAAGATATTTTTTGAAATCAAAACAAACGCTATCTAATCTCATCAGATAGGTCTGCTCCTCATTTGGAGGAAGTTTAGTACGCACAGACTCTGCATTTAAAAACAGAGTCTGCATGCGTGCGAGAGGAGGTTTTTTTGGCTAGAGGATTTTTTACAGACGAAAAAAAAAAACTTTGATTTCTTTTGTTCTTTAAAAAAAATCCTAATTTTTGCAGTTCATTTGACGAAGACGATACATCAATTTTTTAGTCCCAGTCCATAATCAAATCAACACTGAGTCAATTTCAACAGTGAAAATCCTAATCTGAGGGGCCGAAAAAGGGCATATGCACAACATTCATTTTTTTTCTTTCTTCTCTTCTGTGATTTTTATTCATTTCATTAATTGTTTTATTATTTAATTTCACTACTAACTTGATTGCTTTTTTTTTTTTGTTTTTTTGTTTTGATGTCCGTATGTGGATTGAGGAAGAGAATACCGCCTGTGTATTGAGGAGGAGAATACCGCCTGTGTTTAATTGAACAAAAGATCCATGGAATGCCATGGATGAACCTGTACTGTTTTAAAAATAGTTCTTAGGATTTTAATTTTTGTTCTACATTTTGGTATCCTATGTAGTTTATTTTAATTTATGGGTGTATAATTATTTAATTTTAATTTTGTACGTAGTTTGTAATAGCCCCAGTAGTGGGAATAGTGAAAGATTTAAATTTCTGCACTTTAAAATTAATTAGTAATTAGGTTCAGTTGGGTAAAAATTAATTACAACTAATGGTGGCTTTAGTTAATTAAGGTTTGTATGTAATTAAATTAAGTTTTTTTAGAAATCATATGTGAATGTGTGTTTGATTTGATTTTGTTATGTTTTTTATGTTTTTTTGGGCTTTTTATGTTTGTTTTTAGGCCCAAGCCCATGTTTAGGTCTAATCCACTAAATAAATAGGCTTAAAAATGGTTTAAGACTTTAAATAATTAAAATCAATTTAGGCTCATTAGATTAATTAAATTTTAGGCCCACTTAGTTAATTAAAACTTGTTTAGACTTAGCTCAACCCACTTAATTGCATATCTTTTAAAATAAATAAACCGAGGCCCACATTCCACTTAAAGTAAAACCATATTAGACTTAGACCCACTAATTTGATTTTCCTTTAAAATTGAATAGACTTAAGTCCATATCTTAGAAAGACTAAAATAAATAGATTTAGGCTCACTAATTAATAAAATGTAGGCCCACTTTTTCTATTTCACTTGTAAATAAAATGTAGATTTAGCTAATTTTTTAATAAAATTAACATAGTTTAGACTTAGAGACAACGCGATCTTGAGTGCATTTTTTAGTTGTAATTTTATTGCCTTGTTGCCTTTTTGGGTAGATGGATGTTAATTAGGGTTTAATAAAATTGCATGTAATTAGAGGATGAAATAATCATTTATAAAATTATTCTAAATGAACACGAGACTAAGAGAAGTTAGTATTTCATATCCAGAATCTCCTGGTTATGGTGCTAATTTTCTTTTAGAGAATCGAGTACCACCAATCAAATTGTCCCAGTTATTACTCTGGGTGGCGACTCCTCATCTCCATGCCATGTCTTTGTGACAGTGGTTACTGTGTTCTCTAAGGCCCTGAGCCTAAACAGTGTCGAGATTGCTAAAATCTTGGACATGCGCTAAACCCCGCCGTCTACAGTGGCGACTCCACTAGGGATAAGAGATACTGATTCTACTTGTGTTTTTTAGAATTTTTTTATTGGTTATTATTTCATTCTTGCATTCATTATGCATGTCCCTACTAAACTGATGGCATTGGTTTATGATTCCATGATTCCATTAGCTTCATGGAGTTATAGATTGGCTAACCATCACTCTTAGCCTTAACTTGGTTTAAGAGAGATTACCGGGCTTATCTGACCAGAGTCTATAACCCAAGTCCCTAAGGGGGGTAATCTTCTCTCGAGTTGGTAAAGGATGCTAGGCCCCTCTGACCTTAGCTTGTAACTCAAAGTCCATAATGGAGAGCATCTTGCTAAGGGAACCTTAACTTTTCACCGGACCCTAACCACATATAATGGCCTAGTTACTTCCCCTAGGATCTTCACCCAAAGTGCTTGTTTGTTTGAATTTCCATGAGGTATTTCTATTTATAAAAGCCCAAGCCTATACCTTTGAAGCTCATTCAAGCTAATAAGGATTAGGCTAGATCTTTATATTTAGAAATGCTGCTTTTGTGCTTTATCTTTTAAGAGAGATTTGGCATGCACCTCGGCTCTTAATATCCCCTGTTAATATGAAGGCCAAGACCAAAAATCCTAGGAATAGAAACTCACCATTGAACATGTGTGTGGGAGAAATAAGGTTGGAAGGCTTATGCTTGTTGCCTGTTGATTGCTTCTTGATACTTGCTACTTACTACTGGCTAAGTGCTTGCCTGCTACTTATTGCAGAGCATGTCCATCATGCATAAATGCATACATACAATCCATGCATCATACTAATACCTTATTTTGCGGCCATTATAAATTCATTTGGGTCTTCTCATGCCTGGGGACGAAGAGGTGGCAGATTGACCAGAGTTGATTTAAGTCTGAATTATATAGCTCAAGGCATTCTTCATAGATTGGAGAGACTAGAGGGGAGTCCAATTAACCCACTATTCCTAGAAGCTGAATTAGTTCATACTAAATAGATTGAAATGGAACAACAACCAGAGATGTGGAACTTAGAGGACATTAAAGGAGCTTTGATGGATGACATGAGAGCTATGATGCAAGATGAACTGAGATAAGCTTTGGTCGGACTAGTGTAACTTGTTGTTGGACAACCACTTGCTGCTGTTATTGAACAACCACCAGCTTCCACTGTTGAACAGCCACCTATTGTAGGAGCTCCACTTATTGTTCCTCCACCTACTGCTAACAATGCTGGGGGGCAACCTGCTCCTAAAAATGTGCCTGCTACTGATGTGAGAATGGAAGATATTGAAAACTACATGGTAGAAAAGGCGAAAAGAGAGTCACTTGAATTGGTTCAAGATCTTGAGTCTAAGCAGATGCAAGCATTGACTTAGAAATTGTCCAAGATGGAAGAGCTGATTAGAGGACAAGGGATGGGATATTCTTTTGACTTTGATGACATGCTGCAAATGAAGGGGGATAAGTTGGCTAAAAAATTCAAAATGCCTCAATTACAGAAGTTTGATGGGAGAGGAGATCCAAGGATCTATTTAAGTCAATATACCACAACCATGAGCACTACTAAAGCACCGTTGTCAGTAGTTGCTAGGCTGTTTGTACTGTCCCTGAAGGGAATGGCTATAAACTGTTACCATGGGTTAGAAAAGTCTGTTAAAGCTGACAGGAAGGAACTATGTACTGCATTCTTAAAGCAATATGATTATAACACTCGATTGGAAGTGTCAATTAGGGATTTGGAGTTGACTAAGCAAAAACCAAATGAGTCCTTTTTTGATTTCTTAACTCATTTCATAAATAAAGTAGGGATGATGAAAAATAAACTGACTGAAAAGGATCAAGTTAAGATGATTGTTCATAATGTATCACTAATTTGGTCGAAAGACTACAAATGATGAACCTAAAGACCTTTATAAATCTATATGATGATGGTCTACAAGCTGAAGAGATAGAGAATGAGAAAAAGAAAACTGCTAGAAGCACAGGAACCTGAAATTACTCAATTAGAGACACACAACAGGGGAGCACTAGCCGGATTATGGAGGTGCATGCAGTTCAATAACCCCGAAGGTTCTCCAACTTCAAAGTCCTAGAGAGGCTAATCCAAAAAGGCCTGCTCAGACCCTTAACCTTTTCTAAGCCAAACCCAAATATCCCTAGTTTTGACCCTAATAGTTACTGTAAATTCCACCAAGCTGCCGGCCATCCCACAGACAATTGTATCCACCTAAAACATAAGATCCAAAACTTGATAGACTTCGAAAAAATCACCGACCTTGAAAAATCGAACTCTAACCCAAACACCAGAAACAACCCTTTCCCAAACTACCAAAATGTTCCACCACCAACCATCGTAATGATCAACTCAAAAGTTAGTGAGGAAGAAGTGCTAAGCTCCTTTGAGGACCTAAAACCTATACCCAATGGAGAACCTTTTGGACAACCACAGAGAGGAGTGGAAGATTTACTGGGCCAGCCCTCAGGCAAGTTTAATTACAGAGTATTCTACTCCAAATCACCTTATGTTGATATCCCTATTGAATCAATTGAGCCCTCAGGTTAGGGAGATGAGTTTGATGATAAACCAGTAAAAGAAGAGCCTGAAATTCCCGAGCAGTCATTAAAAGGAGTTAAAGATCTGTTGGGACAACCCTCGGGCAAGTTCAATTACAGAGTGTTCTATTCTAAACCTGCTTCTGCTGACTTCCCCATTGAATCGATTGTGTTGACAGGATAGGGTGATCAGTTGAAGAAGATGAATTCTTAACCCCAAAAATGTCCCAAGAAGAAGTGGAAGAGCTGTTAAGCCAACATACGGACAAGCTGAGGGAGTTGAAAGGAAAAGAAACATGCACAATTGAAGTATGGAAGGATGGGAAAAGAGATCGAACCATTGGAGTTATTGACATCTGGTATAACTCTGATATGGAAAGCCTAGGTGGTTTCGATGTTTGGAGTGATGATCCTAAAGTGAATCACGTCACTAGAAGTGGGAAGAATTATAAAGCAGTAGAAAAGAAAACAGAAGGTGTAATAGAAAGAGAAGATGTAGAAAATGCAGAAGTAGAGGAAGAATGGAAGGAGGATCTGATTTTGGAAAGCGAGTGTGAGCATCTGGGAATTACTGATGCATTCGGGTAGTCATAGAAGGGCTCTGGTTAAAGCTTTGTCGAATATGAGCATTGAAATGACAGCTACGCCTGAGGCTATGGTAGCAAAGGTAATAGAAAAGAAACATGGGCTGATAACATTCTCAGATGGTGACTTGCCTTTGGAGGGAAGAAACCATAACAAGGCATTATTTATCCCAGCTGAAGTAAAAGGGAAGAGAACTAACTTTGTAATGGTGGATGATGGTTTAGCTATAAATGTATGCCCACTAAAGATCCTGCCTAACTTAGGTTTGAAAGCTAAAGACTTAATAGATTCAAACCTCATAATCAGAGCTTATGATGACAGCACTAGGAATGTGGAGGAGACATTCCAAGCTCTGGTTAAAACAGGACTTGTGGAATAAACCATAAAACAGGACTTGTGGAATCAACCATTGAGTTCATCATACTGGACATCCCTGTTACCTATGCCCTGCTGTTGGGAAGGCTGTGGTTCCATGCCTTAGGAGGGGTACCCTCAACTATGCATCAAAAGTTGAAATTCCCTTATGAAGGAGAAGTTGTGACCATAGAAGCTGGGACCAATGTTATTATGGCATCCATATTGGATAAACAGAAACAAGTGTGTGCACCCCCTGGTTTTTAGATTGCTGGGATATTTGATAGGACTGAAATGGGTCCGAGAGTAGCAAAAATGATAGAGAGCATGAATTACTAGCTTAGATAAGGACTGGGGAAGAATGAACAAGGAAGTCTAGAATTCCCAGGATTCAAAAATCAAAATGACACAACAGGATTGGGTTTTACAGCGGAAGCAAAGCCGAAAGGTAGAAGGGCAAGGAAGAGATTCAATGCAGAAAAGAGGAAGCTTTATGCAAAAGTTGGTCCTTTGAGTCAGAACTTCATCAGGTCAGGGGAAGGCAAATACTTTCTGAGAGCTAAGGAATTAGTCAGTGTTGCTGGAGCATATGTCCCTAGGTTTGAGATCTTCAAGGAGCAGATTGTGGAGAATCTAATGAAGGACAACAAAAAGGAAGTAATGAAGTTGACAGCTGAGAGGATGGGTAGTACTGCTGTTAAAGAGTTGTTATGTCAACCACCTCAAGGATAACCACTATAAGACTCAACATTGCTAGCATCTATAATAGGAAATAAAATTTCTCATTGTATCATTGAATAAAATTTTAGTTTCTAGTGATCGATGATATAAATGTTGACCATGCTTACTTATGTAATGTACATCCTAATGGTACTGTGCATTATGATATTGATTGCATCTGCTTGTTTGACATAAATTCAATTCAATTAGATTCATTCAGCGTGGACACAAATGCAAATTTAAAGAACATCCATATATCACATAATGTAACTTTTGAAGATAGGAAATGTGAGAAAAAAAATAATAAAAAAGGAAAGAACAAAGAAAGAATAAAAAAGAGGAAAAAAAAAGAACAGTAAGGTAAAAATTAGAGAGGAAAATTCATGACTGACTGAAAACAGAAGTTATATTATGTGATGTAATAAATGTTCTCATTTTTGCCCTAATGAATGATTAAAATTGAATTTTAAATTTTTTGTTCAAACATCGCATATTGGTCTTTATCATACCGCATAAGTATCTGAATGGAAAAACAATACATGATGAAAGCTAAATCAGAGCTATGAGATCACTATTTTAGTTACATTTTCTTTTTGCCACCTCTTTTGTAATTTTCCTTGTAAGCCTAGCATCCCCTTATACCTTGAGAATTCAAGTGGCTTAGTAACTTGCTTTTCAATCCATACATTATAACTATCAATTATTGCATAAGCATCAAGCCTCATATTCTGCTCCAGAATTCTTCGAAGTGCAAGTCCAATTGATTTCATCATCCAGAATTCACTTTAATCAATTCGCCCACTCTTATGCATCTTCAATACATGAGATTGCAGCTAATAGGGTTAGTAAGACAAAGGGCCAACAACAATAAATGACCAAACTAAGTCTCTTGTGCACATGAAGAAATTGCTAGGATGAATTCAAAATGAAGCTGGGGGCAAAATGTAACTGCGGGACAAGTTAGGGGTAAAATGGTAAAAATAGTAGAACTTCAAAGTTAGTGAAAATGATCTTAAGGCAGAAAGGAGTATACTGCAAGCATACAGATATAACAGTTATCATACTGCAGAAGCAGTAATAAAAAAAAAGTTCAATAGTGCATCGGTCAATCATGAGCTCCAGTATAAAGCCATAGACCCCACTCACTAGCCTGGTTATTTGTCCGATAGACTATATCAGAAGCTCAAACATCAGAAGTACCAACAACGAAGCATCAAGTACTTAAACCTACAAGTTGTTGATGAGGCACCTCGTTCTCACACTCCAAGCTGCGAACATAGCTTTGCTCCAAATAGAAGACCTATTAGGATCATGCATGTTATGCATAACATGTATACATTTATTGTGAAATATTTTCTTTGCATAATAAAGTTTTTGAGCCTAGTCAAGATTGTCTAAACACTTTGCTACTAACATTCAAGATTAGTGGTGTAAAAGTGCAGGAAAGTAGTTAGAATATTCACATGTAAAGCATTTGAAGGTAAAATAGGAGGAGCAACATTACCAAGAAGCATCATCCTGGTGATCTCAAGAGGGTGTGGAATATGGTAATAAGAAAGTCGAACATGTTAGCGATACATGTGCTCGGCCCTAAAAAGGGAAGAATGCACTCAAAACTTGAGAGACGAATGCACTCTGAAGACTTATTTGATGGTGAAATAAAAACCTCTGACTTCCAAATCTTTTCTTTGGTAGGAAATGTTAGGAAGAGGAATGAGACCCTTTACCATAACATCAATATTCAGCCTAAAGCCACAACGTCAATGGTAGAATATCACGACCATGCGATCAGAGACATCATGATTAAAAGGGAAGAATGCACTCAAAACTTGGGACAAATGCACTCTGAAAAATTATTTGATTATAAAATAAAAATCTCTAACTCATAAATCTTCTCTTTTGTAGGAAATGTTAGGAAGAGGAATGATGGAGCCCTCTACCATAGCATCAACAGAAGAAAGCCACAACTTCAACGGCAGAACATCATGACCCCGGGACTAGAGACATCATCACCACAATCAAAAAGGGAAGAATGCAAAAGAATAATATTGCATTTTGATAAAATTTCTTCACTTACAAATAAACCATACTAACTTATGGTATTTTGTGTAGGGAAAATAAAAGAGAATGAATAAGAGAAAAAGAATCGATACATCAATAAGAATGACTAGGATAGCAAATGCTAATCACTCATCAAAATCTCACTCTGTGTGACAAATAGCCTGATAAATACTAAAGGGAAGTAGTATAACTCTATCTCTTTTTTTATTCTGTAGTGAAGTACAAAGAAAATTTATAAAATCAAGAGTAAATTCATCCACTTCATGATATCATGTGTGAAAACTTATCTCATGACCTTTGATTTTAGTGGCTTTCTTTTATTAGCCTCGCAGAATTTAGATGTCTTATTGACAGTTCTATACTGAGAGTTTCTAAAACTCTAATCAATCTAATGCTTACTTTACACCCAAACGAGGGGAAGAATGTGCAAAGACAAAATATATGGACTTGCAGTATAATTTGGTTGAATTTTAAAGTGTCATTTTAGTATTTTGAATAATAAATGTGCATATAATCTATTCCAATACTTAGAAATGAGTACGAGTACAAATCCCTCAATAATATCCACGCTGAGTAATACGAGAAAGGCGGGGGAACACTAAGAGGAGAATTAGAACAAGAGCAAATATAATATACTCCAATGCCCAAAAATGAGCAAAAGTATCAATGTGAACCTCTGGCTGTATCCACGTTGAGTAATATAAGAAAGACGGTGGAATACTAAAAGAGGACCCACGTTAAAAAAAAATTACTCTATTTACTCCAATGCTCTATAAGAGTATGAGTATCTAAAGGACTTTTCCAACGGTATCCATGTTGAGTGAATGAGAAAGGCGGGGGAATACTTGGATAAGGAAGAAAAGCACAAAAATAATTCAAAGACTATTTTGATAATTTGAATTCAATATTTTTATGCTTAATTTTCATAAATTTTGTTTAGAAAATTTTCCCTAAAATTAGGTGTGGAAGTAAGCTCTTCACTTGGTAAATGTTATACTCTTAACATAAGATGGTTAACAATGCCTCTAACCTTTGCGAATGACAAATAAGTGACAGTCATGAAAATAAAAAAGTAGTGAGATTTGTTAAGTACATGCTAAATTTTCAATATCATAATGTACTTTTATACATTCATCATGGTTGAAACTAACTTCAACAAGTCTACAGGAATTGTAAATCCAGAAAGAAGTGCATCCAACTTGTAAAGCTGGTTAACACAGTAGTGCAATAGAGAGTAATCAGATACAGACACCTAAAAAGTCAGGAATACAGAAACTCTAAATCATTCATCTCATGCTCTGGTATCAAGCCATGGGCTCCATCCTCTGGTAGGGTCATCATGAGTGTCTGGAGATCTAGTAGATGAAGTCCCAGCACTATACAAATCAAAGCCCAAGGCTGTAAGCTACCGACGAAGCATCTTATTCTCCCACTCTAGACTACTGGAATAGCTTTGCATACACAAAAAACACCATATCATATGCATTACATGCCTAATATACATACATTTGCATTGTCTCAGTGAGGGCGCTTACCCGCCAACTATCTGTAACCTACATCGTAAATAATCTCTGAGACGAGGCAAGTCTATATGGATACTCTGCCTGTGTCCGGGGAATCTATTTTGTAAATTTTATTAATATCAATGTTAAGTGTACAGATCCATATAAGAAATAAATCCAATAGACTCACATGAGAAGCATCTGGTGGATAAAAGCTAGGAAGTTGAGCATCACTAAACTGCATATGCTGCTCAACTAGAGCTTGAACAGAGGGAGCCCAGTAGAACATAGACTTGTTTGGAAGAGAGACATTGCCAAGCATAGCATCGATAAAGGCCCCATCATGACTAGACCCAACGTGCTGAGCAGGATGACTAGGACTAGGTCTGGGCTCAGGGCTCTCAATCTCTAGAGCAATCTCAGTCTCCTCATCCACATCAACAGGAGAGTGAACCTCCTCAAACTATAAAGAGAAGGAGTGATTCATAGGTTTTGAGAAATAGAAGCTAAAATAATATGAAATTACCTCATCATCGTCAATAGGAACGTGCTCCAAGAGACTCTCACGGATAAACTGCTGATAATGTCGAGAACGCTCAAGAAAATCTGAGGCAACATATCCCTATAGTGCATCCCTTAGCTTTGAACCTGTAAGATGTGAGCTGTAAAGCATAGAGGAAGGGACATCAAATGGAATGTGACGTTGAGAAGGGCTGGAAGACCAACAATATACCTGCTCCCCTAGATACCACATCAGACAGCCATAACTAGAGAGCAGGATCCTTATAGGCTCCAAGTGAGCTGTAGCCGTCATAAAATTATATCGCTGGATGTCCTCAACACCCTTCAACCAATCAGAGCTTATCTGTAATTTATGTAAATTAATTCTAATCTCTATTAAACTGTAACATACTAATAATTTTATTTTTTCCTTACTAGGTGCCACTCGACAGTATTCAATTGATCACAGTACATCTGCAAAGTGTTCCTATTACTAGCAAGGCGAGAAGAACCCCATCTCATCATCAGAGGAAAGGTCCTATCAGAATTGATAGCATTATAGCCTCGAATCAGCTCGATCTCTAGCTCCAAATCTAGAAAAAAAGAGAATATATCAGAAAAAAGGCAAAGAAGAGCAAATCCATAGAGATCAAATGAAGGAGAACATACATGCAAGACGTGTCAAAAGCCACACATCATGACAACACCTCTATAGACAATGTCCAGTCTGTAATAAATATAAGCGAGTGCAGCAAAATCCCAATCTAATGTGGCAACTCGATTCAAGTCACGAAGAGAACCCAATAGAGCGATACTGACCTCATGACTAGTCTTATAAAAGAGGGTCATGCCTAAAAATATCAAAAGGAAACACCTCGCCTTATGAATGATCTAACGAGGAGTAGAAGTAGGAAGGCATTTAAATCCCTCAATTAATGATGAAAGAAGAACGTTCTTCGGATTCTTCCATGTTGGGGCGAATCCAATCAAATCTTGCACGTACTGACTCCGTGCATGCTTTGGAAGACTATAATAGCTGATGTCAAATGGAACTGGAGATCCCCCAAAGGCAATCCCGGTGATAGCAGAGAAACTCATAGATGAAATGGTCAGCCTACCCACACGAGTATGAAAAGTGTGCGTAGTATCCATCCATCGCTCAATCAGAGCAAATAAAGAGTAACGGTTAGATCGGCATCGAACAGTTGAAAGTGCAGCGATGAAACGCCTGAATTCGAAAGCCCAAATCAAATGTGTCACCTGTTCCGGCAATCCATGAAACAATTCTTGGGCTAGATTGAAACAGCCCGTGAACTTCATCGGACGCTATTTCGATTTCAAAAAGAAAATAATAATTAATTAATTAAAAGATTAATTAATTAATCAAAGAAGTTAAATTGAAGGACTTGATTAGTTAATTAATTACCTTAAAAAAAATTTTTGATTGACAATATAAATTATCGACCGGCAATCTACCATGCTGATCGGTATTAACCCGGTGGATCGAAACTAGAATTTTGATCGGAATTCTAGACATCCGATCCTCCATTCTGACAACTCGAGAGTCAAATTTCATATTTTTAGAGTTAATTTCAATTTGTCATGAATTTTCATATTAATTTCTGACTAATATACATGTCAATGTATATTTCTACTTTGTAATTAACTTTAATTATTGATTATACAGGTAATATTTTTATAGAAATAAACAGAAGCAAGAAAATTTACCTCATTACCCACATCTCTGCACTTGTGGGTATGTAAATGAGTCAAGGGAAAGATAGCTGAATCTTCTCAAAGTTCCAGATTATTCTGAGGAAAACGAAGAGGCAAAATCCTCTGACATTCTAAAGCTTCAGCTCCCTCATGTTTTCTACGTGATGAGGAGGCCATAGGATCAGACGGATTGCAAATTGGACAACAAATGGTAAAGAAATCAAGAAAAGAAAAATCAAGATCAAGTGAAAAAAAAGAAGAAGAAAAGAATGGGAAGAGAAGTGAAGTGATCGATAAAAGGGAAAGAATATATAAAAGGGAGAATATCCATTTTAATCCTTTCAATTTATTTACTTATTATCTATCTTTTCTTTTTTTGCAATTTGGGTCCATAATTGCATTCTGATTAGGAACATATTCCTAATTAAATCATAACATTCATCAAATTAATAATTCATTGAATTATTAAGATTGCATAATCAATCTGTGATCCTGAATCTTCTGTTAAATACAGAATATAGAACAAGATTACAGAACTCATTTTTTGCATTTTACATGCATGATTTCAATCAAAGGTTTCATATACTACACAGTAGCTATGATATGAATTTCAAACCATTATGTTATGTGTTGCACAGTAGTCATAACCTTCATTATGTTATGTACTGCATAGTAGCTATGACATAAACTTTCAAATTCCTCATTGCTAGATGTTATATAGGAACTATAGTAAGTTTTTAATTCAATTACACTAGACGTCCCACAGGGAATATAGTGTGCATCGTTAGATGTCCCACATGGAATATAATGAAATTCAATTCAATTACACTAGACGTCCCACAAGGAATATAGTGTGCATCGTTAGATGTCCCACATGGAATATAATGAAATTCAATTCAATTACACTAGACGTCCCACAAGGAATATAGTGTGCATCGTTAGACGTCCCACAGGTAATATAACGAAATTCAATTCAATTACACTATACGTCCCACAAGGAATATAATGTGCATTGTTAGACGTCCCATAGGGAATATAATGAAATTCAATTCATTTACACTAGACATCCCGTAGGGAATATAGTGTGCATCATTATACGTCCCACAGGAAATATAATGAAATTCATCATTGGTAGACGTTCCACAGGAACTATAGCAAATTTTCAACTTATCATCGCTAAACGTCCCACAGGAAATATGGAAAAACTCATTTGCACAAAGTTCACTAGACGTTCCACAAGAAATATAGTGCGACTTATCAAACACTACACCTTGCTCAACAATTTCAGCACTAATCCATCACTTAGGATACAATCGAGTATCCTAACTTCTTTCTTTCAAAATTGTGTGCTTTTATTGTTTTGCCACAATTTGTCAAGCAAACAGCAACAAAGGGGGGCAACTGTAAGCACCCAATTTCAGGATGCAATTGTGCACAATTGCGATGTAAGCCCCTATGATGAAATTTATTTAAAAATTGAACTTGGTTATTGATTTTCTGGACTTTAGGGACTAAATTGCAATATTTTTTTAGGATTTGATTGTAAATAAGTCATTTTTTCAGGGGTTTTTTGGTAATTAAAAGTTATTTTTTAGGATCAGCATTACATAGTACCGATGCACAATAATTCCATATTTTGATTTTTTTGTGTATTTTTCCTTATTTTTATCGATTTTTTAGTGTTTTGATTGGTTGAAAAATTCAAATTTTTATATGATAAGGTTTTTTTAAAAAAAGAAACGCAGAAGATATTTTTTGAAATAAAAACAAACACTATCTGATCTCATTAGATAGGTCTGTTCCTCCTTTGGAGGAAGTTCAGTATGCGCAAACTCTGCATTTAAAAGCAGAGTTTGCATGCGTGCAAGAGGAGGTTTTTTCAGATGGAGGATTTTTTACAAACGGAAAAAAAGCTTTGATTTCTTCTGTTCTTTAAAAAAAAACCCTAATTTTTGTAGTTCATTTGACGAAGATGATACAACGATTTTTTAGTCCCAGTCCATAATCAAATCAACACTGAATCAATTTCAATGGTGAAAATCCTAATCTAAGGGGCCGAAAAAGGGCGTATGCACAACATTCATTTTTTTTCTTTCTTCTCTTCTGTGATTTTTATTTATTTCATTAATTGGTATATTATTTAATTTCACTACTAATTTGATTGCTTTTTTTTTTTTGTTTTGATGACTGTATGTGGATTGAGGAGGAGAATACCGCATGTGTTTAATTGAACAGAAGATCCATGGAATGCCATGGATGAACCTGTACTGTTTTAAAAATAGTTCTTAGGATTTTAATTTTTATTCTGTATTTTGGTATCCTGTGTAGTTTATTTTAATTTATGGGTGTATAATTATTTAATTTTAATTTTTTATATAGTTTGTAATAGCCCCAGTAGTGGGAATAGTGAAATATTTAAATTTTTGCACTTTAAAATTAATTATTAATTAGGTTTAATTGGGTAAAAATTAATTAAAACTAATGGTGGCTTTAGTTAATTAGGGTTTGTATGTAATTAAATTAGGTTTTTTTAGAAATCATATGTGAATGTGTGTTTGATTTGATTTTGTTATGTTTTGTTATGTTTTTTTAGGCTTTTTATGTTTGTTTTTGGGTCCAAGCCCACATTTAGGTCTAACCCACTAAATAAATAGGCTTAAAAATGGTTATAGGCTTTAAATAATTAAAATCAATTTAGGCTCATTAGATTAATTAGATTTTAGGCCCACTTAGTTAATTAAAACTTATTTAGACTTAGCTCAGCCCACTTAATTGCATTTCTTTTAAAATAAATAGACCTAAGTCCACTTAAAATAAAACCGTATTAGACTTAAGGCCACCAATTTGATTTTCCTTTAAAATTGAATAGACTTAAGCCTATATCTTAAAAAGACTAAAATAAATAGATTTAGGCTCACTAATTAATAAAATATAGGCCCACTTTTTCTATTTCACTTGTAAATAAAATGTAGCTTTAGCTAACTTTTTAATAAAATTAACATAGTTTAGACTTAAAGACAACACGATCTTGAGTGCATTTTTTACTTGTAATTTTATTGACTTGTTGCCTTTTTGGGTAGATGGATATTAATTAGGGTTTAATAAAATTGCATGTAATTAGAGGATGAAATAATCATTTATAAAATTATTCTAAATGAACACAAGACTAAGAGAAGTTAGTATTTTATATCTAGAATCTCCTAGTTGTGGTGCTAATTTTCTTTTAGAGAATCGAGTACCACCAATCAAATTGTCCCAGTTATTACCCTGGGTGGCGACTCCTTATCTCCACGCCATGTCTTTGTGACAATGATTAGTGTGTTCTCTAAGGCCCTGAGCCTAAATAGTGTTGCGATTGCTACAATCTTAGACACGCGCTAAACCCCACTATCTACAATAAGATTTATTCAGATCTCTAAAATCTACACACATCCATACTTTGCCATCTTTCTTAGGAACAGGTACTATTTTTGCTAGCCATTGAGGGTAGTCTATTCCTTCTAGGAAGTTAGCCTATATTTGTTTGGCAATTTCCTCCCTTATCTTTTCTGTCCATTCTGGTTTAATCTGTGCAATTTCTATTTAGCCAGCTTGGTTTCTGGATGAGATGTGATGCTCTGCTATTTCCCTATCTAAACCTGGCATATCTTAATAAGTCCAAGCAAATACTACCTTTCTTTTTATTAATATTTTCTTAAAATTTTTCCTCTCTTCAGGAGTTACATCATGTGATATAGAAATGTTCTTTGGATTATCATTTGTGCCCATGTTAAATGAATCAAATTGAATTGAATTAATGTCAAACATGCATGACTGATCAAAATTATAATGCACAGAACTATCAGGATGCACATCACATAAGTAAGCAAAACCAGCATTCATATCATTGACCATAGGAAAAACAACATCTTCGTCTGCATAAAGACCATACATTATTACATCAGTTTCTTCATAAAAAATATTAATAAAACTATCATTAATGACAGTAGCTAAGTCCTGGGGTGCTTCCTCCTCAGGCGGGTAGACACAGCAGCTCCTCAACAGCATCATCACCTATCCTTTCAGTTACTTACTTCATGACTTCCTCTTTATTGCTAGCTACTAGGCTTTCCACAATCTACTCCTTAAAGATCTCAAACCCAAGGACATCCTTTCTAGCCACGTTAACAAATTCTTTGGTGCCTAGATAATACTTTCCCTCTTTTGGCTTGATGAAGTTCTTACTTTGTGGTCCAATCCTTCCCAAGGGCTTATTTCTTTTTGCTTTCTCCTTGTTCTTTGCTCTTCTACTAGCTGGTCCTACCTCAGTATATCCCAAACCCTTCATATGGTCCTGGGCTTTAATGTTTGGGGGCCTAGGACTTCCTTATTCATTTATCCCGAGCACCTGTCTAAGTCGATAATTCATGCTTTCCATCATTTTTGCAACCCTGGGATCCATCTCATCAAATATTCTAGCAACTTGGAAACCAGGCGGAACACACACTTGCTTCTGTTTATTAAGTATAGCTGCCACAACTGCATTAGTTCCAACTTTTATTATCACGACATCTCCTTCTTGAGGGAATTTTATTTTCTGGTGCACTGTTAAAGGTTACTCCTCGCAAGGCATGAAACCATGGCCTTCCCAACAACAGGGCATAGGTAACAGGGATGTCCAGAACAATAAATTCAATAATAAACTCTACAGGCCCTGTTTTGACTAAAGCCTAAAATGTTCCCTCCACATTCCTGGTACTGTCATCATAAGCTCTGATTATGAGGTTTGAAACCGTCAATTCATCTACTTTCAAACCTAGATTAGGCAGGATCTTTAGCTGGCATACATTTATAGCTGAACCATCATCTACCATTACAAAGTTGGTTCTCTTCCCTTTTACTTCAGCTGGGATAAATAATTCCTTATTATGATTTCTTCCCTCTAAAGGCAAGTCATTATTTAAGAATGTTATCAGCCCATGTTTCTTTTCTGTCACCTTTGCTACCATAGCCTCAGGCATAGTTGCCATGTCAATACTCACATTCGAAAAAGCTTTAACTAGAGCCCTTCTGTGACTACCTGAATGCATCAGTAATTCCCAGATGCTCACACTCGCTTTAGCCTTCTTGAGTTATTTCAGGTTCAGGTCTTCTTTCTATCCTTCCTCTACTTCTGCATCTTCTATTTCTTCCCTTTCTATAACCCTTTCATTTTGCTTTTCTGCTGCTCAGTAATTCCTCCCACTTCTAGTAACATGATTCACATTTGGAGTATCACTCTATACATTGACTCCAGTGCATTTTTCTTTATTAGAATCATACCAGATGTCCACGGCCCCAATAATCCATTCTCTTTTCCCATTTTTCCAAACTTCCACTTTATATGTTTCTTTTCCTTTCAACTCCCTCAACTTGTCCATATGTTGGCTTAACAGCTCTTTAACCCCTTTTTAGGATAGTTCTGGGGTTAATAATTCATCTTCTTTAAACTCATCACCCCATCCTGTTGGCACGATCTCTTCCATGGGTATGTCAGCAGAAGTGGGTTTAGAATATAATACTCTATAATCGAACTTGCCTGAAGGTTATCCCTATAGATCTTCAACTCCTCTTGGCGACTGCTTGGGAATTTCAGGCTCTTTTTTTACTATCTTATCATCAAACTCATCTTCCCAACCTAAGGGCTCAACTGATTCAATAGGGATATCAATAGAGGGTGGTTTCAAGTAGAATACTCTGTAATCAAACTTACCTGAGGGCTAGCCCAGTAAATCTTTTACTCCTCTCTATGGCTGTCCGAAAGGTTCTCCATTGGGTCTAAGTTTGAGGTCCTCGAAGGAGCTTAGCACTTCTTCTTCGCTAACCCTTGAGTTAATCATCATAGTGGCTGGTGGTGGAACATTTTGATAGTCTGGGAAAGGGTTATTTCTGGTGTTTGGGTTAGAATTGGATTTCTCAAGGACAGTGATTTTTATAAAGTCTATCAAGTTTTGGATTTTATGTTTTAGGCGAATGCAGGTATCTATGGAATGGTGAGCTACTTGATGAAACTTGTAGTAACTGTTTAGATCATAGCCAGGGAGATTTGGATTCGGGGGTTTGGAAAAGGTTAAGGGTCAGAGTAGGCCTTTTTGGATTAGTCTCTCTAGGACTTTGGAGAGTGGTTGGTTGAAGTTGGAGAACCTTCTAAGTTGCTGTACTGCACGCACCTCTACAACTCGGCTAGTATTTCCTTGTTATATGCCCCCAGTTGGGTAGTTTTGAGTTCCTATACTTCTAGCAGTTTTCTTTTTCTCACTCTCAATTTCCTCAGCTTGTAACCCATCATCATACAAATCAACAAAGGTTTTGGGATTCATCATCTGTAGCCTCTCGACCAAATTAGGTAACACATTACGAACTATCATTCTAACTTTATCCTTCTGAACAAGCTTGTTTTTCATCATCCCTGCTTTATTCATAAAACGAGTTAAGAAATCAGAAAAAGACTCATTTGATTTTTGTTTATTCAACTCTAAATCCCTAATTGACACTTCCAATCGAGTGTTATAATTATAGTGTTTCAAGAATGCAGTACATAGTTCCTTCCAGTCAGCTCTAATAGACTTTTCTAACCCATGGTACCAGTTCACAACCATTCCTTCCAGGGATAGCACAAACAACCTAGTGACTACCGCTAGAGGTGCTTTTATAGTGCTCATGGTTGTTGTGTATTGGCTCAAATGAATTCTAAGGTCTCCTCTCCCATTAAATTTCTGCAGTTGAGGCATTTTGAAATTTTCAGGCAGCTTGTCACCCTCCATTTGCAACATATCATCAAAGTCAAAAGAATATCCTATTCCTTGTCCTCTAATCAGCTCTTCCATTTTGGACATTTTCTGAGTCAGTGCTTACATCTGCTTGGACTCAAGGTCTTGAACCAATTTAAGTGATTCTCTCTTCGCCTTTTCTACCATGTAGTTTTTAATGTCTTCCATTCTCACATTAGTAGCAAGCACATTTCTAGTAGCAGGTTGCCCCCCAGCATTGTTAGCAGTAGGTGGAGGAGCTACAACAACAGGTGGAGCTCTTACAGGAGGTTGCTGTTCAACAGTAGCAGCAGGTGGTTGTTCAATAATAACAGTAGGTGGTTGTCCAACAACAGGTTGCACTAGTCTGTCCAAATCCTATCTCAGTTCATCTTGCATTATAGCTCTCATGTCATCCATCAAAGCTCCCTTAATGTCCTCCAAGGTCCACATCTTTAGTTATTGTTCCATTTTAGTCTGCTCAGTCTGAGCTAATTCAGCTTTTAGGAATAGTGGATTAATTGGACTCCCTTTTAGTCTCTCCAGTCTGTGAAGAATGCTTTGAGCTATTGACTCCGGACTCAAATCAACTTTGGTCAATCTGCCACCTCTTCGTCCTTAGACACGAGAAGACCCAGATGAATCTATGATGGCTACAAAACAAGGTATTAGTATGATGCATGGACTGTATGTATGCATGATGCATATGTTTATGCAATAAATATCAAGCAAGCACTTAGCAAGTAACAAGAAGCAGTCAACAAGCAACATGCAAGCATAAGCCTTCCAACCTTATTCCTCCCACACATGTGTTCAATGGTGAGTTTCTTTTCCTAGGATTTTTAGTCTTGGCCTTCATATCAACAAGGGATATTAAGAGCCAACGCGCATGCCAAATCTCTCTTAAAAGAAAAAGAACAGAAGCAATATTTCTAAATATAAAGGTCTAGCCTAATCCTTATTAGTCTGAATAAGCTTCAAAGGCATAGGCCTGGGCTTTTATAAATAGAAATATCTTATGGCAATTCAAACAAACAAGCACTTTGGATGAAGATCCTAGGGGAAGTAACTAGGCCATTATATGTGGTTAGGGTCCGATGAAAAGTTAAGGTTCCCTTAGCAAGATGCTCTCCATTATGGACTTTGAGTTACAGGCCAAGGTCAGAGGGGCCCAACATCCTTTACTAACTCAAGAGAAGATTACCCCCCTTAGGGACTTGGGTTATAGACTCTGGTCAGATGAGCCTGGTAATCTCTCTTGAATTAAGTTAAGGCTAAGAGTGATGGTTAGCTAATCTACAACTCCATAAAGCTAGTGGAATCATAGAAACATAAACCAACACCATCAGTTTAGTAGGGACATGCAGAATGAATGTAAGAATAAAATAATAATCGATAAAACAATTCTAAAGAACACAAGTAGAATTAGTATCTCTTATCCCTAATGGAGTTGCCACTGTAGACGACGGGGTTTAGCACGCGTCCAAGATTTTAGCAACCACAATACTATTTAGGCTCAAGGCTTTAGAGAACACACTAACCATTGTCACAAAGACATGACATGGAGATGAGGAGTCACCACCCAGGGTAATAACTAGGACAAATCGAAAAGGTGGTACTTAATTCTCTAAAAGAAAGCTAGCACCACTACCTGGAGATTCTGGATACAGAATACTAACTTTTCTTAGTCTTGTGTTCATTTAGAATAATTTTATAAATGATTATTTCATCCTCTAATTACATGCAATTTTATTAAACCGTAATTAACATCCATCTAACCTAAAAGGCAACAAGTTAATAAAATTACAAGTAAAAATGCATAAAAAAAGGCAATATCCCTATATCTAAACTATGTTAATTTTATTTTATAAGTTAGTTAAATCTACATATTTTATTTATAAGTGAAATGGACTTAAAGGTGGGCCTACATTTTTATTAATTAGTGAGTCTAGATCTATTTATTTTAATTTGTCTAAGATATGGGCTTAAGTCTATTCAATATTAAAGGAAAATTAAATTAGTGGGTCTAAGTCTAACTTGGTTTTATTTTAAATGAAATGTAGGCCTAGGTCTATTTATTTTTTAAAAGAAATGAATTTAACTGAGCTAAGTTTAAACAAGTTTTAATTAACTAAGTGGGCCTAAAATCTAATTAACTTAATGGGCCTAAGTTGATTTTAATCATTTAAAGCCCTAAACCATTTTTAAGCCTATTTATTAAATGAGTTAGACCTAAACGTGGGCTTTAGGCCCAAAAGGATAAAAACATAAAAAATAAGCCCAAAATAAATAAAACACAAAAAATGGATCAAACAAACATTACAGTGATTTTCTAGGAACCCTAAATTGATTACATGCAAACTCTAAATTTAGCTATGGCCATCATTGATTTTAATTGATTTTTACCCAATTGAACCTAATTACTAATTGATTTTAAATGCAGAAAATTAAATCTTTTACTATTCCCACTAATGGGGCTATTACAAACTACTACAAAAATTAAAATAATTATACACCCCTGAATTAAAAAAACTACATAGGATACCAAAATACAAAATAAAAAATAAAAATCCTAATATCTATTGGAAGACAACACATGTTCTTCTATGACATTTCATGGATCTTTTGTTTGTCAAAACATAAGCAGTATTCTCCTCAATCCATATGCAGAAATAAAAAAAATAAAAGTAGTTAGATTAGTAGTGAAATTAAACAATCAAAACAATAACACAAATAAAAGAAAAAAATCACAAAAAGAAAATAATAGAAAAGAAATGAAATAAAAAAGAATAGAAAAAGAACACTGATGCTATGCAAATGCCCTTTTTGAGCCCCTTAGATTGGATTATCACTGTTGAAATTAAAGTATTATTGATTCTGGACTGGGATTTGATTGCTTTCGAAAACTTCAGTATCCAAAATTAGGATTTTTTTTACGCTCGCTGTCTCTCTATTTTTTTTTCTTTCATCTTTTTTCAGTGTGTCTCTTTGTCCCTTTGTGAGTAAAAATCTTCCCCAAAGAAAAGTTGTTTTTTCCTCGCACACATGCAAATTCTGCTTTTAAATGCAGAATCTGCTTGTGTACTGACTTCCTCCTTCGGAGGAACAAACTCATCTCATCTTATCTGATGATAGCATTTGTTTTTAATTTCAAAAACTTATGTGTTTAAAACCTTATCAGATAATAATAAAGATAAAATTGAATTTTCAATCAATCAAAAAACTGAAAAAATCGATAAAGATATGTGAAAAATAAAAAAAATAAGACTTTTACGTGTCGACATTGTGCAATATCGATCCTAATTTTTTTTTATCGAAAGACCCCTGAAAAATTGACTTATTTGTAATCAAATCCTAAAAACGTTGCAATTTAGTCCCTAAAGCCTAGAAAATCGACAACCAAGTTCGATTTTTGAATGAATTTCATTATAGGGGTTTACGTCATAATTGTTCACAATTGCATCCCAAAATTAGGTGCTTATAGTAGTAATATATTGAGAACCTGAAATTCGGCTTGTCAAGTCAAAGAAATGCCTAATAAATTGAACATATTGTTTCACTTTTTGCCAATCCTTAAAAGTAGGGACATTCTCACTCAACTTTGCCCTAAAACTAAGCTCTTGTTCTTCAAAAATATGAAATAACTTTTCATAACTACATGCAGTCATTAACATCAAGTGGGTTAAGTTCCACCTAGTGGGAACATCAAGTGACACACTTGGTTTGCAATCAACACCCACAAATTTACTGTATTCCTTAAATTTTCTCAGTCTAGTAGGGGAGTTTTTAATATACCTAATAGCTTCCCTCACCCTTTTAATTATTAAGTTAACATCTTTTAAACCCTCATTAACTACCAGATTAAGAATATATGAAAAGCATCTCATATAGACATACTTTTCTCTAACTGAGCTCACTCCCCAAGTTAACAATTTTTTTTTAAATAAGAAATTGTTGTGTCATTTGATGAGGCATTGTCTACTGTCACACTAAAAATATTCATTAAACCCCACTCAAGCAAGTTGTTCTTTAAAGCTTTGGCTATGTACTCTCCTTTATGTGATAAAATAGAGACAATCGATATAATTTTCTTATGTAGCCTTTACTCATTATCAATGAAATGTGTTGTAATGCACATTTAATTAATTCTCTAGATAAAAGTCCAAGAATCAATGATTAGGCTGACTCTTTGAGAATGTTCTTTAAAAAAAATTTATTTTAATTCTCTCATCCATATAAAAAGCAAAACAGTCCTTACTAACTGTCCATCTTGAAGGAATCTTAAACCTAGGTCATATAGCACAAATAAAGTTTTTAAAACCCTCCCTTTCAACAAACTTGAAAGCCAAATCATCAATAACTATCATTTTAGCAAGTACATTCTAATTACCTCTTGGTCAAATTTCCAAGTGCGAACTAAACCTAGAGGTTCATTTCCATTTTGTCACGACCCAAAACAGGGGCCATGACCGGCGCTAGGGAACGGGAATTCTTTCGAATCCGGAACCCGTAGCAAGCCTAAAAAATAAAATAAACATGCAATAATAACAATAACCAATATATATGCAGCGGAAATAAAAATCATAATATCATAATATTATTTTCATCACTTGATTTAAATCAAAATCTCATCTCATAGATACATAATCTCTTTAATACAAATCCAGTTTCAATATAATACATCTCTTTAAAATAAAATACATGAAATCCAATACTTTAATTCACAACTACTGCAGTGTCTAGATAAAATAAATAAGACTCAAGTAGACAATTTACATAAAGAAGCTGGGGCGGAAGAAATCCGGCTTATCGACCTGCTACTGAGGTCTGAAGAAGTTGACTCTCCTGAAAAATAGTCAACGGAGGGGAGTCAGACCTCACTGAGTGAATTACTATAATATATATACATACACACTAAGTGATAATGCATACAACCAACAGTATATATATAATATGTATATATACAGGAAAATTCATACAGGTGCAGAAAAATCATTTTTATATAATTCATCTGAAAAATCTCTTTTATGAAGGATCACATAGAACCCTAGAATATCGCAACCTCAGAAAATAGTGTTAAACAACACTCTAGCCACACAGGCTCACTTATTCCAAATATATCCACTTAATCCATTTAGACAGTAGACTGGCCCCGAGACACTAAGTCAATCGAGCTCCAGCAGTCTAACTGCCAGTGTGATTGGCCCCGAGACACTTGGTCAACCGAGCTCCAGCAATCATACCCACAAACCACATCTCACATATCAATAATCATAATCAAATCAATATCCACAAATAGTTAGTAATATAGCCTAAATACTATAGGCGTACCGGTATGTACTCGGTCCTAGTGCTACCCACTAGGTAGCACGTTCTATCGATATCCTTCATTCTTAAATATAAAACATTCATTCATAATAAATGATGTATGAATTTAAATGAAATAGCAATATAAACCATATATATACCGGAAATATACCAAAGGTAAACCAAGTATATTTCGAGTATATATATATCAAATACATTCAATCAAATTATAAATTAAGCTGGAAATATATTTAAAAACATTTTAAATATATTTTATTCACAAAATATGCATATAATCTAGTATATACCAAAAATAAACCAAAAATATACTTAATATAAACTTAAGAAATAATCAAATTATTTATGCATATTTAATCAACATAAAACATGCATTTCTAAATCATGTATCCTAAGCATATATATATAGTATAGTAACTCACCTAATGCGCTCCACGAGACAGGTCCGACGGGCCTGGTCCACTAGCCCTCGGTCTCGGCGCAACTAAACAAGCAATAAATAATCGACATCAGAATAAACCCTAACAGAAATCCTAGAATTCAATCTAGAGTATTTAACACAGAATCAGAAATTAGGGTTCGACTGGACATCACGTTTTACGAGAATTCTACCGAAAATCCGACAGAACCTCCCCTGTAAAACGGACATCTCTCTACTTAAAAGAGTAGAGCCGACCCTGCAAGGAAATACACTTCGAAAAACAAGCTCAACACTAATCCACAACCCCTCGGTCGGACTCCAGACTACAATCTACCGACCGGGGTCCACAAACACAGAATATACTCCAAGTATACCAAAAATATCCTCACAACATAGTAATACATCTCATAGGTATAAATTACATAATTAACCTTGAAACACTGTAAAAACCGAATAAAACTCATTTTATTAGAAAAACCGTATATTATATATATAATTGAAAATAATTCACGAAAAATAGTTTCAATTAGTTAAAAATACCAAATATTTTGTAGAAATCATTTTTATACCTTAAATAACTAATAAAACCAATTAAATTACATTTTTAGACAATTTAGGGTAAAATTACCAAAATACCCCTATATATATAAATATACTTAAATTACTTCAAAAATTCACCAAAAATCATACAATTACCCAAAATTAATTTTCTCAACATATTTATCAATAATATTAATATTTAAACTCAATTAACCAATTAAATTCAAATAAAAACACATTTAACCCTAATTTCTCAAAATCACATAAACTTCAATAATTCAAAATAAATACTTAGAAATTCATAAAAATTCCAAATAAATTCCTATAATTCATTTCAACACCTAATTTAACCATAAACTCCAATTTCATAATTTAAATAATTAATTTTCGAAAATTAGAAAATAATATTAAAATATTCAAAAATACCCAAAAAATCCAAACAATCTCCAAAAATTCTACAAAAATTCATACATGTAGATTGAGCTACTAGGAACAACATTTGTGAAGGAAGTTTCCATGAATCATCCAATTCGAAGCTCAAAAAAAATCGAAAACCCTAATAGGCCGAAATTGACAAAATCGAAACCTAAGCAATTCTAGACCATTTTAGCTCAAACCAAAGCTAGAATCACACTCACTGGAGCTCAAGGAGAAGAAAGAGACCGGCGGTGTCGAAAATGATGGCCGGAATCGGCGTGATCGACGGTGGATCGATTTTCGGCTTCTCCGGCCAAAATCGATCTCCAGACTCCGGAAACGGCCTCCTCAGGCGGCGGAATTGGTCGGGGAAGACGGTGGCACACCCACGGTGAAGAAACGGCACGGAAGCGACCGGAAACGGAGAAGGGAAGAATCGGGGAAGAAAGGGATGATCGGGGGCAAAATGGTAATTTTCCAAACTTTTTGATTTTTGACAAATATATGTATATATATATACTTTATACTATATGTTAAAATAATATTAAATTACACACATCAAATATACACCACACACATAAAATTTAATATTTTAATAATTTATACTAAATAAAATTAATTAAATAACAATAAAATAATTAAATACTTAATAAAATATTAGGGAAATAATAAACCCTAATTAAATAAATATACACACTCAGGCTTTATTTAATAATTTAAAAATATGTATGAGTTCATGCAAGTCCGTAAATACATTTAAAATAATTAATAATACATTGTTTACGTGAAAATTTCCTCAAAAATGCAAGTCCCCGGGAAAATTTTACGTAAAACACTAAAAATAATACACCGTAATTAAAATAGGTTTTAAATACATATTAACTCGTAAAAATATCATATAATGTACAGAAATTATTAACACTGCATATCCCGGTACAGTGTAAAAATATTTTAAAAAAACACGGGATATTACAGTCTCCCCCCCTTACAAGAATTCGTCCCCGAATTCTAAAAAGAAAAGATCAAGAAGGAAAGAGATACGGGTAAGAAGCTCGCATCTCAGCTTCAGTCTCCCACGTATGCTCTTCAACTCTGTCGCTACGCCATAGAACCTTGACCATCGGAATCTGCTTCGATCTCAACTGTCGAACTTGATAATCAACGATCGCCACAGATTCTTCCACAAACGTCAAATCTTCACTCACTTCCACACTGTCAAGTTGCAACACGTGTGAAGGATCTGAGATATACTTCCTCAACATCGAGATATGAAATACTGGATGCACCTGTGACATACTCGGAGGCAAATCCAACCGATATGCAACAGTGCTAACTCTCTCCAAAATCTCAAACGGTCCAATGTATCTCGGTGCTAACTTACCCTTCCTGCCAAATCTCATCACACCCTTCATCGGAGATACTTTCAGAAAAATGAAATCTCCAACCTGAAACTCCACATCTCTGCGCCTAGAATCCGCATAACTCTTCTGTCTGCTAACTGCGGTCTCTAATCTTCGCTTGATCACGGCGACTTTCTCTGTAGCATCCTGAACCATCTCTGGTCCAGTCAAAGCTCTCTCACCAATCTCATCCCAACACAACAGGGATCTACACTTCCTTCCATACAACGCCTCGTATGGTGCCATGCCAATACTGCTATGGTAGCTGTTATTATATGCAAACTCAACAAGTGGCAAATGATCATCCCAGCTACCTCCCAAATCCAAGACACACATCCTCAACATATCTTCCAGTTTCTGGATCGTCCTCTCAGACTGGCCATCTGTCTGAGGATGAAAAGCAGTACTGAAATCCAACCTAGTGCCCATCGCTTCCTGCAACTTCTGCCAAAAACGAGAAGTAAACACCGAACCTCTATCTGACACAATGGACACAGGTACACCATGAAGGCATACAATATGCTTCACATACAACTTCGCCAATCTAGCAACTGAATATGTGGCTTTCACAGGCAAGAAATGTGCAGACTTCGTCAACCTGTCAACAATCACCCAGATGGAATCGTATCCATCCTTCGAACGAGGTAAACCGACCACAAAATCCATAGCTATCCTTTCCCACTTCCACTCGGGAATAGGAAGAGGCTGAAGCTTCCCAGAAGGCTTCTGATGTTCGGCTTTCACTTGCTGACACGTCAAACACTTAGCAACATAATCAGTGACATCCTTCTTCAATCCATCCCACCAGTATAGATCTCTGATACTATGGTATATCTTGGTAACACCCGGATGAATGCTGTAAGTTGTAGAATGTGCTTCCTCTAAAATCTCCTCTCTCAAGTCATCCACATCTGGAACACACAATCTACCACTGATCCACAACACACCATCATCATCAAGTGTGAAATCAGTGAACTTCCCTGCTCTGACATTCTCTACAAGCTCTTCTAGAATAGGATCTCGGCTCTGAGCTGCTTTAATCCTATCTCTCAGTACAGATCGTACTTTAAATTGAGCTAACAGTCCACCTGATCTACTAATCTTCATCATCAGACCTTGATCCACCAACAGATGCAATTCCTGGATCAATGGTCTCCTCTCAACACCGATGTGAGCAAGACTACCTGAGGACTTCCTACTCAAGGCATCTGCTACCACATTAGCTTTACCCGGATGGTAAAGAATCTCGCAATCATAATCCTTCAACAGTTCCAACCATCTCCTCTGCCTCAAATTCAAATCTCGCTGCTGGAAAATGTACTTAAGGCTCTTGTGATCAGTAAATATCTCACAAGTCACCCCGTACAAATAATGTCTCCAAATCTTCAAAGCAAAAATCACTGCAGCCATCTCTAGGTCATGTGTAGGATAGTTCTGCTCATGCTTCTTCAACTGCCTCGAAGCATAGGCTATCACCTTTCCATTCTGTATCAACACACAACCAAGACCAATTCTAGAAGCATCACAGTAAACTGTGAACTTATCCACACTGTTAGGCAAAGCTAATACTGGCGCTGTGGTCAACTTCTCCTTCAACAACTGAAAACTATTCTCACAAGCTTCTGACCACTCGAATCTAACATTCTTCTGAGTCAAGCGAGTCATAGGGGCTGCTATCCTGGAAAAATCCTGCACAAATGCCTATAATACCCAGCTAAACCTAGAAAACTCCGAATCTTCATAACAGAAGTAGGTCTAGGCCACTCAAATACTGCCTCAACCTTCTGTGGATCAACCTGAATACCTTCTTTAGACACTACGTGTCTAAGAAAAGAAACACTCTCCATCCAGAAAATCACACTTCGAGAATTTAGCATAAAGCTGATGATCTCTCAGTGTCTGTAGTACAATCCTCAAGTGATATACATGCTCTTCCATACTCCTCGAATATACCAGTATATCATCAATGAAGACTACCATAAACTGATCCACATACGGTCTGAATACTCTGTTCATCAGGTCCATAAAAGCTGCTGGTGCATTAGTCAAACCAAAAGACATCACCAGAAACTCATAATGGCCATATCTAGTGCGGAACGCTGTCTTAGGAATATCGGATTCACTGATCCGCAACTGATGATAACCCGACCTCAAGTCAACTTTAGAAAAGAACTGTGCACCCTGTAGCTGATCAAATAAATCATCTATCCTCAGGAGAGGATACTTATTCTTCACTGTCACCTTATTCAACTCTCTGTAGTCAATGCACAGTCTCAGGGTACCATCCTTCTTCTTCACAAACAGGACTGGTACACCCCAAGGAGAAACACTAGGTCTAATAAAACCCTTATCCAACAACTCTTGCAACTGCTCCTTTAACTCTCTCAACTTTGCAGGAGCCATACGATAGGGTGGCATAGATATAGGAGTAGTACTTGGAACCACATCTATACAGAACTCAATCTCTCTGTGAGGTGGTAAACCTGGCAACTCCTCGGGAAAAACATCAGGAAACTCACAAGCAACAGGAACATCTATGAGTGACAACTTCTCCACTGACGTATCCCTGACCAATGCCAAAAACCCCTGACAACCTTTCTTCAACAACTTCCTAGCCGTAATAAGATTCTGAGGTGCTGAACTCCTATCACCAACAAACTTAAAATCTACTTCACCAGGAATTCTAAAAGTCACCTTCTTATTCCTGCAATCTACCACGGCATAGTGCTGAGATAACCAATCCATTCCCAAAATAACATCAAACTCCATCACATCCAACAAAATCAAATCAGCGGGTAATTCTCTATCTCCCACGAGAACTGGACAACCAGAGAGAACAATATCGGCGTCCAAAGAATCGCTCAGAGGAGTGGCAACAGACAAAGGAAAAGCCATCCTCGAAGCTTGCCAACAAGATTTAGAAGCAAAAACAGGAGAAACAAACGAATGCGTGGCACCCGGATCAAACAAAACCCATGCATCCAGGTAACAAACAGAAATAATACCTGCCACGACTGCATTAGATGCCTGAGCATCCTGCTGAGTCAGATGGAAAACTCTGGCTTGACCTCGACCTCCCTTCTGACTGGTAGAAGCATGGCCAACACCTCTAGCACCTCCTCTCGTACCTCTACCACGACTCTGCTGTGGAACAAACTGAGTGGAACTCTGATGCTGGGCTGGTGGTAACTGAAATGGCACGGGTGCTGTACTAGCAATCGACTGCTGTGGGAATCGTGGAATCTGCTGCTGCTGATACCCAGAATAAGGACACGATCTGGCAAAATGTCCTGTCTGCCCGCATCTGAAACATGTCAGTGGTGTCAGATAACACGATCCCTGATGGACTCTACCACAAGTCTGACAAACACTGGCCGCTGATCCAGAACTACGACCACTGCTACTGCTTGAAGCACCTGACCCAAATCTGAATGATCTACGCTAACCTCCACGACCATGTCTACTGCTCCGATGCACTCGCTGCTGCTGTCTCTGACTCTGCTGAGTCGAACCTCGCTGCTGACTACTCGATCCAACATGAAAACTCGAATATGGAGTAGCCTGCGATCCACTCGACTGAACTCCCAGCTGGTAATAATCAGGCATCGCTCCCTACCTAACTAACCTCAGCTCGATCTCCTTAGCTAGCTCAATCACAGACTCCAGAGTAAGGCCTGCTGTAGGCATACCAGCAAAAGCTGAACCCAAACCAGTAACATAGGTAGTAACAGCGAAATATTGATCTCGCATAAGATCTTCAGCATATCTACCCAATCGAAGAAACTCTCGGGTATACTCCTCTACAGATCGATCTCCACGAGAAATACTAGTCAAACGGAGACGATAGCTCAAACGAAGAGGCTCTGGACAAAATCTCCTCATGAACCGCTCTCGAAACTGAGCCCAGGTCATCGTCATCATGTAGGGCTGCATCATCTGAATGAACCAATCTAAGGCTGGTCCCTCAACAGACAACTCAACGATCATGATCCGCTGGTACTCGGTATGAGCAGTCCGAGTCCTAGTCTCAATCGCATGCAGAAAATCTAAAGGATCAGAAGTACCATCAAAAGCAATCCTGCCAACTTGGGCATAGAACAAAGCTGCCTCAGGGTCAGACATACCCTGCTGATAGGCAGGCTGAACAGGTTGAACAACTGGAGGAACAGGAACATCAAACTCAGGCTCAACAGGCTCCTCGTCCTGTAACTCTCTCTGCCTACGGCGACCTGCCGCTCCTCGAGGTCTACCTCTGCCATGACCTCTACGTCTAACTGGCTGCTCAGGAGGTAAAACCTTATCTTGAAAAGACTCATCATCCTCGGCCTCAACGACCGGTGGAGCGACATGCGCTCGCCTCCTCATACTGAAAAGACAAACGGAAAGATTTAGAAAAAACAGACAATGGAGGAATAACGCTGAAAACTACAGCAAGGAATACTTATCAAGACATACTCAAACCTAATACACTGCAGTAGTCCAACAGAAAACACAACTTTAAAACTAGGGCCACAACTCACAAAACTAAGCCCTGACACATAACTCCGCTCTGATACCAACTTTGTCACGACCCAAAACAGGGGCCATGATCGGCGCTAGGGAACGGGAATTCTTTCGAATCCGAAACCCGTAGCAAGCCTAAAAAATAAAATAAACATGCAATAATAACAATAACCAATATATATGCAGCGGAAATAAAAATCATAATATCATAATATTATTTTCATCACTGGATTTAAATCAAAATCTCATCTCATAGATACATAATCTCTTTAATACAAATCCAGTTTCAATATAATACATCTCTTTAAAATAAAATACATGAAATCCAATACTTTAATTCACAACTACTATAGTGTCTAGATAAAATAAATAAGACTCAAGTAGACAATTTACATAAAGAAGCCGGGGCGGAAGAAATCCGGCATATCGACCTGCTACTGAGGTCTGAAGAAGTTGACTCTCCTGAAAAATAGTCAACGGAGGGGAGTCAGACCTCACTGAGTGAATTACTATAATATATATACATACACACTAAGTGATAATGCATACAGCCAACAGTATATATATAATATGTATATATACAGGAAAATTCATACAGGTGCAGAAAAATCATTTTTATATAATTTATCTGAAAAATCTCTTTTATGAAGGATCACATAGAACCCTAGAATATCGCAACCTCAGAAAATAGTGTTAAACAACACTCTAGCCACACAGGCTCACTTATTCCAAATATATCCACTTAATCCATTTAGACAGTAGACTGGCCCCGAGACACTAAGTCAACCGAGCTCCAGCAGTCTAACTGCCAGTGTGATTGGCCCCGAGACACTTGGTCAACCGAGCTCCAGCAATCACACCCACAAACCACATCTCACATATCAATAATCATAATCAAATCAATATCCACAAATAGTTAGTAATATAGCCTAAATACTATAGGTGTACCGGTACGTACTCGGTCCTAGTGCTGCCCACTAGGCAGCACGTTCTATCGATATCCTTCATTCTTAAATATAAAACATTCATTCATAATAAATGATGTATGAATTTAAATGAAATAGCAATATAAACCATATATATACCAGAAATATACCAAAGGTAAACCAGGTATATTTCGAGTATATATATATCAAATACATTCAATCAAATTATAAATTAAGCTAGAAATATATTTAAAAACATTTTAAATATATTTTATTCACAAAATATGCATATAATCTAGTATATACCAAAAATAAACCAAAAATATACTTAATATAAACTTAAGAAATAATCAAATTATTTATGCATATTTAATCAACATAAAACATGCATTTCTAAATCATGCATCCTAAGCATATATATATAGTATAGTAACTCACCTAATGCGCTCCAAGAGACAGGTCCGACGGGCCTGGTCCACTAGCCCTCGGTCTCGGCGCAACTAAACAAGCAATAAATAATCGACATCAGAATAAACCCTAACAGAAATCCTAGAATTCAATCTAGAGTATTTAACACAGAATCAGAAATTAGGGTTCGACTGGACATCACGTTTTACGAGAATTCTACCGAAAATCCGACAGAACCTCCCCTGTAAAACGGACATCTCTCTACTCAAAAGAGTAGAGCCGACCCTGTAAGGAAATACACTTCGAAAAACAAGCTCAACATTAATCCACAACCCCTCGGTCGGACTCCAGACTACAATCTACCGACCGGAGTCCACAAACACAGAATATACTCCAAGTATACCAAAAATATCCTCACAACATAGTAATACATCTCATAGGTAGAAATTACATAATTAACCTTGAAACACTGTAAAAACCGAATAAAACTCATTTTATTAGAAAAACCGTATATTATATATATAATTGAAAATAATTCACGAAAAATAGTTTCAATTAGTTAAAAATACCAAATATTTTGTAGAAATCATTTTTATACCTTAAATAACTAATAAAACCAATTAAATTACATTTTTAGACAATTTAGGGTAAAATTACCAAAATACCCCTATATATATAAATATACTTAAATTACTTCAAAAATTCACCAAAAATCATACAATTACCCAAAATTAATTTTCTCAACATATTTATCAATAATATTAATATTTAAACTCAATTAACCAATTAAATTCAAATAAAAACACATTTAACCCTAATTTCTCAAAATCACATAAACTTCAATAATTCAAAATAAATACTTAGAAATTCATAAAAATTCCAAATAAATTCCTATAATTCATTTCAACACCTAATTTAACCATAAACTCCAATTTCATAATTTAAATAATTAATTTTCGAAAATTAGAAAATAATATTAAAATATTCAAAAATACCCAAAAATTCCAAAAAATCTCCAATAATTCTACAAAAATTCATACATGTATATTGAGCTACTAGGAACAACATTTGTGAAGGAATTTTCCATGAATCATCCAATTCGAAGCTCAAAAAAATCGAAAACCCTAATAGGCTAAAATTGACAAAATCGAAACTTAAGCAATTCTAGACCATTTTAGCTCAAACCAAAGCTAGAATCACACTCACCGGAGCTCAAGGAGAAGAAAGAGACCGGCGGTGTCAAAAACGGTGGCCGGAATTGGCGTGATCGACGGTGGATCGATTTTCGGCTTCTCCGGCCAAAATCGATCTCCAGACTCCGGAAACGGCCTCCTTAGGCGGCGGAATTGGACGGGGAAGACGGTGGCACACCGGACGGCACACCCACGGTGAAGAAACGGCACGGCAGCGACCGGAAACGGAGAAGGGAAGAATCGGGAAAGAAAGGGATGATCGGGGGCAAAATGGTAATTTTCCAAACTTTTTGATTTTTGACAAATATATGTATATATATATATACTTTATACTATATATTAAAATAATATTAAATTACACACATCAAATATACACCACACACATAAAATTTAATATTTTAATAATTTATACTAAATAAAATTAATTAAATAACAATAAAACAATTAAATACTTAATAAAATATTAAGGAAATAATAAACCGTAATTAAATAAATATACACACACAAGCTTTATTTAATAATTTAAAAATATGTATGAGTTCATGCAAGTCTGTAAATACATTTAAAATAATTAATAATACATTGTTTACGTGAAAATTTCCCCGAAAATGCAAGTCCCGGGAAAATTTTACGTAAAACACTGAAAATAATACACCGTAATTAAAATAGGTTTTAAATACATATTAACTCTTAAAAATATCATATAGTGTACAGAAATTATTAACACTGCATATCCCGGTACAGTGTAAAAATATTTTAAAAAAACACGGGATATTACACATTTACTTCCACCCCATTAAGTTTAAAGGTTAAAAGTGTTTGTCTAGAGTCTTTGCTATGTGGCATTTTTTGTATTGTAACATGTGATTTCTCATTGAAGATGTGCCATATTTTTTTGAGTTACATTAAAACTAGCAAAACAATAAATACATTTAGCTTTTTGTGTAGTGTCATTGCCATCTTTAATCTTCTTAAAGTGCTCCTAAGCCCTCGATCTAGATTCAATCTCTTTTCTTTTAGTAGTAGCATCATTTTGCTTAGTAGTAGCATAATCTATTTTAGTTGCTTCCACCTCATGTCATGACTTAGCATCAACGACAACATCACCAGTAGCAGTTTGACTGCTAATGGTATTCCTAACATCCATCTTACAAGAAAGAGGTAGACATCATAACACCACCAATAGAAACAACAAAAATATATAAAATAAATATAATATAAATTAAATATAAATCCATAAATAAATATAACCTAAATTTAATTTGGATTTTAAATCATCTACATTCAAATAAATAAATGAAAATAGATACCTTTTCAAGTAAAAAAATAATATTATTAGAAATCAAGAGTCATGTAAAAGGACTAAAAATTAAATTAAACATTAATTTTATAAAGACAAAGTTAAGTAAAGTAATAAGACTTAAATTTACATCTTAAAATTGTAATAATATTATAAAATAGGGTTTATTAAATTAAATGACATCTTAAAATATATTCAATTTAAAATTATATTAAAATAGTAAAATAAAATTCCTAGAAACTAAAACACACCAACATAGTGAAATAAAACTTTTAAAAATCAAATAATTGATTATGCAATTTATGCTATTTTTTAAAATAAAAAATAATAAAAGTTTAATTAAAAATCAAGAAAAAAAACTATAATTTACCTTATATTTTTTGTGAAATAAATACAGTAATAGAAAAACTAGGAGATCTTGCTCAGGCAGGCAACATAGATGCAAATGGAAAGAAAGCAAAGAGATTTTACTCAAACAACACATATTGGAACAAAAGCAAGGAGATTTTGCTTAAACAGAACAGATCGGGACAATGCAAGGAAGCTTCCACCTCTTTTTTCATATAAACTTCATTACTTACATCATTAGCTTCTACAAAAGAAAAAAACCCCACCAAAATAAGTTAAGTATAAACTATAATATAATAAACATTCAAATAACCATAAATATCACAAAGTTTTTACCATATCATGTCAATAATGGACATGCATGGTTAAAAATCAAGAAATAATTGATTTCATATATCGACATTAAGAATCAACACATGCATGTTCTAAATCTGTTTGAGATCTCCATTATCGCCTTTCTGTCACTAAGCAAAGAAAAAGGAAATTGAATATATTTAAATGGAGATGAGACATCCTTTAGACTAGAGAGGTTCAAATCTTACTATCGAGAGAATTTGGAAGAGTGAACAGACACATATGAGAGAAGATTATGGTTTCAAAGGAAAATTAGGCGGCTGAGGGTTAGGTAAGGAAAGGGAATTAAGGTTTTGTAATTCCACAAGTGCCAAGAGGGGGGTGAATTGAGTTTTTAAGAAATATGGGTAATTTTTATTTTACACCCAAGAGCAACCAAAAATAGAGTAAGAGTTGTATAAAATGAAAAAGAAGAGTGATAAAAACTCCAAGGATTTATAGAGGTTCAACCCTCAAAGCCTACTCCTTTCCTTAACCACTTGTTGAGGAGTTTTAATCTACTATCAATCTACTTCAAAGTGTAGATTAAACCTTTACAAGTTTGAAATAAATCACCCAAGTGTTTTATATAAGGATCATACTCAAACCTAAGTGTTTTCTAAGGTTCAAACTTTAACCCAAATGCTAAGAACAATTCTCTTAGCTTACAACTATTCAAAACCTTAACCTAACATAGTCAATCTCACTATTGAGCTATTGAATAAAAGAGTTAAACACATAGCAACCCACACTTAAGAACACTCTTGAGATAGAAAGAATTACAAGAATTAAAGATTGAGAATTTAGGTGGTCGAAGAATAAATATAAGATTGATTGCTCTAAATGTGTTTGCTCAACTTCATTGATTATGTCTAACTGATTTCAAACTTGTATTTATATCCTCATAGAGAAAAATAGTTGTGAAGGTGCATTTAATGCAATTTGAGCCATTTGAACCATCAAAATTAAAGTTCTTTACACACTTTTCATGACTGATGACAAATCATCACCGGTCAGGACAGTCTATATGCCAAGATACAACTTTAAAAAATTTAGTGCTTTCATGATCATTGGTGATGATGCTGGTGATGACACTGGTGATGACGAGTCTTGGCCACTTTTGGAAATTTGCAATTTTGGAGCATCATAATTTTGCTTGAATTTTTTTTAATGATTGGAATTCGCTTGTGACATTTGTAATGAAGATTTCCATCATATTTGACCTATTTTGGTTTTAAATTCTCAACGGAAAATTCGATCTTCGATTTCATCATTGCCATCATTGATGATAAGTCTATCACCACTTATGACAAGTGTGCAGACTTGACAAAATCAAAATGCTGAGTTTTCATTCATTGACTTGTATAGATTTAAATATCCTGAATATAAACACTTAAGCGTAAAGATCAATTATTATTTTACTTAATTAATTGTGACTGTAAAAAAATTATTATTTTACCCCTCAAGATTCAACAGGTTTAAAATGAGAGAAAAACACAGAAGAGTGGCAATAGAGGAAAATAATCAAGAGAAATGTGGGAGAGTTATTTAGGGTTAGGTTTATGATATATATATATATATATATATATATATATATATATATATTATATATATATATATATATATATAACAACGTAGTATTAGTTAGGGATTTTCAAAAATTCGGGCGAGTCGGATAACCAACACCCTCCCCCGATCTGGCTCCAGCAAACTAATTCTGCTTGACCTATCTCACTCGAACCTGCCTTGCCTTGATTTCAATTCTTTTAGCCCCTTACTTCGGCCTTGTTTGGCCTAGTCGAATTTTGCTCTCCTCTAATTGTGTTTTGATAAAAAAGAAAAAAAAATTGTCAACCTTTAATGATAACGAAAAGTTGGCTATATGATTATTCTTGTATATAAATTTTCTATTTGCTTTAAGTAAGTCAACAACAGAACGTTAGTGAAAACATAGACATGATATACATAACTTTCGTGGCCGTTATTACGTCACCCAATGCTTACGTGGTCATGCCATTTAACGGTTTCATTTGACATGGGACACACCATGTTAAACGAAGTGCAAATGTGGAATACGACACATCAGCAAGATGACTGACGTATTGGATGACATATCATTATATTAGACTTACGTGGTACATGCCACATCAATAAATTTACTTATGTGGCTTAAGCCATGTCACATAGGCTACTTACGTGTCATACGACACATCGCTCAATGGTACTGGTATGCTACATCATGAGAAGTTCTTATATGGCTTTATGCTACATCACTTTATATGCATTACATGACATATAATATGTCACCAATTGGTTTACGTGGTGATTAACACGTTGCTTCAGTTTGCTTATGTGGCTTTTTACATGTCATCTTTTTGCTTATGTGGCAAATGACAAGTCATTTTGCATCATGACGTGGCATATGCCACATAATCGACTGATTTAATTTGCTATGCCACATCATCACCATTGACTTACGTGGCATAACCAATGTCATGGACAAGGCTGACGTGTGACCGGCCAAAACACCATTTGGTTGATATGGATTTAACAAAGTCACTTTAGTTGATTTCGTGGCACATGCCACGTCATTGTGAGAGATTAGTGGGACGTGCCACTGTTTATGAGTCATTTTAAACAGTGGGTTTCCCTGAGCTGAATTTTCATTTCTGGTTCACCTAATAACGGTGTTTAATCACACTGGAATCCTATGAGCTCTCTGAAAATTAGCATTTATTTAATGATAATTAATTAATTCTAAGGTTTGAATACTCCGCCTTCTTGTTAAAGCCGTTTTCTATCTTCTGATTTTATCTGCTTCTGGTTCCACAGTTCCCCTTTTAAGGTCACCAGCTATGGCTACAGTAGAAGGAGAAGAAGATTTTGCTCAAAAGAAGAAGAAGCAAAAAGAACCAACTGAATCGGAGAAAAGGTGCTTTGCAATTTTTTTTCTCTAAATTCCAATGCTTTACTGACTTAGCAGCAAAATTTGCTGATTTTCATTTTTGAAATTTTTGTAAAAAAAAAAATGTTCATATATACACATAAATAATCAGGAGAAAGAAAATCGTACCCGGGAGTTTGATGAAGGCTGAGATTAGACCTGGAGGCGTTGATGCTAAACCATCAGACGGTGACCAGGTACTGAATACACTTTTTTTTTTTTTTTTTAATTTATCAATTCATTATTCTCTGTTTAATTATTATTGCAAGCATAGCATTTCTTTTTTACTTGATGAAATTGTTTTTAAATCGTTTCACTTTTTCAATGTTTTGCAGGTCATTTACCATTGCACTGTCAGAACATTGGATGGAGTTGTTGTACAATCTAGTAAATCGGAATTTGGAGGTAGGTGAACTGCTTTCTTGATTGCAGTATGTCGTGAACTATTCCTAATGCGTTTCCAGATTTGTGGGATTGCATCCTTGAATAAGATGATTTTATATGGTAGTGGTCTTTGGCTTGAATGAACCTATTATTTATTTTACATGACAGGGAAGGGTACTCCAATTAGACAAGTTTTGGGCAAAAGCAAGATGCTATTGGGGTTGTTGGAAGGTCTTACCACAATGCTCAAGGGTGAAGTGGCAATGGTACTCTCTTCTCCATTTTGCAATATGTCATGGGTGCTTGTTCTTTTTCTTTTTTCTTTTTTCTTTTTTTTTTCAATTTTTTTTTTTAATTTTATCTGCTTTCTTTGGATATAGCATGGGAAGAACTCGTTCACTATAAAAAGTTGGGTGGAGAACTTAACACTTGAAATTAAATACTTACAAGATGTTATTGAATATGGTAATGCTGAATTTCTTGTTTTATCAATTTTAATAGCTAATGATATATCTCTCATTTCAGTTCAAGATGAAACCTGAAGTGCACTATGGCGAGGATGACTGTCCAGTTTCAGCTCCTAGTAGCTTTCCAAAAGAAGATGAACTTCATTTTGAGATTGAGATGATAGACTTTTCTAAAGTCAAGGCAAGATTTTTAAGTCTTAAACTTTGTGTCCTTCTATTTTTATTTATGATAGTTTGATATCATACAGTTCTTGACCATTTAAAATTTCACGATGCCAAATGATATGGTAAATTAATTACATTGATAGTTCATATATATATATATATATATATATATATATATATATATATATATATATATATATATATATATATATGTATGTATATGTCTCATAAAATTCCTCTATTGGAATTGGTCATATCTTCAAATCTTGTATTGAATTGTTTTTGTGCTGATTTCAGGTTGTCAGTGAAGATTTGGGAATCATAAAACAGGTAATTTGAATTATATTTTGTGATATGTTATTGTGTAAAACTCAGAGATATACATTTCTAACTACTGGCTGCAAGCGCAAGTTGATGTCCTTCAGTTCATTTTAACACCCTGCAGTGCGTTGTTTTACCTTTTCTCCTATTAACACTATATTCGTGTCATTAAGTCATTACTCCTGAGAAAATGTCAAGTAGTACTTTTTGCTCGACTAGAGAGTCAAGTCAATACCAATTTTCAAAGTTCAATCTTGTTGTACACCACTATACCTGCCCCGCCAGTTCCTATTTCTCCAAAAACAATTGGGGAAAAGAGAAATTGAGACATAATTCTGAAAAGTTGCTAAAGCTTTTATAAAGAAGGAAAGACTGGGAGTTGGGTAGCAACATGGCACTGAAACAGTTTTGTGTGACCCAAATCCCAACCTTGTAGAAAGTAGGGAAAATGTGCCCACCTGGACTTAGCAAAGGCAAATGGAGTGCTGGAGGTTGGATAGATGTATTGGGTTTGAGCATAGCGCTTTCCTTTACATGACTTAAAAGAATGCATATGAAATGATCATTTGTCAAAAATACAGCAATTCAAGATGATGAGCAGTTTTATTCACATTAAAAATGACACCATATATAACCTGCCAGTTATGTGTTTAGGTAATAAAAGAAGGAGAGGGTTGGGAATCACCAAGGGAACCCTATGAAGTAAAAGCTAGGTATCAACTTTTTTGTTTTTCCTTTGCTCTATGTTGATATTAAACTTTAATATGAAATACATAAAACTTATTCTATTTATAGGATTTCTGCGAAGACGAGTAATGGGAAAGTAATTCTGTCTTGTCCACAAGGAGAGCCATATTTCTTTACACTTGGAAAATCTGAGGTTGGTTACAGATATCCTGGACTTTTCATTGTTTTATCTGTTAATCTTTTATATTTTTGGTTTGCTCAATCAGAAATCTTAAGCCATTAATGGAAGAGAAGCTTTCACCCTTTAATAGAAACACATTGTACTTGTGGATGTTGGTTAGGACATGATGGGTGTTTAACATTGTTCATGCTTAAATTAGGTACCTAAAGGTCTTGAGATGGGGATAGGAACAATGACACGGGAAGAGAAAGCAGTAATATATGTTACCAGTGAGTATTTAACTGAGTCTCCTCTCATATCTATGATAGAAGGTTTTGACGAAGTCCATTTTGAGGTGGAGCTTGTCCGTTTCATTCAGGTATGTAAAAAGTGCTTCGTAGTTGTGATCATAGTTGTTTTCTCTTGCATTTAAAGACTAATTCCTGTATTTTATTTAATGAGACTATAAAAAGTGAGATTTGTTGGTTGAGGATGAATGTTGATAATCATGTTCAATATGATTCAGTTTACTGAAACCCTATGCTGCTCTTAAACATCTTTCTTCTTTGTATTATGATGCTTGTTTATTTAGATTGTCCAGCGTCCACTGATATTAAATTGGTATTTAGGCATGAAACAAACAAAAACAAAGCCATGAGTAGTTTCCCTGTTCTGAATGGTTAGTTAGCCTTGATGTTACTGGACAATAAGCACATCCATTGTGATGGATGTTTTTGTGCACTACTTTTTATCAGGAGTGTCCGATGTTATAGAAGATTTTTATGATAATTAATGGAGAAAAATTTTCCTGAATTCACAATTGAGATAAAGTAGTAGTATTTGAAGCTTAATTTCTGTGGCGTTTGAATTCATATTTGTGGAAGCACTTTCTTATCTATCTGGGTTATAGTTAAATCCTGACTTAACATTCTTTGCATTTTTTTTCCTTGTGTGCATGCATGCAAGAAATGCTTGTTTTCTATAGCAAATGGAGTATTTATAATGATTTGAATAAACTTTCTAGCTTAGTGTTGACAGGTGCGGGATATGCTTGGAGATGGGCGCCTGATAAAGCGTAGGATTCGTGATGGAAGAGGTTTGTTTTTACTTTGGTAGAGAGATCTAGGCTCTTGCACTTCAGACATCTTTATATATGTATAATTCTTTTTCTGACTTTTTTCTATTACTTATCATCTTGTATCCTGGTGTTGTAGAATTAAAAAAATACCAGTCAACTTCTCAATTATTCTCTTTTTGTCCATCAATATCTCTGTCTCTCTTTCTCTCTCCATTTTCTTCTGACATAATCATTTAATTTGAATGCTATTAATATGTGATCCTGTAAATTCTGAGGAAAAATCATTTTCTACTTGTCATATCTTTTGCCATGCAATAGCTTCTCTGGCAAATCCATGGCCCCCTCCTCCCAGTAAAAGAAGTCAGTCATCACACAGTGTGTTTCTATCATGCATTCTACAAGTTAATTTACTTTAGCACCTGGCACATATGTCTATGCATTGATTACTTCTTTTCAGTTTCTTTCAGTTTCTGCTGGAATTTAGTTATTGCCAGTTTCTGTGCAATTAGATGTATATCTACATGGCTTTTCAAATGCTATGTTGCATATGGTATAATATATCTGAGTTTTTTTTTGAAACATTAGGTGAGTTTCCGATGGATTGCCCTCTTCATGACAGTCTACTGCGGGTCCATTACAAGGGGATGCTTCTTAATGAGGAAAAGAAGGTCTTCTATGATACAAGAGTTGATAATGATGGCCAGCCGCTGGAGTTCAGCTCTGGAGAAGGACTTGTGAGTTGTTGCTTCATATAAAGCATAGAATAGAATCTTGACATGTGGTATTATTAATTTTTTTTTCTTACAAGTTTGTATTGTCCAAATTTCATGCTGATTCTCAATTGATGGTCTGCAGTACGGTTCATGTCTTTGGCTTTTTCTCTGTGTTCTAGGTACCTGAAGGATTTGAAATGTGTGTTCGTTTAATGCTTCCTGGAGAGCTTGCTCTTGTCACATGCCCTCCTGACTATGCATATGACAAGTTCCAGAGGTTGCTTTTCCTAAACCTAGTTTAGCACACCCAGTTGCATGAAACATACAAGAACATTAAACAATCATATTTTATTTTCATCATTCTTGCTGTATTCTTCAATCTTCCTGAACTGATGTCACTATTTCCTTTGATCCTTCTATATAATTAGGCCAGCTAATGTTCCTGAAGGTGCTCATATTCAATGGGAAATTGAGCTTCTTGGTTTTGAGATGCCAAAGGTAAGCCACATATATGCAGTTTCCTTTTGAGTATTTATCCATAATTCTGTTTTTGCTATTTGGATGACATTCATTTAGCCTTTAGCAACTCTTGGGGTTAGCGGACTTTGGAGTTATTATTTATAGGATTTTTAAATTATTATCTTAGAGAAACTGGAAATTGTTCTGAATTCATCTTTGAAGTTCTAGTTTTTCCTGTATCATTATGTGTTAAAAGATTAAGCTATATTCATATTGCAGGATTGGACTGGTATGGATTTTCCAACTATAATGGGTGAAGCAGAGAAGATTAGAAACACAGTATGTATTTACCTGTTCAGTGCTGTCTTTGAACACCTGCAATTTTTCATCTTTATGCACTGGCTCCATGTCTACATTTGTTGAGAGTCTTGTGAACAACTTGGAACCATGGTGATTTCTGTTGTTTAGGGAAATAGGCTCTTCAAAGAAGGAAAGTTTGAACTTGCCAAGGCAAAATACGAGAAGGTAATATGTCCTCACTTATTCAATATGTTGCATTTTGGGAGTCTAAACTTTTTATTTTTACTTTTTTATGCTTTTGGTTGTATCAAACTGAATTTACATTGCTTGCAACTGGTAACTGAATCTATTTGCTGGCATCTCTTCTGTTTTGGTTGGTGATGTCATCTGAAATCAAGTTCATTTTTCAATTGTTCATAGGACTGTATAAGAAAAAGCAAACTTTTTTCAACAGGTGCTTAGGGAATTTAATCATGTTAATCCACAAGATGATGAAGAAGGGAAGGTTTTTGTAAATACAAGAGTAAGTTGTCCTCTCCTAAGAGCAACCAAAACAAGTTGATCGATCATATTTATTTTAAACCATCATATAACAATTTCATTGATTTTTTTCCCTCTGTGTTATGAAGAATTTGTTAAATCTAAACTTGGCTGCGTGCTACCTCAAAATGGGAGAATGCAAAAAGTCCATTGAGTATTGCAATAAGGTATCTTTAGGTGCTTTAAATCAGAATGTTCTTTTCTTTGTTTTTGCTTGATTGGCTTAAACATTTGGTGCTCTCTTTTGTCATGGAAATCATATTTCTAGAATAGGATTATTGCTCAGCGATTAAGGTGGATGTGACTGCTCACATTGTCACCTTAGATTTTGTATATGCTAGGAGCAGCAAATTAGATTTTAGGACTCTAGGATTTGCGACCTTTGGGGATTGTAAACACCATTTGGTGTGTAGTTGGCACTAGATTGAGTTCTTTTATAAAATGATGTAAAATTTTGCTTCCTGAGGCATCGTACCTTTCTCCAACTAATCTGCAGGGAAGGTTAAGTAGGTCAGTCTCCATTAGCATATCAATACTTAGGGTTTGGGGTCGCAACTGTTATTTGGGCTTCCATTTAGAAATATTTGATGATGGATGCCATTGTCTATGATTATCCTCCATATGTTTAAAGAACAGGCAGATGATGCTAATGAAGCGCGCATGCATATGAAAATTTCAACTTAACAGAGTTTACTCTGAATGCAATGCTCCTTTTTCTGTTACTCATCTTGCTGAACAATAGCGTATGGATGTTTGATTATCTAGGTTTTGGATGCAAATCCTGCACATGCCAAGGCTCTCTACCGACGTGGAATGGCCTACATGACAGATGGAGATTTTGAGGAAGCAAGATGTGATTTTGAAACGGTAGCACATGCAGGTTTTACTTTAGTGTAACATTGTTAATTAATTAGCATTTATTTTCTAAACTTGCTTCTGGATGCTGCTAGATGATGAAAGGTGACAAGTCATTGGAACCTGAGGCAATGGCAGCACTGCAAAAGCTGAAGCAGAAAAAGCAGGTATGTTAAATGCGAAAATGTTCTATTTCTTATTTCAGATGGAGAACAGGTGCTTCATATCTTTATGCATACCTACCATTTAATGAGCAGGAAGTTGAGAAGAAGGTGCGTAAGCAATTTAAAGGATTATTTGACAAAAAGCCAGGTGAAATTGCAGATGTTGGAATTCAAGATACAGAAGAAAGGAGTACAAGTGAAAATCAGAAGAAAGATAATCAGGAAGATTCCGATGGGATTGAGGAAGAGGCCTTGCTTCAAGATGCTGCAGCACCTAGAGGAGGCTGGTTCTCCCACATATGGCCTACTGGTAGAAAACTGTTTTCAGCTCTTGGGTTTCAAAGATGTACAATATTGTGACATGGGATTGCACGGTTATGAATTCCCCATCTTGTTATACTTGAGAATCAGCGATATTTTCATATGCACTAACAGGCGTAGTGATATAATAAAATTTCTCTTCAAAGGGAATAAAGATGGATTCTGTTCTAGACTTTATACACAAAAACAATGATAGACGTCATTTTGAAGGTTAATGTTAGAAGATTGCAAAATGGTGGAAGGTTCAGACTTTTCTGTTGTTCTATCTAGTAAGTAGCTTAATGCAAATGGTAACAAGCTTCAGCTTGAAGGAGATATGAAAGAGTGGTTTTACATGATGGATAGTGTATTGGATTTTTGCTTGGCAGACTGAATTCTGTTTAGGGATGCATTCCATTTAACGTTAGTAAAAGATTTACCAGGCCTATGTTTTCTTCTCTTTTTTTTGTTATATATATATATATATATATATTAGGGATCAAATGCCTTAAACAGTTTAGGGATCCCCTTTGCTGGCATGCCCTGCAAGTCAACTAAGCATCATCAGGGATTAGAACCAGTATTAGATCCCTAAACTGTTTGTCCTGAAAGCACTTCAATACTCGCAAGTCACAACTTGTGAGAGTTCTACGGCATTTGATCAGAAAATGAGAAAACCTTTGGAAATTCAGCAAAAACAAACAAGATATGTGGATTTGAGTACTAGGGTGAAAACTTTGCTCATATCTAGAGGTGTGTAGTCCCTCCAGCCCAAATATTTCCCAAACTTTCCTCACCCCGTCCTAGTAGATATAATCCTATATACCTCTTTCATAACTGAAAAGGTACATTTTGTTCACCCTTTTGTTAGATTGTATTAATGCATATAAACATTTTTTTTTCAAACAAATAGGGTATCTATTAGAACAATTTTTACATCATTCAAATCAAATTAAGCTTGATTTGATTTTTTTTTTTCTGAAAATAGAATATTTATTGATAATTGCAAGTGATATAATAACACGTAAAATGTAAAAAAGAAAAAGGAAATTGCACGAGCAACTAAACTTGTTGAAATTTAAAATTTTAAAAAACAAGCAATGTAATTAATTATTAGAGGTTTATTATAGGCTGATGCATAGTTTCACTTTTGAACTTTATAAGATTAATTTTTAACACTTTTCAATTTTTATTGTTTTCTATTTAACCTTTAAATTATTATTTTGTGCCTTTTTCAACCTTAAATTGTACTTTAACTCATACCATATGGAAATAGATAAACATTTGATTGCAAATGATTTTGAACGTCTAAAATGCTAAAAATTGTTAAAAATTACCTTTAAAATTATAAAAGTAAAATTAAAAATTAATGAAGAAAGTAAGGAAAAATTTATTGTCAATTATATTATCTCTTTTAGTTAAGCATTATTTTAGTTCATATCAACATTAGTTTACAAAATATGTTGATTTTATGCATTAAATAGATTTAAAATAAAAATGTGAAAGTTAAATAGAAATAATAAAAGTTTAGAGCGTCCTATAAAGTTAAAAGGGTCAAACTATGCATTTGGCAGTTTATTATATGATAAATATTGGACTACCGTCCACAATCATATATAACATATATAAGATGTCAGTCGCCTACAACATATATTAATTAATAAATAAACTCATTTTTAGAGTTTAACTTATTATGATTATTTGTCTTTATTTTGGACATATATGTTACAATACTAATTAATCTTCAACCACCAAAGAAGCACAAGGTTTAGTTTTTCTCTATCAATTTGATGGCACGTAATTGTGGTTACATGTTCCTGAACAACCATTCACACAGTTTTTCACTTGATTCAGATCTGAAAAAAATAAATAAAATAAAAAAAAAACAAAATTAATTATACACAATTCAAAGTAATATTTTTAATAGAATATTGCTTTAGAGTTAAAAAGTTACTTATGAAATCTATATGGTTGGATTTGAATTAATCGAAATTATTATAACTATCAAATGTTAGAGGGAGAGAGGGAGAGAGATTTAATTACCAAGGTTTTCTTTAGTGATGAGCTTGGAGCACAAGGATGTAGCACAACCAACAGTACAAAATTGATAAGTAGCAGTGGCGTCAGGTGCGTGGAACATGCACTTAATAAAGCAACCGGTAGGGCAAGTTGGAATCCATGGAGCACCAGCAGCGCATTGTAACAGACAGTCCGTCATGCATCTTTTGAAATTCTTAAACAAAGCATTGGACTGCCCTGCAAGCATCCCAACCACCACAAACATCAACACAAATGTCAATGCGTTTTTCTCCATAATGGTACTATCTAATCTCTTGCAATAATATTTTTTTTCCTCAAGTTGATATTCTTCTTGATTCGTCATGAAGTAGCTACTGCTTATATAGCTGGGGTATGATGGACATGCATCACTATGCATTTATGCTTAATTGGAAACTGTATCAAGTGATATTGGACCAAATATATCTAACTTGGCAAAAAATCTTAATAAAATGAAACTATATAATATATTAAGAAGAACAAAATAATCTGAGGAAGTATACAACCAAAAAAATGAATTCCTGAGTGAGCTATATATATTGTTGAGTAAGGGCTGTTGCAATTATTCCATAAATAAAAAATTTAATTAATTACCATGCAATGAACAACCTATTAAAGAAATTTTTTACTTTTCCTTTTCTCTGTAAATTATCTTTAAAAGATAACTTTATAATTGGTTATATAATAGAATTATGACATAAGAATAAATATAATTGATAATTTTTTGGTCTAAACTGCTAGTATGTATAATCTATTAATTTAATGCAATTATATATACCACACCTTAAATTTAAGATATAGTGAAATAACTTTTCTATCAACTGATTCTAGCGGTTATTGGTAAATTTTACCATATTTTATTTAACAGTAGTTTATATAAAAATTTAACATCTACCAACTAATCTGTGAAATAGTTATTCAATATATGGGAACTAACAAGCAAGCACTACCTTCTGTTATTTCATAAACTGAATTAAGATGCATTTTTAAAATTAGGATTTGTAGTACTATGAAGAGGGATGAAATTGAATACTGTATCATTAATTTGTTGTTGTTGTTGTTGTTGTTTTTTTTTTTTTTTCTGAACTTGTGTTTTTTTATTAATACCTATAGGATCATGATCTGCTAGTTACAAAGGGGGAATTTAGCTTATTAATATAAAAAATGAAAAAACATTTTTTTAAAGTACACTATATAATTATTTGGAAACCAAATTCTCCTTGGAAAAATTTATATAAGCATATTAAATGAATGACTACTGCAATTTATTCTCCTAAAATTTCTTAGTACTTATAGTCTTGTTATGCATATACTCTCATTTTTGAAAATGTTGATTCTCCAAAATTGGATTGACTGAAAAAAATTTTTTCAGGAAATTTTTATTCTTTTAGAAAAATGGTGAATTGACCAAAATATTCTCACAAAACATTTGCAATTTTGTTTGGGTACAATACATGGCAAAGCCTAAGAAAGATTAAGGAATAACTAATCTGCTGTAACCAACTCCAACTTATCATGCAAAATCCACTCAGGAACACCCGGAGGAGGCTCTATCATTCTGTGACGTCCTAGTTTCGAAGCCGATGCACTAGATGCCATAAAATCAGCAGCATTTTTAGATTCACGATAGATATGCTGCAGCCTAACCATCCACTGTCTTTGAAGAAGAGCTCTAATCGACTGAATCAGAGGCGTATGAGCATCCACCTTCCCAGAATTGTTCGTCACCATGTTGGAGGCACATTGGCTATTAACCTCCAACTGAACCTTTTTATATCCAAGATCCCATGCAACTCTTCAAACATTCCCCATAACTCAGCACCGGTAATTAAGCAGTATCCCAACTTCGAAGAGAAGCTAGCTTTCCAATTTCCGAATTCATCTCTAACAATACGTCCTGGTACTGCTCTTTGAGTGGAGCTATAGAAGGCTCCATCCGTATTGATTTTAATCCATTGCCATCGGAGGTTTCCAGCTCAAACATTACATGTGATTTAAGCCTACCGGCCCCATTAAATAGCCCCAAATTCATAATACTGCTCCTGACTTCTTGTGATCTACACACAATATCCAGAATTTTATCTCCAGACCAAGGCACATCCCGAAATAATTTACAATTTCTCCAAAACTAAATCCTCAATATAGTAACTCCAAAGACACATGCCCACCCTTATTCTCGAGTAATGTTGATGTTGTTGCTCAAATTAGAATAAATTCACTCCTTAAGCTCAAATTCAAAGAAGCAATCCACCTTGTTTTGAGGAACCAGTTTCAACCAAACATTTCTGGCATGGCGACAATCTCTCAAAGCATGTAATACAGACTCCTCACCCACTAAGCATAAACTACAAGTAGATGAGCTACTAAAATGTCGTCGAGTTCTTTCCATGTCAGTTAACAGCCTCTCTTTGGAAGCAAGCCACATGAATGTACGAATTCACCGAGGACCTTGCCAAAGCCGAATGGATTCCAAAGATGATTGCCCATAACATCAGCTGAATCATTAAGTTTCTCATATGCTGACTTAATAGAGAACATACTGTTAAAAATAAAAAATGGCTGCACCGAAACCAAAAAGAAAAAAATATATAGATTCAAAATTTGCTGCACCAAACAACAACTTTTGTTGAAAAAATAAATATTTCCATGACTATGAATATCCATGGCACGGACAACGAAAAACACAATAAGAAATATAAGTACAAGTGTTTAGTGCTGTATAGAAGAGAGTGAGAAAGTGAGTTGATGAGTTGAGTGTTTTTGAAAGTTATCTCATTTTGGAGAAAAATATATAGAGAGTGTGTTTTTTCTTATTTCAAGAGAGAGTATTATTGTTCTCTCCTTGGATTATATAGAGAGAAAATTATTTGCAACTCCTAGTCTTACCCATGGTTTTTCCCTAATTTGTTTGGAGTTTTCCACGTTAAATTTTGGTGTTCTTTTTCTTGTTGCTATTATCGGGTTTAGTAGTCACGAATTATTATGCTATTAAATTACTTGTCCTAACAAAATTCTATCTAGGAGTGTAGTACTTAAGTGGATCATTGTGACCTACCATACTTTCCTGGGAATTTACTTTGTAGTGATTTTTTAGTACAATTGTTTAAACTCTATTTACTTGTGCAATAGTTCTCAAAAGTTGTGTTATATATTTTCTTGAATTTTATCATTTCATTTATTTTAACTGCAATTTGCTCTATTTCATTCACAATATGATCCTCAATTTTCACAATAAGTGGTATCAAAGTATCTGGTTTGTGAATAGTGATAGAAGCAATGGCGGTAAAGTATGAGATTGAAAAATTTCATGGGAAAAATTTCTCATTGTGAAAATTAATGATGAAGGCAATATTGAGAAAAGATAATTACTTAGTGGCTATCAGCAAAAGGCCGAAAGAATTCACAGATGACAACAAATGGAAAGAAATGAATGAGAATGCTATTGTAGATCTTCATCTGGCATTAGCAGATGAGATATTATTAAGTGTTGAAGAAAAGAAAATTGCAAAGGAGATTTAGGATCCGCTCACTAGACTCTCTAAGGCCAAGTCAATCCACAATAAAATTTTTCTTAAAAGGAAGCTTTACACTCTTTGAATGGCAGAATCTACTTCAATGACAGAGCATATAAATACTCTGAATACTTTATTTTCCCAACTCATATCGTTAGGATATAAAGTAGAGGCAAATGAACGTGTTGAACTTCTACTTCCAAGTTTGCCTGATTTGTATAATCAACTTATAATCAACTTGATAAATAATCTTTTCATAGATTATCTAGTCTTTGATGAAATTGCAGCTGCTATCTGGGAGGAGGAAAGCAAGCACAAAAATAAAGAAGACAAGATGGTGAATTTGCAATAACCAGAGGCTTTGGTGGTGATGAGAGGGAGATCAACAGAACCTAGCTCTAGTAGGAGGCAGAGACAAGGCAGATCAAAATCAAAAAGAATTTTAAGTGCTATAGTTGTGGCAAAAAAGTTCATTTGAAGAAGAATTGTCAGAATCTAAAAGATTCTAAACCTCAAGGAAATGTTGCAAGTATATCAGATGATGGCATCGCTTTATGCAATGAAGCTGTGATGACTAGCACATATAGAAAGAAATTTTCTGATGTGTGGATTTTGGACATAGCAGCTATCTGGCACATGATCGGTCGAAGAGATTAGTTTTCTTATTATGAACTTATCTCAAAAAGATCAGTGTACACAGTTGATAATCGTCCTTTAATGATCGTCAGTATTAGAACCATTAAATTGAGGATATATGATGGCACAATTCACACAATTCAAAATATGCAGTATGTGGAGGGCTCAAATAAAAATCTACTATCTATAGGAGTGGTAGATAGTCTATGGTACAAGGTTGAAATCGAAAAGGGAATTATGAAAATAATTTGAGGCTCGCTCTTACTAATGAAGGAATAAAAAATAGTTGTAAATTTGCATATGTTGATGGGAGATACTTTATAGCAGGTACAAGCATATGTTGCTTTAGATGATTCAAGTGAAAAGTCTATAATGATGTGGGACTACAAACTTGGCCATATGTCAAAACAAGGAATGAAAATTCTAGCCGTGCAGAAGCTACTTCCTGGTTTCACAAAGGTATGCTTACCCTTTTGTGAGCATTGTCTTACAAGCAAGTAGCACCATGTGAAGTTCTACACATCTAATTCTAGAAGCAAAATTATTCTAAAATTGGTTCACTCTGATGTGTGGCAAGCACCAGTACCGTCCTTAGAAGGAGTAAAGAACTTTATGTCTTTTATTAATGACTACTTTAAGAGATGTTGGGTGTATCCCATCAAAAGGAAAGTTGATGTGTATGAAGTCTTCAAAGTATTCAAAGCGTGGGTAGAACTTGATTATAGAAACAAGATCAAGTGTTTGAGGATAAATAATGAAGGAGAATATACCAGTGAAGAATTTGATAAATTTTACAAGTAGGAAGGCATCAAAAGGCAGTTCACTACAATATACACTCCTCAACAAAAGGAGTGGTAGAGCGAACCTTGTTAGAAAGAATAAGGGCAATATTGGGAGCTGCAGGTATAGAAAAGTCATTTTGGGCAGAAGCAATCAACATCGCCTGTTATGTGATAAATAGGTCACCATCAATTATAATTAAGTTAAAGACACCTATGGAGATATGGACTGGTAAACCTGTTAATTATTCAAACCTTAATATATTTGGAAGCCCTATATACGTGATGTATAATGCCTAAGAAACTACAAAACTGGATCCAAAATCTAGAAAATGCATATTCGTAGGATATGTAAAAGGAGTTAAGGGGTATCGCTTATGGGATCCCACTGCCCATAAGGTCATCATTAGTAGAGATATTATGTTTACATAAGATAAGTTGTGAGAAAAATGTGATAGTAGCATATCAAAAGATAGTTTAGAGACTACAATGATACAGGTGGAACAAAATGATTCTTCTGAAGTAGTACGAGAAAATGAAGAATGAGAACTAATTGAGTTTGAAGAAACTAGAGTTCGACAGATAACTCGTAGCAGAAAAGCACCAGCTTGGCATTTTGATTATATTATGGAGAGTAATATTGCATACTGCTTTCTAATAAAGGATGGAGAGCCATTAACTCTTCAAGAAGCATTAGAAAGTCTAAAAGCATCTTAGTGGATGGTAGCAATACAGGAAGAAATTGAAGCTCTATATAAGAATCAGACTTGGGAACTTGTGTCGTTACCATAAGGAAGAAAGCCAATTAGTAACAAATGGGTCTACAAGATCAAGCATAATAGCGATGATTAAGTGGAGAGGTATCGTGCAAGATTAATGGTACAAAGTTATGCTCAGAAAGAAGGCATTGACTTCAATGAAATATTTTCCCCTGTGGTCCAACTTACAGTAGTTCTAGTGGTCCTAGAGATGTATGCTACATTTGATTTACATCTAGAGTAATTAGATGTGAAAAATGCTTTTCTTTATGGAAATCTTAAATAAGAGATTTATATGCTCCAACCAAAAGGTTTTGAAGAACAAGGAAAAGAGAACTTGGTTTATAGGTTGAACAAATCTTTATATAGCTTAAAACAAGAGCCGAGATGTTGGAATAAAAGATTTAATTCCTTCATCATAAGCCTTGGATACAACAGACTTAATGCAGATCCCAATCCTTATACATATTTTAAAAGGTAAAGTGAAAATGACTTTATCATTTTATTATTGTACATTGATGACATGTTAGTAGCAGGCCCTAATAAAGATTATATCAAAGAATTGAAGGCATATTTGGCTAGGGAATTTGAGATGAAGGACCTAGGACTGGCAAACAAGATTCTATAGATGCAAATTCACTAAGACATAAATGATAGGAAGAATTAGCTACTCTAGAAAAATTACTTAAAGAAGTGTTGACCTTAGCAATAATCAATTTTAATTTTGATCTTAATAAATTTAATTTTGAGCATTTAATTTTTTGTTTAAGTGTGTATAAGTTAGGACTCTATTAGAAGTTAAAATGAAGTATGATTATCTTAGTTTGATTCGACCTCTAAGATTCAATGAGGCTTTTAACATCCTTAGAGCTTTATAATGAGAAAATTATCTTTTTCACATTTGAATTAGACATCTTGAGCTTTCTGAATTGGGCTTACTTGTCAAAATTCGATTTCGTTTGGGTATGCAAATATTGAGTTGAAATCAACGTTTACAGTTGCTATTTTAGATTGTATAACTTTTAGTATTTTAGACATATCTTAAGCTACAGAAGTCAAATTGAGGTAATTAGAAATGATATGAAAAGATAAGTCAAATAGCTACAACTTTAATGAAGAAAGTTTAGGAAAATTCAAACTTCTTCAATATAAAATCATAGGTTCAACTTGTGCACAACTGTCTAACAGTAGTCTGCACTTTAGATTGCATAGCTCTTAGTATTTTGGACATATCTTAAGCTATAAAAGTTTAATTGAGTGATTAAAAATGATATGAAAAGTTAAGTCAAATATCTAAAACTTTTATGAAGAAAGTGTGGGCAAAATCAAACATCTTTAGTAGTCAATTACGATTTCAATCTATGCATAACTGTTTGACAATATCATTTTTAATAATTCAAAATTATAAACATCAAATTCAAAATATAGACATTGGACACATTATTTGCACCTCTAACTGCTATATTTTTGAGTGTTTGTTTATATAAACACATCTAGAGCTGAATGGAAGTTAAAAAACTTATTTATCATTCATTCTTTCTTAAGCTTTCAATTGAGCTCTTAAATTCTCTTAGACAATTCTTTGTTTGTATAACTCTTGTGAGAGTTATTTGTGTGTTAGAAATAGAATTTCTCTTCATCTTAAATCTTGGGATAAATTAGAAGGGAAGTGAGATTTATTTCTAAAGGAATTAATTTAAGTGTTGTCCATTGAAACACTTGGGATTTGGTTTGTGAGTAAGCCTTGAAAACTCAAGTTGTAAAGTTGTAAAAGTGAGCCATAAAACTCTTATGTAATCTCAATCTTGTGAGTAAGATTGTAAGATATTGAAAATCCTAATTTGGGGATAAGTTAGGTGGAGATGTAGGATTGTTGTTGAATTCGAACTCCTTAAATTTTTGTGTTATTCATTCTTCCTTCTTAACTTCCATTCAATTCTTGAAAATAATTTTTTTAATTTCTCTTTTTTATTTGATAGTTCTATACACCTCCTCTTTAGAACTCTTTTCAGAAAGTTTTATGGCGATTCAACATGCAAGATTGTAAAACAATTTCAATGCCACTTCCTATTAATTTTAAGTTATCCTCCAATATGAGTCCTAGCAGTAAAATAGAGATGATGGAAATGTCTCGAGTACCGTATGCATCAGCAGTAGGAAGTTTAATATTCACTATAATCTGTATAAGACCATATATAGTAGGAGTGGTTAGTCGATACATGGCGAATCCTGGTAGAGAGTATTAGAATACTGTGAAGAGGATTCTAAGATATATCAAAGGAACCTTAGATATTGCATTATGTTATAAAGGATTAGACTTTGTTATTAGAGGATATGTCAACTCTAATTATACAGGTGACTTGGATAAAAACAAATCCATAATGGGTTATGTGTTTATACTTATTAGCAGTACTATAAGTTAGGTATCAAAATTGCAATAAGTTATGGCTATGTCAACAATGGAAGTAGAATATGTGGCAGCTACACAAGCTAGTAAAAAAGCAGTTTAGTTGAAGATGGCAATGGAAGAACTCGGGCACAAACAAGAGAAAGTGACAGTCAAAGTGCCTTGCATCTCATAAGAAATCCAGCCTTTCATTCAAAGTCAAAACACATTCAAGTTTAATATCACTTTGTTTAAGAGAAAGTGGAAGAAGGAACTGTTGATTTTTAGAAAATTCATACCAAAGAAAATCTTGCAGATTTCTTGACAAAACCTATCAATAGTGACAAGTTTGTTTGGTGTCGATCCTCATGCAGTCTAATAGAAACATAAGCAACATGAAAAAGCAAGATAGAAAGAATGGTGTGAAGATGTGACTGATCCTCAATCAAATTTTCAAGTGGGAGATTATTAAAAATAAAAAAATGGATGCACTGAATTCAACTAAAAAGAATATATATATATATATATATATATATATATATATATATATATAGAGCCAAAAGTTGTTGCACCAAGTAATAACTTTTGTTAAAAAAGCAAACATTTCTATGGCTATAAATAGTAATGACATGGACAACGAAAAACACAACAAGAAATAAAAGCACAAGTGTTTAGTGCTGTGTAGAAAAGAGTGACAGAGTGAGTTGATGAGCTGAGTGTTTTTGAGAGTTATCTCCTTATTGGGAAAAATATATAAAGAGTGTGTTTTCTCCTATTTCAAGAGAGAGTGTTATTGTTCTCTCTTTGGGTTATATAGAGAGAAAGTTGTTTGTAATTCCTATTATTTTTCATAGTGAAATTCTTCTAGTCTTGCCTGTGATTTTTCTCTAATTTGCTTGGGGTTTTCCACATTAAATTTTGGTGTTCTCTTTTTTGTTGCTATTGTCGAGTTTAATGGTCACGAATTATTGTGCTATTAAATTATTTGCCTTGGTGAAATTCTGTATAGGAGTGTGGTACATAAGTAGACCATTATGACCTACCACACTTTCCTAGAAATTTACATTGTGGTGTTTTTTTAGTACAATTGTTTATACTTTATTCATTTGTGCAATAGTTCTCAACAGTTGTATTATATATTTTCTTAAATTTTGTCATTTCAATTATTTTAACTATAATTTGCTCTATTTTATTCACAATCTGATACTCAATTTTTACAACACATACTTGATGAAGTGAGACCCCAATAAGATTGATTGTCTTCCTCATTCCAACTTTGAGTTTGATAGCCCGCAATTTTCAAGATGCACGAATGAGGAAGGGCATGAGCAAACATCCTCGAATTCTAGTAATTATCTGTCACAAATGTGCTTGTACATTTAAGCTTATTTGATCCTAAGGAATATTATTTGTTGGTACTTCAATCAAAGGTGTATTAGTAACTTAGTAATCCAACCAAAATCTAATTCATTTTGCATTACCAACCGCCCAATGAGTTCCTTCAATGACATGATTCCATAACCTACTTACCGCTTTCGGGCTATTTATCATTTTAGGGGAAACAAAATTTATTTCTCAATTTATGGTGGTTTTAAAATTTATTCTCATTTTATGGTATTTTACTTGAAATAGCGTTTTGCTATTGTTTCACCTAGAGAATGCTACTTTGATTAGCGTTTTGATACTGTTCGATTATGACTACAATTATTAAAAAAATGATTCTTATTTATATTTTAATTAATTATTTTTAATACATTAATTATTAATAACAAATTTTTTATTTAATTATTTTCACAAATTAGCTACTCTTATTATTATTCATACAAATTTATAATAACTTTTATATAATTTTAGTATGTAAATCTATGTAATTATTGTTATTATAATTACTATTTTAAATTATCTTAATTATACGGAACATTTCAATAAAATAACTATAACTATTGATTATTATTGTTGCTAATAATAATATTATTATTATTATTAAATTAACAATCATTACATAATGATTAGTCTCTAAATATTATTAAAATTAACATAATCACAACTCAATAATTAGGTACTCTTTATAATATTTAAAAAGTTAACATAATCATTATACAATTATATATATATATATATATATATATATATATATATATATATATATATATATATCATGAGAGAGAAATTGTTTAAAAATAGGATTACAATTATTGAAACATGATGGGTCATGTGACTACAATTATTAAAAAAAATTAAAAATACAAAACGTCACTTGGAGTACCGTTTTGTACATTACATTACTTTAAGTAGTGTTTTGTACCATTTTTCTATGTCAGACTACTAACTCAACTAAAATCACTATAAAATAAAAAATATTTTTTTATTTCATCATATGAATGAGAACAAGTTTTAAAACTATCATGTAAATAATTTTTTTCCAATAAAATGGTAAATAGGCACCGCCTTCCATAACACCGAGCCATACCTAAAAGGAAGCATTGCCAGCATTTGGTTTACATGAAAGTTGTATTTGCTGTAAAGAACTTTGACCTATAGAGACTATTGTTGCCAAATAATGCTCCATCCAATCTTCATTAACAAAACATCATTCATTAATTGCAGTTTTTAAGCCCTAGCCCATTGAGTCCCACTGCACTAAGTTTATTCTCTTTTCAGCTGAATTGGATAACTAAATAAAGTTTCGACACTGTTGCTCAATTTTATCACAAACATGGCCTGGAAGTTTGGTTGATTACATCGCATAGACTGGTAGTGCCCCTAGCATTGATTGAGCTAATGTAACTCTTCTTGCTAAAGAAAGCGCTGAACCATTCCACACCGTTAACTTCTGATGTACCAACCATAAGTTTGACGAGTGATTCTGGCGTGAAGTAGCGGCATCCCGACATATCTTCCAAGATCAGTTGTCTTTGCTATATCTAATGCCGTCACCAATGAACTAGAATTTCTTTGATTAACACTTTGAGAGAATCGAACCCTTGATTTTGCAAGGTTAATGACCTAACCCAACCATTCATAAAATGAACTCAATACTGACTTAATCACCTCTACTTGATGTAAGGATGCCTCAGCAAAAAAGTAGAAGATAAAAAAAGGAAATGGGCGGGCCATGCTTGCCCAAATAACTGTTCACCGCTTTGTTGATCCCTTATGCCAATCTTCAATACACAAAGAAGACTTCCATGGTCGGTGAAGAAACACATCTCATAATGGCCCTTATAATCTCCATCAGTAAACCTATATCCACTCGAGTTTCTTGAATAAATTCCCAACGCAACATGTCATAAGCTTTTGCCAAGTTGATTTTTATCACCATAAGTTCTTTTTTACCCTGTTTCATCTCATAGAGTGCATAACCTCCTAGTTTATTATGATATTGTCTATAATATGCCTACCAGACACAAAGCTAGTTTAAGTCGGGCTTACCAGATAGTTCATGAGAGGCTTAATTCTGTTGACAATCAACTTTGTAGCTTACATTACATAAGTTTATGGGTCTGTAATCTTGGATCACCGAGGGATTTTCTTTCTTAGGAATTGATGGTCCATGAAAATCTCACTAGTCAAAAGGTCAACAAAAATTGAAAAATTTTGTCTCATATGCTATGTCGGAGGCATTGACTTATTTACTGTACTTGCTGATCTTGTGACTCATACACCTTCTACACAAAGAAAAGGAGACATTCCCTAGACAGATTACTCCAAAATTCTCTTGGGTAGTAGACTCTATCTACGGGGTTTGGACACAGCTGTAAAACATATTAAATGCAGCAATCAATCAATCACTGTGACTTTGATACATACGGCTTCCCAAAATGCAGGATATGATACCTCTAACCTCTAACCTCTAACCAACTAATTTCAGCCAATCAAAAGAAGCCATTCTTACCTACCCCTCACCATATGAAAAGGTGAAGGAGAATAGAGGTTCCAACTTTTCTCTCTCTAAATAACTACTTGCTCTTCACGTTACATGTTCATTTTCTCCCTTTGTTTTCTTCTCTTCTTTCTACTTTCTTAACAAAATATTTATTTTATAAGGAGATGACTTCTTTTTCCTTTTATCGTGTGTGATATTCTACTATATTTAATTATTTTCTTTGTCTAGCCTTATTGAACTAAGTTTATCTTAAGCATCAGAGGGGTTTTGGGTCAGCTCGAACCCTCTTCAGTTTATCCTTTACTTTTTTACAGACCATCTGGATGAGTTGGAGCTGAGATGTTGGAGCAGACCAATTATGTTGGCGCTATCTGTGGGAATAAAGGGGTAATCCTAGTCATGATTCTTTTATTTTCTAAAAAACTCTCATTTGCTAATTTAATGTAGGCTTGAGTTAGATAAGGAGAGATACAAAATATGGGTGCATGATGTAGTCTAGTGAATAGTGCTATAGTAAGTTGCAAAGTGGACAGAGATTTGCTTTTGTTTATAGAGATAAGAGGGAGAAAGAAGGGTAAAAGGTTGATTTATGGCTGGTTCAAATGCTTCTAAAAGGATGAAGATGAAGGTAATGGAAGAGGATTCCCTGGAGGGAGTTTCAATCGTTAACAAACAGTGGAGGTATCTAACTAGAAAGGAGAACACCTATTATGAGATAAGAGGAAGGAGAATGTGAAGGTCGGAGTGTAAGTAGGAACATATCTTAACCACATTAAGGGAGTCATTTGAATACTTCCTGAGAGAGACATGACTCTGAAGGCTATTCAGGAACCCCTGACCAGGTGATACCAATTAGGAGGAACCGACTCCCATCCCAGGCAGTAAAGAATAATTTAGAAAAGCAGTTTAGGAAATTTTTGGAGTGGAAGGAAATGAAGGAGAAACAACCCAAACTGCCGAGTCTGGCGGATCATATGCAATCTCCTTTCTCTGAGGAGATAAAACGAGAGCCTTTCCTAGCTAAATTCAAATTGCCTATCTTGCCCATTTATGATGAGACAACCAATCCTCGAGATTATATGATTAAATTCAAGACCCATGTGGAGTTCTACACACATTCCAATGCTATCTTATGCAAGCTCTTTCCATAACCTTTACACATTCAGCCCAGTCATGGTTCAATAATCTTCCACCAGGTAGCATTCGCTCCTTTACTGATTTCGATAGACAATTTATTAGCAGATTTTTATCCATCATACATGTACAGAGGGAAATCTCCTTTCCAAAATAAAGAGGGAAGCTTGAGGGATTGTATTGCTCATTTTAATATGGAGGCTTTAATGATTCTAAATTTAGAACATTCTCGGGCTATAGAAGCTGTCATGAAGGGAACTACTAAACCTAAGAGCATCCAAAATAAGGTGATCTATCATATTCATTTTAAATATCTCATCATATAATAATTTTATTTATTTTTTCTCCTTTGTGTTATGAAGAATTTATTAAATCTAAACTTGGCTGCGTGCTACCTCAAAATGGGAGAATGCAAAAAGTCCATTGAATATTGCAATAAGGTATCTTTAGGTGCTTTAAATCAGAATGTTCTTCTCTTTGTTTTTGCTTGATTGGCTTAAACATTTGGTGCTCTCTTTTTTCATGGAAATCATATTTCGAGAATAGGATTATTGCTTAGCAATTAAAGTGGATGTTACTGCTCACATTATCACCTTAGTTTTTGTACGTGCTTAATTGGATATGAACAAGAAAATAGAGGATATGTTGTTTAGCATTGTTTCTTTTACTTGCTCGCCATATATGCTAAGAGCAGCAAATCAGACTTTACGACTCTAGGATTTATGACCTTTGGGGATTGGAAACACCATTTGATGTGCAGTTGGCACTAGATTGAGTTCTTTTATAAAATGATGCATAATTTTGCTTCCTAAGGCATCATGCCTTTCTCCAATAAATCTGTAGGGAAGGTTAGGTAGATCAATCCCCATTAGCATATCAAAACTTAGGGTTTGGGGTTGCAACTGTTATTTGGGCTTCCATTTAGAAATAAGATAGTTTATGATTTGATGATGGATGCCATTGTGACATTGTTTATGATTATCCTACATATGTTTAAGGAGCAGGCACATGATGCGAATGAAGCACGCATGCATATGAAATTTCAACTTAACAGAGTTTACTTTGGACGTAATACTGCATTTCTATTACTCATCTTGCTGAACAATAGTGTATGGTGTTTGATTATCTAAGTTTTGGATGTGAACATGCCAAGACTCTCTATAGACGCATAATGGCTTACATGACAGATGGAGATTTTGAGGAAGCAAGACGTGATTTTGAAACGGTAGCATATGCAGGTTATACTTTCGTGTAATATTGATAATTAATTAAAATTTATTTTCTAAACTTGCTTCTGGATACTGCTAGATGATGAAAGGTGACAAGTCCTTGGAACTTAAGGCAATGGTAGCACTGCAAAAACTAAAGCAAAAAAAGCAGGTATGTTAAATCCGGAAATGTTCAATTTCTTATTTCAGATGGAGAATAGGTGCTTTATATCTTTATGCATGCCTACCTTTTAATGAGCAAAAAGTTGAGAAGAAGGCGAGCAAGGAATTTAAAGGATTATTTGACAAAAAGCCAGGTGAAATTGTGGATGCTGGAAATCAAGATACAGAAGAAAAGAATATAAGTGAAAATCAGAAGAAAGATAATTTGGAGGATTCCGATGGCATTGAGAAAGAGGCGTTGCTTCAAGATGCTGCAGCACTTAGAGGAGGCTGGTTCTCCCATATATAGTCTACTGGTAGAAAACTATTTTCAGCTCTTGAGTTTTGAAGATGTACAATATTGTGACAGGGGATTGCACGGTTATGAATTCCCTTTCTTGTTATACTTGGGAATCAACAATATTTTCATATGCACTAACAAGAGCAGTGATATCTGTGGACACTTTCAGTTTGATTGGCCAATATTGTAACAAGAAAAGCCTAAAACCTCTCTAAAATAGACTCAGAAATCCAAACACCAAATCTAGGCCAAAATAGCAAGCCTAAGCCTCAAAAGACCAAGCCTGTAGCATTTTGGCCCAAAGTCCCAGATCTAACCTAGGTGAAGAGGTGATCATCTTAACGAAAATGTGTCATCTCTTCACCCTAGGCATCAGTGAGTCAGCGCCTCATCAAAGAGGCAGTGTCTCTTCACAGTCACCCTCTGCAGTATTAAATGTCATTAATGATAGTAGTTACGACCCACCTACCTCTGATTTGGGATGTTTTTGGATGCCAAAGAAAAGGAAAAAGTAAGAAAAAGAGAGAGAAGAGAATGGAGAATGATGAAAAGAAAATGTGAGCAGAGGCTTAAAAGGAAAATAGGAAGGAAAGGAAATGGGACTTTTTTAGACTTTTTGGGACTGAACTCTTTTAAACCTGAAAAATTTAAGCCTAAGAAAAAAACAGAGAGAAAGGGGAGAGAAAAGAGGAGAGGAAGAAAATAAGAGGAAGAAGAAGGAGACTTGGGGAGCTAAAAGACTTTATATCCTTGAGGAGTAGGATTTTCTTATATTCAAAGGACTTAAATCAATTAACCAAGCTCTAAGGGCTTAGTTAGAAGCATCAACTTCATTCAAATCAATGAGACTCCATATTTTCAAGTTTTAAGTTCTTTATTTCTTTAAAAGCTTTAAATTTTTACTTTCTTGCTTGTTTCCTTGAGTTTCATTGCTTATTTAAGGTCATAAATGAAGCATGATTGTATGAAATACTAAGTATTAATAGTTGATCTTTGTATATTTGTGTGAGCCTTCATTTATTTGCATGAATATTAATTTTTTTAGAATCTAAGAAATGTAGCTTGTCTCTATTTCTGTTGAAGAGGTGACACCTTCGTGTTGGCGATGCCTTTTTGAAGAGGCGTTGTCGCATCATCAGAATCTTGCACCATTTTATTTTATTTTTAATGCTTTTTTTGTATATTTTTGTATGATTTCCATGCTTGTTTTGTTATATATAATGATTTTATGTATGATTACTTTGTTGCTTAATAGATTATTATATAATATTATTGTGATTTTTGTATATAATGTTATTTTGATTATTATATAATACTATGTTATTATATAATGATTTTATGTATGATTACTATGTTGCTCAATAGATTATTATATAATATTATTGTGATTTTTATGGACTATTTTCTTATTTCATTTCCATTTTTTGTGAGTACTATTTATTAATTATTTTGATAATATCGTTATTTTGCAAGATGGGGCTAATTTGTGTTTATTGCAAGAATTATTTGGTGATTTTTAATCATCAAGTAGTTATTCTATTAATTAGTTCTTGAGAGGTTTTATTTATATAAATAATTAGTTTATTTTTGGTTTATGTATAGTTTATTTTTTGTTTATTTTACTTTTTCTTGAACAAAACATTGTAATCTTTAATCCTTACCCCTATTTATTTGGAATATATAGTTGTAAATTATTATTATTTATTTTATTTGTGATGTATGTCAGGCTATAACCATGAAAATGGGACTAATGTGCAAACTCAGGTTAAAATATAAAATTGGAAATCCATATTAAATAAGAAAATAATTTAATAATGAAAGATAATAAAATACAAAACACACACGAGAGGCCAACCGTAAGGTTGAGTGGGCATTCCAAAGGTCCATACCCAGTTTCCTAACCTGATCTCTAATGATGGCTTCTAGGAATCTCTATGGAATCCAGTTGTTGTACAGTGTGTCTCGACTTTTATTCGGGTGGCAGCTCTATCTCCATTTTGGGTCCCAAGCCCATTTTATATTTCCTAATGCACCCTAAGCTCACATAGTGCTGTGGTCGCCAAACATTTGGTTGCACACTTGATTTCGTCGTTCACTATGGAGACACTACCGGAGATAGAGAAACTGATTCTAAGTGTTTTATAATTTATTATCTTTGATTATTTCTTTTCCAAATTCTTTCATTCACTACACGTTTCCACACAATGTGCACACCAAGTCTTAAATAAACCAATAATAGTCTTTGCTTTGCTACCTGTGTTTCACTCAAACCTGGTGGTGGAGTATTCAGTTATTATCACTCATAGCACGTACTTATTTGCATTGCACGGACCCTTGAGTTGGGAGATGTAATGGAGGTATATAGTTATGGGAGCCAAAGCTTATTACCTGAGACTCAGCTCATGTAACAACTTAGCGATTTCCATTAGGATTTTTTTTCCAAATGCATGTGTTTGATGCCATATAGTAATTATTTGAATAAGGCCTAAGCCTATTATAAACAAACCTTGACAAGATGGACCTTTCATGTCTATTTTAGCCTATTATAAATGGATCTTGGTAAGACGGGCCTTTAATGTCATTTTTGGCCCATTAAAATGGACTTCAAAATTATCTGAAGAAATTAGTACTTGTTTGTACCGTCCTGAGAGTTATCTTGCATTCGTTGGTTTTATTATCCCCTGCTAATAATTAAAACCCAAAATAATAATCTTAGGACAAGGAACTCACTAATTAACATGTGTGTGGGAGAAATAAGGGTGGAGATACCGTTTGAGAGCTTTGTATTTTTTTTTTATTATATGTAAATAGAATATATGTTGATTTCATTTTTTATTGATTGAACCTGCATCTCATGCATATTTATAATCCATGTTGATTATAGATATAGATTCAAAATAGTCTTCCAGCTGAAAACGATTTGACACTAGGAGCCTAGTTAGGATTTTTAGAGAAACTGAAGGACAGAGTTTAATGTTGAGGCTTTTGGGGATAAGTTGAAAGTAGAAATAACTGATCAGACTCAGGAAATTTTGAGAGAGATGGTGGCTAAAATAAGAGAACTGGTTAGACAAGAACCACTAGTACCTCAACTACCAACACCTTATCCTTAACCATTTAATTTTGATGCTAAAGACTCCAAAAGATAGGAAAGAGAGGATGATTAGGAAAACTTAATGGCAGAGCTTATAGCTAGATAAAATATGACTACATACACTACAGAGAATGTAGAAAAAATTGATTGGGCTAAGAATGTGACCAAGACTATGGCTCAAATGTAGTTGATAATGAAAGAGAAGGGGATAGATGCTCCGATAAACTACTCTAATCTCAATTTGGATGAAGATGACGACCCTTTACCCTAGAAGTTTAAGTTCCCTGACATAAAGAAATTCACTAGCATTGTGGATCCTCATTTACATCTAAAGAAGTATATGACCTATATGAAGACCACTAATTTAACAATGGCACAGATTGTGAAGTAATTTCCTCTATCTTTAGAAGGAGCCCCATTAGATGGTATTATGCTTTGGAATCCCATATCCAAGCTAATTAAGAGGGATTATATGCTGCATTTGTAAAGCAGTGCAATCTTAATATTCAAATAGAAGCATCTTTAAGAAACTTGCAAAACATAAAGTAAAAGTTCAGTGAATCCTTTGCAAATTACTTGATCAAGTAAAGAGCAAAATTGGCACAGATGAAGTACTAACCCATAAAATTTGATCAGTTAGTAATAGTTATTGAAGGGTGTGTGCTCATACTCTCTAAAAAATTAAAAGATTTAAAAATTCAGAATTTTGAGGAGCTATATAGATTTGGGGTTTAGAAAGAATTTGATTTGGAAAAAGAGAAAAAATTCTTCAGTGGAAGATCTATAAGCAGAGAAGGGATTGGATCTAGTAGTGGAATTAGGCCGAGTAATAATATACAGATTAATGCTGTTAGATAATGCTGACGATTTTCTAACTTAAAAAGAACTCTCTCCAAAGTCTCAAAAAAGCTTATAAAAAATAACCTACTATGACCCTTACCTTGAAGACCTCCTTTTCCAAATGCCGATCAAAAATTATACTGCAAATACCACTAAAACATTAGATATGACACTGATAGCTATAGCAACTGAAGCATGAGGTTCAAGATTTAATTGATTTAGGCAAAATAACTAACCTTAAAACTAGAAAACTCAACACCTAAAATAACCCTCTACCAAACTACTGAAATATACCTCCATGAAATCCACACATCCTGATGATCAATACCGGCTTAATAGAGGAACAAGCCCTTAATTCTTTTATAGATGCCATACCCACACCATTAAAACCATAAATAAAAGACCTAAATCTGAGCCAGTAGTCTGTGAAGCTTCATTTGAATGTTCAAGGCATTTGGAGTTTCGATAATAAAAAGGGGAAGCAATTGATCTATGAAAAAATAATGAAAGGAAGACAGTCCAATCAATTGAGAAGCTTGAGAAGAGAGAGGAAGTGAAAGATGCTAAGCCAAAAAAAGAGAAAGTCAATTCAAAAGAAGAACTAGAGAAAAGATGAGAAAACTGAGGAAGTTATTGAAATTGCAAAAGATGAGAAAACTCTTACTAGTATTTAAGAATTTCTTATGAATTCTTAAGCCCATAAAAAAGCATTGGTTATGGCCCTTTCACAAGAAGATCCCCTCAACCCATACTCTAGGGCAAATGGTAGATTTACTAACCAGAAGACCTCCGAGGGTAATTATTTTTACAGACGATGGCCTACACTTGGAAGGCAGGGACCTAGTAAAGCCTTGTTCATAAAGGTCGAGGTGAAAGGGAAATTAATGTGCTGCATTATGGTTGATAATGGGTCTACCATTAATATGTGCCCTTTGAAGATCTTGCCAAAGTTAGGACTAACAGTAGCTTACCTAAAGCCATATGATGTAGTCATCAAGGCCTATGATGATACGAAGAGGCCAATTGAGGGAGCTTTTAAAGCTTTAGTCAAGTCTGGACCTATTGAAGTTTGGGTCAACTTGCATGTCATCAATATTCCAATCACCTTTGCTATCATTCTAGAGAGGCTATGGTTTTATCCTTTAGGGGGAGTAACATTTACTGTTCATTAAAAGATCAAATTTCCATATGAAGGAAGAGTAGTCACTATCATAGTAGAAATCGAAGTTGTTGTTACTGCTTTGAAGTTAACTCCTAAAGAAATTTTAGTCAATTTGAGTTTTAAGGTTTGTGTGATTGATGAAGATAAGCTAAATTTGAGAATTATGATTATGATGAAGATGTATGAACTTTATGCTTGGAATGGGATTGGGGAAGAATCAACAAGGCCCATATGAGTTTATTTAACCTAAAGTGCCAATCTTAAAGCATGAGGTAGGGTATCTAGAAGTAGATGAGTCTAATGAAGAGGAAAAAGCTGAGGAAAGTCTAGGAAGAATAGAGCAAGAGCTAAACTAAAGAAGAAGACACTATAGGAAACATTCATAGAGAAAGGTGCTAACTATCCCTACAGAGGAGCTCCTGAGCCTTTGATGATTGCTGAGAAATTGGTTACTGACTTTAAAATTTTTCTTGAATATATGATTATGATTAATGAAGTTACTGTTGAGGAGCCAATAGTACAGGAACTGGTGCTGACTTCAGAATCAGAAAAGGACATTCCTACAGTGGAGCTATAGGACACTGCTGACCAGGAAGAGGAATTTAACTTTAAATCCTATGTTCTTGATTCCATTATGGAAGTTTTCTATAATGGCCTTGACGTCTCTCTTTACAACTTATTTAAAAATCATGACATTTTCTTTTCCAAAGTTAATGTAATAAGGTCCGACTTTGCTTATTTTTGTGGTGTTTTTCCTAACGATTATTCTATTTGTAATTATTATTTAATGTATATGTTTGATATTAATTCAGTACAAAATGAATCATTTAGCTTAGGTACATGTGATAACCCTAAGGATATACTTATTACTTATGATTTGACTCATGATAAGAGAGAAAAATGAAAGAAACATTGAAAAAAGATAAAAAGTATTTGCTTAGGGCTATGAGGATATGCTTGGGATTGATAGAGAGATCATAGAGCATAGGATCCCTATGTATTCTCATGTCACACCAATAAAATAGAAGAAGAGGAGATTAAGGCTAGAGTAGGCTCTATTGATTAAAAAAGAAGTAGAGAAGCAGTTAAAAGCAAAGTTCTTAAAAATAGTAGATGACACCTAGTGGCTAGCCAACATAGTTCTAGTTCCTAAAAAGGATAGGAGAGTCAGAATGTGCATGAACTATAAGGATCTGAACAAGACTTATCCAAAAGATGATTTTCCCTTACCACATATTAATACCTTAGTCAATGGTACAACTGCTAGTGTGATTTACTCCTTTAAGGATGACTTTTTGGGATATAACCAGATTATGATGGTAGTGATTGACAAGTTGAAGACTTCTTTCACCACTGAATGAGGTATTTATTGCTATACAATTATGCTTTTCAAGTTAAAAATGCAAGAGCTACTTATCAGCAGATGGCCACCACACTATTGTATGATATGGTCTATAAAGAAATGGAAGTGTATGTGGATGACATGATGGTTAAATCTCTGATTAGAGAGGGGCATTTCCAGGCTTTAAACAAGTTCCTAGTAAGAATTGAAAAGTATAACCTCAAGTTGAATTTAAAGAAGTGTGTTTTTAGGGTAATCTCTAGAAAGTTGCTAGGGTATATTATTAGCTAGAGGGGCATAGAGGTGGATCTAAAAAAAGTAAGAGCGATAAGAGAAATGCCTGTACTAAAAAATAAAAAGGAGGTTAGGGGGTTTTTTGGAGGTTTGCAACACATCAGTAGATTCATAACCAAGCTAACCACCATTTATGAGTCGATCTTTAAGTTCTTGAAGAAGAATCAACTAGTCATCTATGATGAAAAATGTTAGCAAGGTTTTAAAACTATTAAGAATTATTTAATGAATCCTCCAATCTTGCAATTGTCAAGGCCAGGTAAGCCTTTAATTCTTTACCTGCTAATAGAGAAGGATGTGATTGGCACAATGTTAGCTTAGGAAGGAGAGGGAAGATTTGAGCATGTTGTGTATTATTTAAGTAAGAAGCTTCTACCCTATGAAGCCAATTACAGTCTAGTAGAAAGAACTTTATTAGCTATAATTTGGGCAACAAAAAAGCTCTAACATTACTTCCAGTCTTACATAATTTAGGCGGTCTCTAAGCACAATCCTTTTAGATATCTCCAGTAAATTCCATCACTTACAGAAAAATTAGCCAGATGGTTGGTCTTACTTACTGAATTTGACATAGACTATATGGCAAAGAAGGCAATGAAAGGAAGAGTCATAGTAGACTTCTTAGTTTAAAATTCAGTGGATGACAGATAAAAATAGGAGTTAGAATTTTTAGATGAGCATTTGAGGGTAATAGAGATCCAGACATGGAAAATATATTTTGATGGAGCAGTCAATAATAGAGGAGTAGGTATTGGTGTGATTCTGGTCTTACCAAAAGGACAAATGATTATGATGGTGAAGCGATTGGAATTTGAGGTCATCAACAATTAAGCTGAATATAAAACTTGCATCTTTAGTCTGGAAGCACTTAGGAATGTGGAGGCAGAAGACTCATAATATATAGAGATTTGATGTTGGTAATGAAATAAAGATCTAATAAATAGGAAGTAAGAGAAGATAAACTAAGACTATATTGGGACTACTCGACTATAATTCTGTTATCTTTTACCCAATGCAGGTTCATGCACTTGCCACAAAAAGAGAACTAGATGGCAGATTCTTTGGCTACTCTAGCTTTAACATAGGAAGGATGAAAGCAGGCATAAATTAAACCCCTCATTATAGTAAAGTCCTAGACTCCCTATTATGAAGAGATAAGAATAATGTTGATTAACCCCATAAAGAAGCCTTGGTTTCATAATCTACAACAGTATCTCAAGATAGGAAAATTCCCTGATGATGCCGATAGAAAAGAAAGAATGTCACTAAAGATGTTGTCTCAATAATTCATTAGCCATAATAGGATGTTATACAAGAGGATGCAAACTGGAGTACATTTGGGATGTGTTGATAAGGATGAGGTATGAAAAATCATAGAAGTAGTTCAAGAGGGTGTATATGGATCACATATGACTGGAACGGTCTTCGCTAAGAAAATAACTCATCAAGGGTATTTTTGGCTAATCATAAAGGCAGATTATGTGAAATATATGAAGAAATGTCATAACTGCCAAGTATATGATGAAGTGAGCCATTTTCCTTCTATGGAACTTTAAGGATTGACCTCTCCTTAGCCATTCATAGTCTGTAGAATTAATATCATTTGAGAGATAAGGCTGAAAGCATCTAATGGCCATCACTATATTATAGTAGAAATTAACTACTTCTCTAAGTGGGTTAAAGTAGACTCATTTATGACTGTTAGAGAAAAATAAATGTCGAGGTTCATAAAAAAGAATATAATCTATAGATATAGGTTGCCTTATATGTCATAACTGATAATGGTGTCCAGTTTATGGCATGAATGGCCATTTTGTTGGAGGAATATAAGATTAAACATCATAGATCCTCTCCTTACAGACCACAAGTGAATGGAGTAGTAGAAGTGGCAAACAAGAATGTGAAAAGGATCCTAGCCAAGATACTGGAGAACTATAAATATTGGGCAAGCTACCTGTAGTTCGTATTATGGGGATATAGGACCACTGCTAAAACATTAATGGGAGCTATTGCATATTCTTTAGTGTATGGGTGTGAAGCAGTATTGCTTGTTGAGGTCGAGATTTAGTCATTAAGGGTTCTCCTGGAATCTAAAATCCTTGAGTATCAATAGGTTGAAAGTCGATTGGCATAATTGATGCTATTAGATAAAAAGAGAATGAAAGCCATGCATCACTCTCAATTGTATTAGAAAAGGATAGCCCGAGCTTATAATAAGAAGATTAAGCTAGGCAAGATTAAATAGGGTGACTTAGTCTTAAAGCTCACTAAGCCCATCATGATGGATCCATGGGGAAAGTTCAAGTTAAACTGGGAAGGTCTGTATCAAGTAAAGAAACTATTTTCCAAGGTCGCTACTATATTGTATGATTTGGAAGGAAACAAGTTTATAGAGCTTATTAGCCTGGATAAGCTTAAAAAATACTTTCTGTAAAGTCTCGCTAGGGAGAAAACCTCAAAAAGGCTGTCTAGGCAAAAGTTAGAGATAAAATAATAAAATAATAAAAAAGTTCTACTTGATTGAAAATCTAAAAGGATGGTTCAGGCAAAAGTAAAGGACATATAAAAGGAGAGAGAGAAAAAATATAGTTAATTGAAAAACTTGCAAGGGCAAGCCAATTAACGATATGAGATATGCAAGAAGCAAGATATATAGTCACTTTGTGCATGAATTGCCTTTATTATTATTGAATGTTGCATTAAATACTTATTATACACTATTTAACTAGAAAGGAAATTCCATCCAATAAAAAGAAAATAAAGACTGAATTTAATAAACTAGTGATGCTTGCTTTTCTTTTAAACACCTTGAACACTTGATGCCTGCAATGCCCTTATCCTTTTATTTCTTATGAATTCATCATTCTCTATCTGTTGTAATTGGATTTATGCCTTGTACTGGTCATCAATGGATTGATCTCTATCATAGTCACTGGACCTTTAAATGAATCTGCGAGACCAAGTAGCAACTAGGTTATCCAAAAGTTTTGAGAAAGGGGCCCTAGCTCAAATTCATGCACTAGATGCACGATCAGTTATTTTTACCTGTATTGTCTACAAAGTCGAGCAGGATTATAGAAAGTAGTAAAGTGCAGACTGGATAGTAGAACGTAGTAGGTATAAGATCAAATGGTCATGTGCTGTAACCTCTACCACGAGCACATCCGCTGAATTAGAGTGTTAGGGAATGTAGATAACCAGCTTCGAATATTCTTTAGAATAAGGTGGAGTCTACTAGTATGGCAATGTTGGCCTTTGTAATATGCAATGTCTCTGGGAGGTTCGAGAAACCTTAGCTTTTCATGAAACCACACTTGTTGGAAGGATGAATAAGTGAAAATGGCGAGAAGCAATAAGTGGAAATCAACTTCAGCAATAGAGGACTCCCTGAGAATTACCTAGTTTTAGAAAATTTGTCAAGCCTAATGATGGTCTCTACTAAGATAAAAGGGAAAGAATTTAGGCCAACTTTCACTTAATCCAGAATGTGAAGAACCTTTGGGTCATATTTTCCAGAAGGGAAAACCAGTAGAAATTAATTGTATAGGCAAAGAGCAATCATTCGAGGCTAGTAAATCTCGTGGCTATCTATAGTTGCAACAGCTTCGAGAAAAGAGCTCATCAGAACCTCATTACCAAAGATATGGTGAAGAGAAGACTGAGGAAAAAAGTTGAATAGTTTAGCCATTTGTTATTAGTTGGAGTGTAGATTTGGGGTTTCAACCGAAGAAATTATAATTTAATAAGCAGAATCCATTTAAGAGCCCAAGATAGCTTCAAATTTCTCTAGCAAAGGGTATAACTCTATTGTGTTGAATATGGAGACATGCTTCTGAGGATCCTAGAATTGAGTAAGAACATGGAGAAATAGGAAGTTGATCTTCCTAACATGCAAAAATTAGAAGACAGATAGGTGAAATGGCTCTAATCTAGCCCATGATCCACCTTTCAGACTTTTCAGAATTGGCTGTGGTTGTTTCAACCTTTTTTTAGTTATATTAGACGGATGGGATATTGTCTAGAGAGGAAGAATGAAGAGAATTCACATGAATGAGAAATTGGGGATTTTAAAGGAGAACTAGGGATTTAAGTAGCTACAGACTGAACTTGTAAAGACGATCGCCTCTATAATCAGGCGGTGCCTCTATGTGAAGAGGCAATTCATCGTTGCCTTTTCACAAAGAGGCAATGCCTCTATGAAGAGGTAATGCTTCTCCATTAGGTGAAACCTATCTTGGTGTTATTACAAAATGATTATACAGTACATGAAAATTCAGAGGAGGAGCATTTCAGTAATAAAAATCCCTTGATTGATTTAAAATCTTTCCAAAGTTCAAATTTGAATATTGCATCATTCATTCAATGCCAAATATGAAAATGATAAAGTAAAAAGTTGATCCAGATAGTAACATATCAACAATGCAAAGCAGTAAAAATGTTTCAAATGATACTATGCTAAAAGGCCTCAAGGATATTCCTTTACTCATCATTAGCAGGATCAATTCCATTATCATCACTGCTATCTTTAACATGCTCATCAACTGGATCTTCCTCCTTGGCATCACTCACATCATCCTCCTCCTCGTTACCCTAGACTTGGAGAGTAGCAAGCTAACACTTGAGAGTAATCATTGCCTGGCTAGCCTCATCTTGGTCTTATCAAGATGAAATAAGAGGTAAGAAATTATGAAAGCATGCATACATGTAGAAGTAACACATAATTGTTACCTTTTATTGCTATATTATTTGTATAAGGAAGTCCCGATGGGCCTCAATCACCCTATACATATACTCACATGATTTTTAAGTATCTGTCAATCAATATACTATTAGAATTAATCATGTGTTAAGTCAAATTTAAGAATAGGACTTCAGAAGAAGGGAACTCACATATGTAGTGGCCTCCAGTAAGAACTCGGGCTCTAAGCTCCTATCTAGCATCAAGAACTTATGAGAGAGCTCACTCGAAGGCACCCAACAACGGGTTAGCAACAAGCCTACTAGCTATCACTAGAGATCTAGAGCTAGAAGGCAACAAGCTTACTAGCTATCTTCGGAGATCTGGAGCTAGAAGGCTCCCCAACAGGTGGCATGCTAGAGGAGGTACCCTCACTGTTAAGCATAATATAGGGGCATTGATGAGGCCTCTCCTATATGGTAGGCCTAAAATAGGGAGCTGGTACCTTACCTGGTGCCTAAGAATGAAAATTAAGTCAGGAAATGGCATCCATAAGCATGAATGTAAACTATATGCTTAATAGAATTTCATGCTTACCTAAAGTACAGGTGCAAGTAGAGGCACCCTCTGTATGAGGTGAGCTTGTGCAAAATCCACATAGTAAGACTTTCTCTTCTCACAATGATTCGTAATATCATCTTTTGCTAGAGCCTGATCAAGTTTTTCTCTCTTTAACTTATATGCCCTGAAAATATATCGGGGAGGAGTGAGGGGTGGCTGTCTCACTCGAGCACCTATCCACTACTGGTGTACTCTCTGGCTGAGATACTAAACTCTGCAATCAAGCCCTCGAAGTAGTACCCTCTTCTGAGATAATGGAATTGAGTGGATTATGGCCTGAGACCATCCAACTCGGGGACCCCATAAATCCAGATATAGCTGTGAAATCTAGCTGGTAAGTGAATGAATTAGATTAATAAATATGTTATTAATTATAATTATGTTTGCAAGTACTTACCTTATCATGTGTAAGAGTTTTCAATTGCTCATAATGAATGTATACATAACAATTGGCCTCCTCTAAGCACGATTGGGGCCCTATTTTGCTATGGCAGGGAAGGAAGTGTCGATAATATGAGTAATCCCTATGACTAACTCCAGCTTGAGAGCCCAATCCTACAAAAGAAAAAAAGAATGGTTGGCAAATTATAATAATAATAGCAGTTGAGGTGGAACTTAACAGTGAAAGAGGAGGGGAGTACTAGAATGGCATGCCAAAAACCATAAAGCCTTTTAGCTCCACCCATCGACTCATCCATACTTATGTATGGATAGGCTAAAGCATAGCTACCCTAGTCATATATGGCCATCAGGTCTAGATCTCTCAAGGGTATCGGGAAGCTTAAGTTTATAGAATTAGCAGTGTTTGTGAAGAGAGTGGTGCCTAGTAAGTAAACTAAGAATACACGTACCACCTAATCTATCTGGCGAGGTATGGTAGCCACCTCAACTCTAATATAAGAATAAAATCTCTTGATAGAATCAAGCTTCACTATGTGTGTTCCCTTTATATCTGGGACCATGCTAACTAGACACTCAATGAAGACGAGATGGTTTAGAGATAACTGATGGAGACTAGTATTAAGAGGAACAGAATCCCCATGCAAGCAATGCCAGTGACCACAACAAAAGCTACTAGATCGAGGGTAAACTCCCCAAAAGGAAGATGGAACGTATGTGTGGTATCAGACCATCTCTCCATCCGAGCATGCAGAGGTTGGTAGTCTGTACACCCCTATTGTGCTGAAAATGCTAGGACGAAATAAGAAAATCCAGTGTCATAGATTCAAGCCTTTACCATGTCTATGAGCTTATCATACCATATATAGGCATCATAGAAGTTCCCAGCACCCTTGAGGGTGTGAGAATCAAGTTATAGGAGTAAAACAGGGAGTAAAATTACTATTTTTTCATAAATGAATTCAATTTTTACTCAGAAATCTATCAAAGAGGTGAACACCTCTAGGCTAGAGGCAATCACCTCTCTATGAGCGCCTTGACATGAAGAGGTGACTACCTCTTTATAATAAAGCAATCGCCCCATCGAAAAGGTGACTGTCCCCTTAAAGAGTCGACACCTTTTTATGTTGATGATTTGACATAATAATTTGATTTTTACAATTTCATTCAATAAAATTAAATTTATTTTGGTTAAAATGATAAACATACATATATGAATAGAAATTCGATGTTATTTACTATTACTTACAAGAAAAATCAAAGAAATCAGGTACTAACCTCTTATATAGCTAATCCACAAATATGGGATCGCACGTCTACAAAAAGAAGGACCTCGTCTTTGATACTAATTCTGAAACTATATTGAGGATTTATTATAAGAGTCACTAGGTCCCATATAGGAAAATCCAAAGTCCATGCGGCATCCATAACAATAAATGGTTTGAAGGGTGACAAAAAGGAAAAGAGAATTTGAAAAGAAAAAAGTGAAAGTGACTTTGGAAACAAAAAAGGGAATTTATATGCTAAAGAAAAAGGAAGATTTTTTGAAATGGAAAAAAGAAAAGAGGAAGGTAAAGCTCATTTAAGAAGCCCATTTAATGAAAGGGACATGAGTTAGCCCATCAGGAATATACTCCTCAATGGAGAAGAAAAAAAAACTTTTGCTTTGCTTCTTGGGCATACCCTAAAATTGATGTTTTAGAATTAAAGATATTTTGATCAAAGTATCAGTGACAGAAAAGCATATGGTAAGGTTTGAATCCCCGAAGTGCGCAAAAGAAGGAGCATTTAGTCGGGTTTGAATCCTTGAAGTGTGCAAATGAAGGAGCGTTTGGTTGGGTTTGAATCCCTGAAGTATGCAAAAGAAGAAGCATCTGATCAGGTTTAAATCCCTGAAATGTGTGTTAGAAGGAGGTGTCTAGTTAGGTTTGAATCCTCGAAATGCATCTTCCTTTCTAAGTGGGTGTCTGGTCTGTTTGAATCCCTGAAGTGCATCTTCTTTTACTGAGTAACTCTTAGCCCAATAAAACCTGAGTTTTATGACAAACTATAATAAGCAACTGATCAGACCAAGAAAACTCAAGGAACATGATTACATTTTCATTTCTTCTATTGAGTAACTATTGGGCCAAGAAAACCCGAGTTTTATGATAAACAATAATGAGTAATTGATCAGGCAAGAAAATTTGAGGAATACAGTTACATTTTCATTTCTTTTATTGAGTAACTCTTGGGCTAGAAAAACCTGAGTTTTACAATAAACTATAATGCATGATTGATCAAACTAGGAAAACTTGAGGAACATGGTTACTTTTTCATTTCTTTTACTGAGTAACTCTTGGGCCAAGAAAACTTGAGTTTTATGATAAATTATAATGAGTAACTGATCGAGCCAAAAAAAACTCGAGAAACACGATCATATTTTCATCTTTTCTACCGAGTGACATCTAGAGCCAAAAAAACTTATGAATCATGCCAAACTATAATGAGTGGCTGATTGGGCAAGGAAAACTCGAGGATCATGGTCACGTTTTCGTTTTCTCTAATGAGTGATTTCTTGAGCTAGAAAAACTTGAAAATCACACTAAACTATAATGAGTGGCTAATCAGGCTAGAAAAATTAGAGGATCATGGTCATGTATCGAATAAAAGTTAGACCTATCGGGTTTGAATTCCCAAGGCTAATAGCTCAATGGTCAAGTATGTTGCTCTTAGCCTTTACTATTTTATATGCATATTGCTTTTCAAAAAATTAATTTTTAGAAATTCAATTTTTTGAAAAACCAAAGGGGAAAATTATGGACACCTTCAATTTGATCGGCTCGCAACAAAAGTCCGATAATGAAAAAGTATGAGTTTTAAATGTCAAAAAAGCCTGAAACCTCTCTAAAATAGACTCAGAAGCCCAAACACCAAATCTAGGCCTAAAATAGCAAGCCTAAGCCTTAAAAGTCCAAGCCCATAGTCTTTTGACCTAAAGGCCCAAACCTAGCATGGGTAAAGAGATGATTGCCTTAACGAAGAGGTGTTACCTTTTCACTTTGGGCATCGGTAAGGCGATGTCTCATCAAAGAGGCAGCGCCTCTTCATAACCACCCTTTACAACATTAAATGCCATTCATGGCAATAGTTTAGACTTACTTGCCTCTAATTTAGGGTATTTTTAGATGCCAAAGAAAAGGAAAAAGAGAGAGAAAAGCATGTGGAATGATGAAAAGAAAAAGGTGAGGAGAGGCATAAAAGGACAAAAGGAAGGAAAGGAAAATGGACTTTTTTAGAATTTTTGGGACATAAATTTTTTGAACTTGAAAAGTTTTAGCCTAAGAAAAAAATAGAGAGAAAAGGGAAAGGAAAGAGGAGAGAGAAAAGAAAAGGAAGAAGAAGGAGACTTGAGGAGTTAAAAGACTTCATTTCCTTGAGAAGGAGTATGATTTTCTTATATTCAAAGGACTCAAATCAATCAACTAAGCTCTGAGGGCTTAGTTAGGAGCATCAACTTCGTTTAAATCAATGAGACTTCCTATTTTCAAGTTTTAAGTTCTTTATTTCTTTAAAAGCTTTATATTTATTATTTTTTTGCTTGTTTCCTTGAGTTTCATTGCTTATTTAAGGTCATATGTGATGCATGATTGTATGAAAAAGTAAGTATTGATAGTTGATCTTTATATATTTATGTCAGTCTTCATTTATTTGCATGAATATTGATTTTTTTTAAAATCTAAGAAATGTAGTTTGTCTCTATCTTTGTTGAATAGGTGATGCCTCTTCATAAAGGTATCACCCCTTCGTGTTGCGGCAATGTAAAATCGCCTCCTGGTCAGGAGGTGACACCTTTTTAACTTCATTAGAATCCTGCACCATTCTGTTTTATTTTTAATGCTTGTTTTGTATATTTTTGTATGATTTCCATGCTTGTTTTGTTACATATATTGATTTTATGTATGGTTACTATGTTGTGCAATATATTATTGTATAATATTATTGTGATTTTTATGGACTATTTTGTTATTTTGTTTCCATTTCCCGTAAGTATTACTTATTAATTATTTTGTGGATAATATTGTTATTTTGCGAGATGGGGCTAATTTGTGTTTACTGTAGGAATTATTTGATGATTTTTAATCAATAAATAGTTATTCTATTAATTAGTTCTTGAGAGATTTTATTTGTATAAATAATTAGTTTATTATGGTTTATTTTATATTTATTTTACATTTTCTTTGAACAAAACGTTGTAATCCTTAATCATTTCCTTTATTTATTTGGAATGTATGGTTGTAAATTATTATTATTTATTTTATTGGTGATGTATATCTGGCTATAAGCATGAAAATGGGACTAATGTACAAACTCAGGTTAAAATATAAAATTGGAAACAATTACAATCCACATTAATTAAGGAAATAATTTAATAACGAAAGGTAATAAAATACGAAACACTCACGGAGGCCAACCACAAGGTTGGGTGGGCATTCCAAAAGCTCATACCCAATTTTTAAACCTGATCTTTGATGACGACTTCTAAGATTCTTCGCGAAATCTAATTGTTGTACAGTGTATCCTAACTTTTATTTGGGTGGCGACTCCATCTCCATTTTGGGCCCTAAGCTCATTTTATATTTCCTAGTAAGCTATAAGTTCACACAGTGACATGATCACCAAACACTTAGGTGTGCGCTTGACCTCGCCGCTCACAATATTGTAAAATTTCTCTTCAAAAGGAATAAAGATGGATACTATTCTAAACTTCATACACAAAAATAATTATAGACGTCATTTTGAAGGTTGACGTTAGAAAATTACAAAATGGTGGAAGGTTTAGAATTTTCTGTTATTCTATCTAGTAAGTAGTTTAATGCAAATGGTAACAAGCTTTAGCTTGAAGGAGATGATATTTTAGACATGAAAGAGTGGTTTTATAAGGTGGATAGTTTATTGGATTTTTATTTGGCATACTGAATTCGATAATGTATTGGATTTTTGTTTGGCAGACTGAATTCCGTTTATGGATGCATTCCATTTAAGGTTAGTAATAAATTCACCAGGCCTATATATATATTTTTTCTTTTTTTTGTTTTGTTACTTTTTTCATAAATTTCCCCTTTTCTGGCATAACCGTTTCCCAAAATATGTGGTGCCCTACAAGTCTGTAACTGAGAATTATCAAGAATTAGAACCAATATTAGATCCCTAAACTGTTTGTCCTAAAAGCACTGTAACACTAGCAACTTGTCAAAGAATCTTAAGGCATTTGATCAGGAAATGAGACAACCTTTGGAAATTCAGAAAATACAAACAAGATATGTGAATTTGAGTACTAAGGTTACAACTTTAGTCATATCTAGAGGCCTGTGGTCCCTTAAGACCAAAAATTTCCTAAACTTTCCTCTCCCCTTCCAACTAGATATAATCATTTTATAACTGAATTTGTTCATCCTTTCATTAGTATTGTATTAGTGCATATAAACATTTTTTTTCAAACAAATAGGTTATCTATTAGAACAATTTTTACATCATTAAATTAAGCTTTTGATATTTTTTTTTCTAAAAATGGAATATTTATTTGATACCGCACATGTATATATTTACTATCAATTAAAGAACATTGTTTCCTATATAGGTTACTCAGAAAAGGAAGGCAGCTGAATCCTTTTAAGGAAAGAATCCTACCTCAAGAAGACTCTTAAATGAAGAAGGAATACTCTCTTATTTGGTTTAGGATTCCAATCCTAAGAGGAATCCTACTCTTTTCAGGTCTAAGTATCATTATAAATAAGACCTCATATCCCTTATTCTCATTCATTCTATTCTCTCATATTCTAATTGTACTCACTTTCTCTCTCTATTTTCTGACTTAGGCATCGAAGTGTTTATGGGGATCCTCCCCACCTTTCACCTTGCCCTTTGTTAATCATCTGCAGGATTCCAAGGTCATGAGTTCCGGAAACAAGTTATCAAGTGGTGCTGTTTGTAGGAACTCTTAGGCAAAGCAATTCATATAACTGCTAAGCTAAGACATCGACACTATGACTTCCAGCCCACCACCAATCTCGACTCCTGAAACTCACATTAACCATTCGGCACTCATTCCTCCAATCAATCTGTCAACACCTCTCCCAACAGCAGTACTTCTAGCAACTTTCTAGTATACTAGAACTTCATTTGGAAATGTCCACTTACCTTTTGGAAATGCCCGAGGGTGGCCAGCTTTGGGCATTGACTTTCCATATTATGCTCCATTACAACACCATCATTGACCAATACCTTCCGTACCTTTTCTAAGCCTAATAGATACATTGGCTGTAACTACGCCTAACCTGAACACTGTAACCCAAACACTTAACCTTACCCAAATCAACAAGGAAGCAATGATACAAAATATCCAAGCTCAGATAGCCTTAATGCAATAATAGTTGAATACCTTAGTTCAAAGTGACAACCCTAGGCAGGCTTACATAGACCATAACACAACACCTCCGGAGATACTTGAGGTAAATAAAGGGAAGAGCAAAGTTCCAGAAGGGGAATCAATAATTTCGGCTCTTGATGACTCGAAGTTAACTCAAACGGTTGAAGAAGTTATACACAAAGCCCGCACAAGACCAAGGAAGGAAGATGAATGAATCATGGAAGGTAGAACACCATCATAAAAAGGATAATCCAGATAGAGATACCAACCAAGTTCAAAATCCTATAACTAGATCAATATAATGGGACCGAAGATCCCACCAACCATATATCCTCATTTAGAACAAGCATGTTGCTCTATAACATGAATGACGGAATCATGCGCAAAGTCTTCCTAAGTACACTCATAAAGAATGCCCAAAAATGGTTTCATCGGCTCCCAGAGAACTCTGTCACCTCTTTTGAGGATTTGGCAGAGAAGTTTTGTACCAGGTTCATCACCAACATTCCCCCTACTAAAAACATCAACAATCTTCGAATGTGCCAGCAAGAGGTCAATAAGTCCCTACGAAGCTACATCAATCGATTCAATAAGGTAGCCATGCAGATCAAAAACCTTGTAGACAAAGTTGCTATAAAAGCTTCAAAAAATGGCACTAGACTTGGAAAGCTCAAAGATAAGATAATGATGAGGGAACCTTGCACTTTTACGGAAGTGATGGCTATTGCGGTAAAAATGATAAAGATGGATGAAAATAGAAGGATATGAAGGGAAGAAGAAAAACCACCAACCAAAGATAAAAGATCAAGATCCAGACGAGTAAGCTTCCCAAAAATAAATGTTAGAAACTTAGTAAAAAGATTTAATAGGGAAGTAGACAGATACACACCTCTAAATACCTTTAGATCTATAACCCTCATGTGGGTTAGATAGAATGGTGTAGGAATTACTCCAGTAAGAAGAATAAGCCCAGTCGAAGAGCCATACAAGATAGGACACTATTGCTAATATCACCGAGAATACGGGCACGACATTGAGGCCTACAGAGAACTGAAGAATGTCAAAGAAAGATTGGTGCATAATGGTAAACTCAACAATTTCACTGACACGTCAAGAGGAATTAGGAATCTGGAGGCCCAAGGGCGAGACAAGCCATAAGCAAAGAAGGCTCAGAATGAGCCAGCCATCATCATTAACATAATTATTGGAGAAAATGCTAAAAAGAAACCTAAAAGGAGTCATGGAGAAGGGATAACCTTCAAGAAAAGAGAGATTGTATTTAATTAAGAAGACAGGTTGCATGTTCGCCATCCCCACTATGATGCCCTAGTGATAAATGCATACATTAATAATTATTTAGTGAAGAGGTTATTGGTTGACTACAAAAGCGCCATCACTTATTGATTTAACACTTCTTCTAGAGAGAAATCATTTGCAGATTTGGCATACCTCACACCTTGATCACTGACAATGACAAGCAGTTTGAAAATGAGAAGTTCAAAAGGTTCTGCCCAAACCTCAGAATAAAGCTTCGTTTCACCTAGGTAGATCACCTGCAAACGAACGGGCAAACAGAGGTCACCAACAGAACTATTATACAAGGGTTAAAGAAGAGACTTGATGAGAAGAAGGGAAATTGGGTCGAAGAACTTAACAACGTAATTTAGGCCTACAAGACCACTCCCAAATCATCCACAAAGGAAACACCATTCAAGCTAACATATGGCATGGACACGGTAATACTAATAAAGATCGGGTCATCAAATTATAGGGTCAGCTGAGACTTCAATCAAAACATCAACAACATTGACACCCAGATATGTCTGGACCTACTAGAAGAAAGAAGAGAACGGGCATCTGCTATAGCTGAGGCACATAAGTAGAAGATAACATAATATCACCTCCGGCGTAGTCACCCAAGATAGTTCAAGGTAGGAGACTAGGTACTCAGAAGGGCAGATATTGCGGAGGCAACTTTGGCACTGGCAAACTGGGTCCCAATTAGAAAGGCCCTTATTAAGTGACAGAGCACACATCTAAAGGGGCATACAAATTAAAAGACAAAGAAGGCAAGGAACTACAACAATTTTTGAACTCAGACTGCCTTCAAAAATACTTATAATAATTGTACTTAGAATGATATTAAATAAAGTATTTTCATTCATTAATGAAAAAATCATACTACAAAAGTCAATTACAAAAAAAAAAAACTCTATTTTACTAAGTGTACATCTAAAGGCTCGGACTTAAAGACGGGAGGGGGAGCAGCATTAACAGCACTAATAGGCATTGGAAGCTCAGTAGAGGAACCTTCAACTGACCTAGAAATATTCCTCACATGAAGGGAAGTGGCCTTCTACTGGGCATCCTTTTCAGCATCAATGTTAGCCAAATCAATCAATGTTATTTGATCCAGGTCAACCAAGTCCAGCTCTAGATTCTGAGAGAGCAGGACCCTCCTACATTCAAACCTGTAGACCTTGAGAAATCCTCCCACCATGCTCTGATAGGATCTTTTATTGTTCTCCCTTGATTTCTTGACCTCGACCAGCTTCTTCTCTAGATCTACAATCTGAGAGTCCTACTTTTTGATCCTCTTGGTCAGTTGACCTTGACTGTGCTCCAGATCAGCCACCATTTTCTAGCTTGCCTCAGCCTCAGATTTTGCCTCTATGTACTTTGTCTGGCAGAGCTCTAGTGTCGCCTTTGCATTATCCAGTTTTTTCTTAAAATCAATTGCTATTATTCTGACCTCCATCTCCTTCAGACTATATTGGCTTTTGAGGTAAAAATACTGGTCATTCGCCAGCAACAAAGCTTAGGTCATCTGTGAAAGGAAAATCTCATGTCATAATCTCAATATAAGAACATGCAAAATTTTAGATAAAAAGTGTTCAACACTTACTTCTAGTAAATGATCGATCATAGAACTGAACAGCTCCTCTGGACCCTCCTTAGTCTAGCAGCCTCAGTGACTCAGCATATTGATCTCAAACTTGGGCGTTTGAGACACTCGGCAGCTTCACTTTGTTCAAGATCCATGCCCTCATGTCCAGACACCTGAAAAGCCTTGGACGCTGGACATATATTTCCTTATCCAACTCCTCAGCATTCGAGCCTTAGTCGGTCAGTCGTCTCTTTCACTGACCTTCCCTACCAGATCATGAAGAACCGACCACAGCCTTCCCCTTCGGATTGCCTACCACTTCCTTAAGGATTGTAGGTACTTCAGGATTTGGGGAGGGGGAGGAGATATGTACTTCTTCTAGCCTTGTTGGTTCATCAACAACAAGCTGAATTCCGTCCATAAAAGCAAAAAAGTTAGCCATCTATGATTAAAAAAATAAAATAAAAAGTCAGAAAGATACCTTTTTGATAATCAAAACATACCAGTAGACTGAACACGGTCCCGGCAGACTCTCCATAAGTATCTTTTTGATATGTCTTCAACTGATCAAGCCTCAGCCAGGCCATCGAGATGAAGCCTTAAGACCATCTCTGTATTGTGGTCGGATTACTTTGGAGGCCATTTTACCTTGTGACATTCATCAGACCACATTCGCCGGACATCTCAGTGTCTGTAGTACATCTAGAAAGTCCACAGGGTGCTTGATAATGAAAAACTTATGCCTCCATTTCTTGTGAAGATCCAGAAACTTCATAAATAGGGTATGGTTGGGGACAGTCGATAAGGAGAACATCAGTTCTCCCTTCTTCCTAGTTAGGCTATACAAATACCATAGGACATCTAAGTTTGGCTCCCTACCCTCCTCATGCATCAATTGAATAAACTCTATCAGAATCTGATAACTATTAAGGTGGAGCTGACCGGGCATTATGTTATACCTATTTAGAAATCTTTTTATAAAGGGATCCAATGGGAACTTTAGACCCCTTTCTAGTTGGTCAAAATACACTAGTACACTACTGAGATCTAATATGGGGGTATGGGCCCTAAACTTCCTATCTACAATATGTAAGGCATAATCAGTGGGAATGCTAAACTACCTCTGGTACCACCCTAATAACTCCTCATCTATCCTAAACACAAATAGATCAAAGCTAAGCTATTCCCTTGGTGCTATAAGTCTATCTAAGAAACAAAAAAAAAAGAAGAATGAAAGAAGGAAAAAAAAGATCACCTGGATACAAAATGGAGAAGTCACTGCAGAAAAAGATTTGTGGCAGTTGCAAAGTGAATGAGATATCAGTAAAATAGAAAAGAGCAAAAATACATCAAGGTGAAGAAGCAAGGATACTTATAAAGCAATATAAGGCTTTGGAATAAACCATTAACTGCCCTCATAATTACTTCATTTCTCCCCACATCATTAAAGGTAGTTTAGAAAGAGAAAAATCAATTAATTGAGTAGTCATCATTATGGCAATAAAAATGTCTCATCTTCTGACACACGAAAAGACGCAAGTGTTACGCAACTCAAATTTTAAAAATTGAGGCGTCAAAGCGACATAGATGTTACCCACCCTAGGCGCACCATTGCCAGCTATTCTTCCACACTCAGCATAGTAAGATCCAGTGTCACCCACCAATAACTGAAGCTGGCATCCTCAGGTCGCTTCTATATACTAAGGTTTTAAGCATCCATGTCTCATGCATTAAGATTAGTAATTGAAGTTGGCTCCCTCAGGTCACTTCTATAGTACTGAGGATGGGCATCCGAGCCATACTTGCAAGACACCTAGACTATTCGGCACTCGGGTCGTGCTTTTAATGCACCAAGATAAAGTCTAGTGACTGAAGCTGACACCCTTAGGTCACTTCTATAGTACTGAGGTTCCAAGCATGTAAGCCTCGCGTCCTTATACCGAGCATCTAAGCCTCACGCATTAGTCTAGTGATTGAAGCTGGCACCCTCAGGTCACTTCTATAGTACTGAGGTTTGGCACTCGGGCCATGCTTTTAATGCACCGAGCATCAAAACTCCAGTGACGAATGGTTCCATTACGTTTCCTTTGCACTGACTGGTTGATCCATTGTATATTATTTTTCGTAGATTTTGTGCACTCTAAAGTCCAATTGGCACTTTCATGATGTAATGGTTTCGAGACTTGGTATTGAGCTTTATCTTTTCCTGTGACTGAGGTTGGCCACCTCAGTTCACCCTTCCATATTAAACAAAGTGACTCAAGCACTCTTTCTCTCTATACAGAGGAACGAATGTTCTATCATTTACAGACTCGGATACATTGGACATAAATATCTGAATAGACCCGCGAGGGGACTATTGATACCACACATGTATATATTCCTGTTAATTAAAGAACTTTGTTTCCTATATAGGTTATTCGAAAAGGGAAGGTAGTCAAATCCATTTAAAGAAAGGATCCTGCCTCAAGAAGACTCCTAAACAAATAAGGAATACTCTCCTATTTGGTTTAGGATTCCTATCCAAGAGGAATCCTACTCTTTTCAGGTCTAAGTATCACTATAAATGGGACCTCATATCCCTCATTCTCACTCATTTTATTCTCTTATATTCTAACTGTACTCACTTTCTCTCTCTAGATCCTCTCTCTATTTTTTGACTTAGGCATCAGAGTATTTGTAGGGATCTTCCCTACCTCTTACCTTGCCCTTTATTGATTACTTGTAGGATTCCAAGCTCAAGAGTTCCAAAATTAAGTTATCAAGTGGCGTCGTCTATGGGAACTCTTGGGAAAAGCCATTTATATATCTGCAAAGCTAAGACATCGACACTATGACTTCTAGCCCACAACCAATCTTAACTCCTGAAACTCACATTAACCTTTCGGCACCCATTCCTCCAATTAATTTATCAACACCTCTCCCAACAACAATACTTCAAGCAACTTTCCAGAATGTCAGACCTTCATCTGGAAATATGCACTTACCTCTTGGAAATACCCAGGGGTGGCTGCTTTGGGCACCAACTTTCCATATTATGCTCCATTGCAACACCATCACTGACCAATACCTTCCATACCTTTTCTAAGCCTAACAAATACACTGACTATAACTACGCCTAACCTGAACACTGTAACCCAAACACTCAACCTCACCCAAACTAACAAGGAAGCAATGATACAAAATGTCCAAGCTCAGATAGCCTTAATGTAATAACAGTTGAACACCTTAGTTCAAAGCGGCAACCCTGGGCTAGCCTATATGAACCACAACACAACACCTTTGGAGATACCTGAGGTGAATAAAGGGAAGAGTAAAGTTCTAGAAGGGGAATATAGTTCAACAATTCTGGCTCTTGATAACTCGAAGTTAACTCAAAGGGTTGAAGAAGTTATACACAAAGCCCACACAAGACCAAGGAAGGAAGATGAATGTATCATGGAAGGCAGAATGCCATTCATAAAAAGGATAATCCAAATAAAGATACCAACCAAGTTCAGAATCCTACAACTAGATTAATATGATGGGATCGGAGATCCTGTCAACCACATATCCTTATTTAGAACAAGAATGTTTCTCCAGAATGTGAACGACATAATCATGTATAAGTTCTTCCCAAGCACACTCATAAGAACGCCTAAAAATGGTTTCATCGGCTCTGAAAGAACTCCGTCACCTCTTTTAAGGATCTGGCAGAGAAGTTTTATACCAGGTTCATCACCAACATTCCCCTTGCCAAAAACATCAACAATCTTTGGATGTGCCGGCAAGAGGTCGATGACTTCCTACAAAGCTACCTCGATCGATTCAACAAGGTAGCCATGCAGATAAAAAACATTATAGATGAAGTTACTATAGAAGCTTTGAAAAATGGCACTAGACTTGGAAAGCTCAAAGATAAGATAATGACGAAGGAACCTGGCACTTTTACGAAAGTGAGGGCTATATCGGTAAAAATAATAAAGATGGATAAACATAGAAGGATGTGAAAGGAAGAAGAAAAACCACCAACCAGAGATGAAAGATCAAGATCCAGATGAGTAAGCTTTCCAAAAATAAATTTCAAAAACCCGGTAGAAAGATTTGATAGGGAAGTAGACATATACACATCTCTAAATATCTATAGATCCAGAATCCTCATGTGGGTCAGACATAATAGTGTAGAAATTACCCTAGCAAGGAGAATAAGCTCAAGCCGAAGAGCCACACAAGATAGGGGACATTATTGCCAGTATCACCAAGAATACGGGCATGACACTGAGGCCTGCAGAAAACTGAAAAATGCCATAGAAAGACTAGTGCAGAATGGTAAACTTAACGATTTCATTGACACGTCTAGAGGAATTAGGAATCTGGAGGCCCATGGGCGAGACAGGCTAGAAGCAAAGAAGGCTCAGAATGAGCTAACCGGTGTCATTAACATGATTATTGAAGGAGAAAATGCTGAGAAGAAACCTAAAAGGAGTCGTGGAGAAGGACCAACCTTCAAGAAAATAGCAATCATATTTAATCCAGAAGACAAGTTGCATGTTCGCCATCCCTATTATGACGCCTTAGTGATAAATGCATACATTAATAATTATTTGGTGAAGAGGTTATTGGTTGACAATGGAAGCGCCATCAACGCATTGTCTTGAAATGTTTACAAAGCCATGAGAGGCTCCATCATCAACCTGAAAGCCATCCAGAATCCCATTATAAGCTTCTGCGGAGGAACCATATAGCCAATGGTAATTGTAGAGTTAAATATGGAATTTAGAAATTGGGACGATAAAGAAACTAAAGTCGTTAAAGCTCTATTCAATGTGGTGGATCTCCTACTAACATACAATGAAATCATAGGACGACCAACACTTTATGAAGTAGATGCAGTCACAAACATCCAACACCTAACCATGAAAATTCCAGTTAAGGGCAGAACTATCACTATCTGCGGAGATCAGCACATGGCCAAATAGTGTTACCAGATGGCAATAAAACCTCAGATAGAGGCCTTTCCCCTAAAAGTGTAGGAAATAGAGAAGCAAGGCGCTAAACATAACCAGTATATGACACTGAAACATTGTAAATTATTTATAGGAAAGTGGTGAAGACCGAAAATGAGCTCGACTATGACACTAAGCAAGGAATAAGGGAAGTCCTCACTAGAAACTCAAAAAACTTTGCTTCTTGGGCATCTGAAATAATTAGGGTAGATTCCCAGGTTGCCTATCATAGCTTGAACATCAGACCAAGGGTGAAGCTAGTGATAAAAAAAAAAAGAACCTTTGCATGCAAGAGGCAGAAGATAGTCACCGAGGAAACAAAGAAGTTATTAAAAGCAAGGTTTATCAAAGAAGTTACTTACCCAGAATAGGTAGCCAATATGGTACTAGTCAAGAAATCGAACAGAAAATATAGGATGTGTGTGGGCTACACTGACCTTAATTAGGCATGCCCTAAGGACAGCTCCCACTACTTATAATTAACCAGTTAGTAGACTCCATTGTCGGTCACAGTCTATATAATTTTGTTGACGTAGCATAAGGATATCACCAAATACCGATAATCACCCACGAAGGTCTTTACTACTCTAAGGTGATGCCCTTCGGATTAAAGAATGCCAAAGTAACATATCAGAGGATGATCCATGTAGATGCTTCCCTTATTTCTTTGGAAATTCAGAAAATACAAACAAGATATGTGAATTTGAGTACTATGGTTAAAACTTTGGTCATATCTAGAGGCCTGTGGTTCCTCAAGCCCAAAAATTTCCTAAACTTTCCTCTCCCCTTCCAAGTAGATATAATCATTTCATAACTAAAAAAGTAAATTTTGTTCATCCCTTCGTTAGTATTGTATTAGTACATATAAACTTTTTTTTTTCAAACAAATAGGTTATATATTAGAACAATTTTTACATCATCAAATTAAGCTTTTGATATTTTTTTCTAAAAATAGAATATTTATTGATAATTGCAAGTGATATAATAACCCGTAAAATGTAAAAAAGAAAAGGAAATTGCACGAGCAACTAAACTTGTTGAAATTTAAAATTTGAAAAAACAAGCAATGTAATTAATTAAGAGATTTATTACAGGCCAAATGCATAGTTTCACCTTCAAACTTTACATGATTAATTTTTAACACTTTTAATTTTTAATTTTTATTTAATCTTTAAACTATTATTTTTAACTTTTTTCACCCTTAAATTGTACTTTGACTCATACTATATAGAAATGAATAAAAATTTGATTTCAAATAATTTTAAACATGTAAAATGCTAAAAATTACCTTTAAAATTATAAAAATAAAATAAAAAACTAATGAAGAAAGTAAGGAAAAATTTGTTGTCAATTATATTATCTCTTTTAATTAAACATTATTTTAGTTCATATAATTTTTTATGTCCATATCAACATTAGTTTACAAAAGTACATTAATTTTATGCATTGTAGGGAGTTAAATAGGTTTAAAATAGAAGTGTAGAGGTTAAATAGAAATAATAAAAGTTCACGTACGTCAAAGATTAATGTATAAAGTTCCATGGTGAAACTATGCATTTGGCAGTTTATCATATGATACACATTGTATTACCACAATCGTATATAACATATATAAGGTGTCAGTCGCCTACAACATATATTGATTAATTAATAAACTCATTTTTGAAGTTTAACTTATTATGATTATTTGTCTTTATTTTGGACATATGTGTTACAATACTCATTAATCTTCAACCACCAAAGAAGCACAAGGTTTAGTTTTTCTCTATCAATTTGATGGCACATAATTGTGGGCGCATGTCCCCGAACAACCATTCACACAGCTTTCCACTTGATTCAGATCTGGAAAAAAAATTAAAATAAAAACAAAAAAAAAATCATTATGCGCAATTTAAAGTAATGTTTTTGATAGAAAATTGCTTTAGGGCTAAAAAGTTACGAGTTTAAATGCGAGCAACAAAGGAGAAAAATTTATGAGTTCTATTTGGTTCAATTCGAATTAATATGAATTTTTATAACTATAAGATGTTAGAGAGAGAGAGAGAGAGGGATTTAATTACCAAGGTTGTCTTTGGTGATGAGCTTGGAGCACAAGGATGTAGCACAACCAACAGTACAAAATTGATGAGTAGTCTCTTGAGTAGTAGTGGCGTCAGGTGCGGGGAAGATGCACTTAATAAAGCAACTGATACGACAACCTGGACTCCATCGATTACTACATTCAGACACACAGTCCTTTATGCATTTTTTGAAATCCCAAGGCCAAGCATTGGACTGCCCTGCAAGCATCTCAACCACCACAAACATCAACACAAATGTCAATGCTTTTTTTTCCATAATGGTACTATATAATCTCTTGTAATATTTCTTTTTTTTTTTTTTTCCTCAAATTGATGCTCTTCTTGATTGGTCATGAAGAAGCTACTGCTTATATAGTTGGGGTATGATGGACATGCATCACTATGTATTTATGCTTATTTGGAAACCAAATCAAGTAATATTGGAGCAAATGTATCTAACTTGACAAAAAATCTTAATAAAATGAAACTATATAACATATTAAGAAAGAACAAAATAATCTGAGGAAATATACAACCAAAAAAATGAATTCCTGAGTGAACTGTATATATTTTTTAGTAAGGGCTGTTGCACTTATTCTATATATAAAAAATTTAATTAATTACCATGCAATGAACAACCTAATAAACCTAAATTGTCAGTTCAATGGTTCTGAATTAAATTTTATATAAAAAAATTATTATTATTATTATTATTACTCTATAAAATCATAAAAATTTTAAAATTAAAATTTAATTTAGAGCCGTTGAATTTTAAAGCAGGCAAGATACGGTTCAAATTCAATTCTAAATCTAAATTATCTAGTTCCAAACCGTAGCTACTCCTAAGAAGTGGTCATTTCACTATTTAGACTATCGAAATTTCTATTTCCCCGGTTCAAATTGCGAAATGATGTTAAAGAATTTTTTTTGTCCATTTCGCCATTCTCTTTGGCGAAATGGACAATTTTTTTTTTTTTTTAAATAATGGCCAATTCATTTTTGTAAGTTGAAAGGCCATTCCCCGCTTCAAATGGTGGAAATGGCCTATTTTTTTTTTTAATTTTTAGTTTTTTATTTTAATATTGTAATGATTATGATTAATTAATTATAATAATATTAAAAATAATATTATAATTATAATAATATTATGATTTTTTTAATTTTAACATTATTATGATTATTTTTGTTATTATTTTATTTATGCATGAGTATTGTGTGAGTGTGGCCTTTATGTATTGCTTGAGTGTTTGGCCTTTATGTATTTCATGAGAGTTGTGTAATTGGCCCTAATTTTTTTAATTTTTAATTTTTTGTTTTTATTTTAATATTATAATGATTAAAATTAATTAATTTATAATAATATTAAAAATAATATCATAATTATAATTATGTTACTGATTTTTTTGTTTTTTTAATTTTAACAATATTAGTATGGTTATTTTAATTTATTAATAATAATAATAATAATAATAATAATAATAATAATATTATTATTATTATTATTATTATTATTATTATTATATTATTATTTATGTATGAGTGTTGTGTGTGGCCTAGTTTTTTTTTAATTTTTAATTTTAATTTTAATTTATTATTATAGTGATTATCATTAATTAATTATAATAATATTAAAAATAATATCATAATTATAATAATATTATAATGTTTTTTAAATTTTAACATCATGATGATGGATGATGATGATGATTATTATTATTTATGCATGAACGTTTCTAATATCTCGAATTTTTAAATATTTTTAAACTGCATCGGGAATATGCAGTGTTAATAATTTATATATATATATTTGATTTTTTAATTAGTTTTTTAATTATTAAAATTACTTTTAATTAATTTTAAATTCTTTACGTAAAATTTTTTCGGGAATTTTATTTTTCGGATAAATTAAGACGTAAATAATTTAATATTAATTATTTGAAATAGTTTTACGAAATTGCATGAGTTCATACATAATTTTAAGTGCTAAATAAAATGCATATGCGTACATTTATTTAAATTAAAATTAGGGGTTTATTTTATAATTAATTATATAATATAGTTTTTATATTAATTAATTAATTAAGTGTATATATGTATATGTGTATATATATTATTAAAATATGTGTGTGGTGTATATTTATTGTGTGTATTATATTATTTTTATTATAATTTAAAGTATAGTTATATATATTACATAAATACTTTTCAAAAACTAAACGTTCCCTTTCTTACGATATTGCCACTACCTCCTTCTTCTCCCTCTCGATCGGTTTTCTTCCATTTCCGGCCACTGTGACCTCTGTTTCTTGCCGTCACTATGCCCCTCAACCTTCCTCCTCCCTTACCAGCCATTCCCGATGCCTCAAGCCCCCTTCTTCGGCATGTTTTGGCCGGAATTCCCAACAAAGTCGAAAGTTTCTTCACCGTCGATTAGCACATTTTCGGGCCACTAAATTTGATGCCACCAGTCTCTATATTCTCCTTGAGTTCTGGTGAGTTCATTTCCAAATTTTATTTCACTTAAAACAGTCTAGATTTCCCTAGGTTTTGATTTTGCAATTTCGGCCATTTAGGGTTTTCGATTTTTTTGAGCTTTGATTTGGTTGATTCATGAAAACTTCCTTCACAAAAAATTGATCCTTGTAGCTTAATCTAGCTCTGTGAATTTTTGTGGAATTTTTGGGAATTATTTTGATTTTTGTGAATTTTTTATTATTTTATTAATATTTTCTAATTTTGAAATTTAATTAAATAAATTATGAAATTGTGTTTTATGGTGTTTATAGGTGTTGAAATAAATTTTAGAAATTTATTTTAATTTTTCTGATTTTTATATAATTATTTTGAATTTATTTAGTTTATGTAAGTTTTGGAAAATTAGGTTAATTATGTGTTTTATTGACATTAATTGGTTAATTGAGTATATTTATTGATATTATTGAATTATATGTTGAGAAATTTAATTTGAGTAATTATATATCTTTTGTTGAATTTTTTATTAATTTTAGGGAATTTACTAAACTAGGGGTATTTTGGTAATTTGACACTAAATTGGCTAAAAATACAATTAAATTGGTTTTAATAGTTATTTAAGGTATAAAAATGATTTCTATAAATTATTTAGTATTTTTAACTAATTAAAACTATTTTTCGTAAATTATTTTCAAATTATACACAATATACGATTTTTCTAAATAAATGAGTTTTTTTTGATTTTTAACATGTATTAGGGTTAATTATGTAATTTGGTTTATAAAGTGTATTTTATTATTAAAGGGCATTTTTGGTATTTCTGTAATTATTCTGTGAATTGTGAACCTCGGTCGGGTGAAATTATAATTTGGAGTCCAATCGAGGATTGTGTTCAGTGTTCATTCTCGAAGTGTGTTTCTTTGTAGGACCTGGCTCTACTCTTTGAGTAGAGAGATGTCCATTTTACAGGGGAGATTCTGCCGAATTTTCGGTAGAATTCTCATAAAACGTGATATCCAGTCGAATTCTGATTCTAATTCCATGTATAAGATTCTAGATCGAGTCTTTAGAATTTTCGTTAGAATTATTCTGATTTTCTGTAATCGTTTGTTTGTTTAGTTGCGCCGAGACCAAAGCCTAGTGGACCAGGCCCCATCAGATCCGTTTCAAGGTGCGCAATAACAATGAGTTGTTATTATATATATATATATATATATATATATATATATATATATATATATGTTTTAGGGTGCATGTTCTAGAAATGTATGATTATATTTAGTAAAGTATTTATAAATGATTTAAGTATTATTTAGGTTTAATTTTGGTATATTGCGGTATATTTTGGTATATTTTAAACTATATGCATGTTTTATTAATGATTTTATACTTAAAATGTGTTTTAAGTTTATTTCTAGTTTATTTTGTAAATTAATTGAATTTATTTGACATATATATACTCGGAATATGCCTGGTTTATTTTTGGTATATTTCTAGTATATATATGGTTTATGTTGCTATTTTATTCAAAATTCATGCATCATTTATTTATGAATGTATGTTTTATATTAATGAAGGATATCATTAGAACGTGCTACCTAGTGGGCAGCACTAGGACCGAGTACGTATCAGTACGCCGATAACATTTAGGCTATATTACTAACCTATTTGTGGATATTGATTATATTGAGTTGATTTGATATCTGATGTGATGTGAGAGTGTGATTGCTAGAGCTCGGTTGACCAAGGGTCTCGGGGCCAATCACACCGACAGTCAGACTACTGGAGCTCGATTGATCAAATGTCTCGGGGCCAATCTACTGTCCAAATGGAACAAGTGAATTTATTTGGAATAAGTGAGCCTGTATGGCTAGAGTGTTGTCTAACACTGTTTTGAGGTTACGATTTTCTAGGGTTCTATTTGATCCTTCATAAACAGTGATTTTCAATAAATATATAAAATGATTTTGCTGCATCTATTTGTATTTGCGTGTATATATATTTATTATATACACTATTGAATGTGTGTATTTTCATTTAATTATGTATGTATATATATTATAACAATTCACTCAGTGAGGTCTGACTTTTCTCCGTTGACTATTTTTCAAGAGAGTCATCGTCTTCAGACCTCAGTAGCAGACCCATACGCCAGATTTCTTCCGCCCCGGCTTCACTATGTAAACTCCTTACCTGAGCTTTATTTATAATCTAGACACTGCAGTAGTTATAAACAGTTGTGGGGTTTATATATTATATTTGTGTGAGTATGTATTTAAAGATTTGAACTGGAATTTGTATTAAAAGATTATTTATATATAAGATGAGGATGTATAATTAATTTTATTGACAGATTATTATTTTATTTTTATTTATGATCTTATTTCAGCTGCGAGTGATTTTATTTATGTTATTATTATTATTGCATGTTTTTATTTATTTTAAGGCTTGCTATGAATTCCGGATTCGAAAGAATTCTCATTCCTTAGCGCCGGTCATGATCCCTATTTTGGGTCGTGACAATTTTGTATTTTTTTTTATTAAATGTCCATTTTACCATTCAAAATGGCGAAATAGAGAGATGAGTTCCCCATTTTGAATAGCAAAATTGATTTCATTTAAAAAAAAACCATAAAATGAGAATTTTTTCAAACCCATTACACAAAGGTAATAAGTTTCATATTTTGCCATGGCAACGAGATTTCCAAAAATGGCTGCCTATAACATCAGCTGAATCTTTAAGTTTCTTATATGCTGATTAGTAGAGAACATACCTGACAAAGTGAGACCCAAATAAGGTTAATCGTCTTCCCCATTCCAACTTGGAGTTTGATAGCCCAAAATTTTCAAGATGCATAAATGAGGAAGGGCATGAGCAAACGTGCCCCAATTCCACTAATTATCTGCCACAAAATATGCTACATTTAAACTTCTTTGATCCTCAAGAAATTAATTGTTGCTACTTCAATCAAAGGTGTGTCCAGCAACCCAGTAATCCAACCAAATCTGATTCGCTTTTTCATTACCAACAGACCATTGAGTTCCTTCAATGACATGATTCCATACCTACTAACCGCTTCCATAACACCGAGCCATACCTATAAGGAAGCATTTTTCAGCATTTGATTTTTACGTGAACATTGAATTTGCTGCAAAGAACACTGACCCATAGAGACTCTTGTTGCGAAATAATGCCCCATTAACAAAGCATCATTCATAACTGCAGTTTTAAGCCCTAGCCTCCCTTTTCCTTTGGTTGACACATTGAGTCCCAATGCGCCAAGTTAATTCTTCTTTCAGCTGAGTTGGATCCCTAAATAAAGTTTCGATATTATTGCTCAATTTTATCACAAATATGGCCGAGAAGTTTGGTTGATTGCATCGCATAGACTGGCAACTCCCCTAGCACCGACTCAGCTAATGTAACTTTTCTTGCTAAAGAAAGCATTGAACCATTCCATCCCATTAAATTCCAATGTACCCTTTCCAAAATAGTACCATAAGTTTGACAAGTGATTCTGGCATGAAGTAGCGGCATCCCAAGATGTCTTCCAAGATCAGTTGTCTTTGCTATACCCAATTCCATCGCCAGTGAACTAGAATTTCTTTGATTAACATTTCGAGAGAACATAACCCTTGATTTTGCAAGATTAATGACCTGACCTAAGAATTAACAAAACGAACTCAATACTGACTTAATCACCTCTACTTGACATAAGGATGGCTCAGCAAAAAGTAGAGGATCATCAGCAAAAAATAAATAAATAAATAAAGGAAATGCGCGGCCCATGCTGCCAAGATGGATAGGCTTCCAGTTACCACCGTTCACCACTTTGTTAATCCCTTATGCCAATTTTTCAATACACAAAATAAACAAATAAGGGGAAATAGGGTCTCGTTCCCGAATACCATGAGATGGAACAAAGGACTGTGTACGTTCTCCATTCCACAATGCTTCTATGGTCGGCGAAGAAACATATCTCATAATGACCCTTATAATCCATTAGCAAACCTACATCCACTGGAGTTTCTTGAATAATTCCCAACACAACATGTCGTAAGCTTTTGCCAAGTCGATTTTTATCGCCATAAGTCCTCTTATACCCTGCTTTCTTCTCATAGAGTGCATCATCTCCTGGGCTATGATGACATTGTCTGTAATATGCCTACCAGACAAAGCTAGTTTAAGCCGGGCTTACCAGATAGTTCATGAGGCTTAATTCTGTTGACAATCACCTTCGTTATTACGTTTCTAGCTTCATTACATAAGTTATGGGGTCTGTAATCTTGGAACACCGAAGGATTTTCTTTCTTAGGATTAATACAATCAACGTTTCGTTTACATCGTCTGAGAAAGCTCCCTCATAGAACTCCTTCTTTACAAAATCGCACACAGAAGAGACTTACCACCGCCCACTGCGTCGGAAAGAAGCCAGTAGGCATCCCATTAAGCCTGGAGCTTTAAATGGCTTCATGTCGAACACAGCCTGCCTAATTTCTTCATCCAAGATTATTGCTTTCAGGGAAGCTACCATATCAGAGGTAAGCTGAGGGAAGGACTTACGCACATAATAATTAGGAGAGGACCATCTGGCTTTTTATATATGCCTTTATAGTAGTTAATGACGTGTTGTCGATTATATTATCTCTTTTAAGCATTATTTTAGTTATTTACAAATACAAAATACGCTGATTTTATTTATATTAAGCATTATTTTAGTTAGTCATTTATTTTTTTTATATTCATATCAATATTAATTTATAAAATACGCTAATTTTATATATATAGGTGTTAAATAGATTTAAAATAAAAATATAATCGTTAAATAGAAATAATAAAAATTTCATAAACATATAAAATTTGACGGTAAAAACTATGCAGTTGACAGTTTGTTATATGATAAATATTGGATAACCACAATCATATATAACATATATAAGATGTCAGTCGCCTACAACATATATTAATTAATTAATTAACTCGTTTTTAGAGTTTAACTTATTATGATTATTTGTCTTTGTTATGGGCATATGTGTTACAATATAATTAATCTTCAACCACAAAGAAGCGCAAGTTTAGCTTTTCTCTATCAATTTGAAGGCACACTATTGTGGGTGCATGTTCCTGAACAATCATTCGTACAACTTTCCACTTGATTCAGATTGGAAAAAAAAAATTAAAATAAAAACAAAAAAATTCATTATACACAATTCAAAATAATATTTTTAATAGAATATTGCTTAGGGTTAAAAAGTTACAAGTTTAAATTAATTAAGAAAAACTTATAAGGTCTAGGATTTGAATTAATCAGAAATTTTTATAATTATCAGATGTTGGAGGGAAATAGAAAGAGAGAGAGAGGGAGAGATTTAATTACCAAGGTTGTCTTTAGTGATGAGCTTGGAGCACAAGGACGCAGCACAACCAACAGTACACATTGATGAGTATATCTTGAGAAGTAGTGGCGTCAGATGCGAGGATGATGCATTTAATAAGGGAACGGGGAGGGCAAAATTGGATTCCATGGAGCACCAGGGCATCGAAACAGGCAGTCCTTCAAGCATCTGTTGAAATCCTTAAACGAAGCATTGGACTCTCCTGCAAGCATCCCAACCACCACACACATCAACACAAATGTCAATGCTCTTTTCTCCATAATGGTACTATATAATCTCTTGTAATATTTTTTTTTTTCTCAAGTTGATACTCTTCTTGATTGGTCATGAAGTAGCTATAATAGTTGGTATCACAACTCTAATATAGAAGGAGCACATGACTGATACTAAAAAATGAAAATATATAAAGTACTTGAAATTTATAATAAATCTTAAAAAGACACAGTAAAATATTAAATAAAGATAGATAACATATATGAATTAATATCCAAAATAATCTTAAATAAAGCATAATAATAATTTTTAATACAAATTCTTAATACGTGCAAAAATACATAAGATACAACATAATAATTGATCATTTTCACTACTGCGATGTTCTAGATTTAAAATGCATATATGGTAATAATAAATCTCAGATAAATTACATAAAATAGTTGGAGAAAAAGAACCCGACGTATAATAGGCCGACTAACGGGTGACTCCCTAGATCCTGAAAAAATAATTAAGAAAAGTCAGACCTCACTAAATAAATTAATAAAAGAAATGTATGTAAAATAGAATATTTTATAAATCATTTGATTTATTAAAATACTCTTTTACCAAACTAAATTATCTAAAATCATAAAACACCATATCAGTATATAAACTTTTATTAAATCATTTTATAGAAAAACTGGGTAGAACCCTAGTCCATACTTTTAATAGTCTTTCGACTCTCTTATAATCCATAGAATGCCGGTTCCAGAGAGTAAGACATCAACTGAGCTACCAGCTATAGTCAATCACTTAAATCAATATTTACTGGCAATTTCCGAGAGTAAAACATTATCGAGCTGCCAACCCTAGTAATTATCAACCACATCCAAGAGCAAAGCATCATCGAGCCTTATACTCAATCTCACAAAAATCATGCCGAGAGCAAAGCATCACCGAACCTTTTTAACTATCAACACTCACTCTCAATCCTACCGGTGCACACATCGTCCTGATGAAACTCATTAGATAGCTCATTCTACCATAGTTTAATTTAAAATAAATAGATATAAATAAACAAGAAAGATTTAAATAAATTAAAATAAAATAACAATTAACTAATCATATGAAAATTTTAACACAAACTTGCTTATTTAATCATGGTAATCAAAAGGAGAATTTCATTCAATTACAATTATACATATTTTAAGTAATTAAATAATTCTTTTATTAAATTCTCCCTTTTATCATAAATCAAAGAATATATATATATATAAATTTTAAAACACCAAACACAAAGTTCAGTTATTAACTTACAGGTTGAATACGCTGCTCGAGACAAATTCAACAGGCCTAATCTGATAGGCCTCGGTCTCAGTGCAGCTAAAAAAATAATTAATAACAAAATCAAAATAAATTCCTAATGTATACTTTTAGGAATTCCAAAGAAAGACTCGATCTAAGAATTAAAACTCAATCAAAACCAAAAAACTCAGGATCAACCTGATGTCACGTTTTACGAAAATTCTATTGAAAAATCGACAAAGTATCCTCTGTAAAATGGACATTTGTCTACTGAAAATAGAGTCGATCCTGCAAAAAAATACACTTCTAATAACACAAAGTTTAACACCTCGGGTTAGGACTTCAAACTACACAAATTCCCAACTGAGGTTCACAATTAACTACAAATCAATATTTATAATAAATAGAATAAAAATCATAAAAATTCATAAATATCCATAAAATACCAAAAATAATATATTTAAACATAAAAAAAACATAACATATAATTATTTCACATTAATTAAATAGAATCTCAAATAAATTATATAATATTAATAAAAAATTCAATTTTTTCAATTATTAGACATAAAATAATAAAATTCACAATTAATTACTTAAATAGTCCAAATATATATTAAAAATAGTTAAAAACTTATTTTAATCACAAAAATAGCATATAAAATTATTATTTGAATATAATTTTTAAAAATTAGTATTAATTAGTTAAAATTAGTAAATAATTCGTAAAAATTATTTTAATACCATTTATTATTCCAAAATTATTTAAAACATATTATATAATAATAATTTCAACAAAAACACATAATTAACCTATATATCCAAAATTCACATAATATTAAAAATTATACAAAATTACCAAAATTATTTCTTACTTCTAAAATTAATAACTTAAATTAACAATACTAATTTAACAAAATTTCCATTCAAAATAATTAAATAACATAATTATCAAAAATCCATTTTTTAATATTAAAATATTCATAAATGCCCATTATTCAAATTAATTCAAAAAAATATACAAAAAATATTTTTGAGAAGATTGAGCTACCTACAACAACATTCTCACAGAAAAATTTCATGAATCAAACCCAAAAATTAAATAAAAATTCAAAACCCTAATTACACATAAACTAAAAATGATGAAACTCACAAACAAGAGGATTTAAGCTTGAACCAAGCTTGGATTCAACTTCACCGCTGCTAGAGCTGTCGAACAAGAACAAAATGGAAGGCTGAGGTGGCCAGAATCTTCGCTGGCATTCATGGAAGGTTGGTTGCTGCACTCTCAGTTTCAGCGCTTTCCGATGACTCCTGGTGGGCTCTGCTGGTATAAATATATATAATACACTACCATAAATACACACAACAACATTATATTAACAACAACATAGTAATAAAAATAACAATAATAAAAATAACACATGCATGCAATAATACTGTTGATAATAAATAACAATTAAATTATTAATAATAATACTATTAAAAATATTAGCAATGGAAATGATTTTTAATACTTTAAATAGTAAAACTCACAAAATAATTATTTACGCAAATAAAATATTGAGAATAAAATAAATGAATAATATACATAAATAATGATAATATATAAATAAAATTTAAAATTTTTATTAACACTACATATTTCAAAATAATTTTATATTATTTAAAATATCGGGTCCATTAAAATTTTCCCTCCTTATAAGAATTCATACTCGAATTCAAAGAAAAGAACATAAACAAGAATTTATTGAGGTAAGAGATAAGGATAGGCAACCCCGCATCTCGGCTTCTGTCTCCCAGGTGTGCTCCTCTGCATTGTTGCTCCGCCATAACACCTTGACCATCGGGAATCTGCTTCGAACACAACTGTCCTAACTTGATAGTCCACTATTGCAACTGGTTCCTCCTCGAATGTCAGGTCTTCATTCATTTCCACACTATCATGCTACAATATGTGTGAAGGGTCTAAAATATACTTCCTTAACATCAAGATATGGAACACTAGATGCACTTGAGATAAATTTGGAGGCAAAGCCAACCGATATGCGACCATGCCAACTCTCTCTAAAACCTCGAAATGTCCTATATATCTCAGTGTCAACTCTCCTTTCTTATATTATCATCACGGTTACCATCAACTAGCTAATATGTTCAAACATAAGTCAATTTATACTATTTATTAATAATCATCACCTATTTTCCTCAAACTTCAGGTTTCCAATTATCCATACTAATAGCCTCTTCTCACTATTCTTCTTGCTACTATGATACTATATTAATTTCCTTGTTTATCCTTTTTAATGACCATATTTCCATACACCATGGTACATTTAATATTTATTCCACAACTATGCTTATATCCATCAGTCCAAATCTTATAATTAGATTTTCGTATATTTCACAAATTCTAATTTACCGAATTAGTAATTCACCATCTAATAACCACAAAGTTTTTAATATATCCTATTGTCAGTAAAACCTGTCAAACTTATACTTATTATTTATCATCTTAACTATTCAATTCATCATCAATCTTCAGTCTAGTTAGAGATTTGTCTATCACACTTTCACTATGCTACTCTGATGTACTACTTTATATATTCAGTTTATCACTCTCAAGGTAACTAGCATAGCTTAAATGATACAATCTCAACTTGAACTTAAGGCTTTCACTTAATCTTCAAAGATATGCACTAATTTCTTATAATTTCAACAATTAAATCCTCAAGTAAGCTTTTCTCATAACTACACCTTCAGTTTTCTTAAACTAAAATAACTCCAATTAAAATTTAAATTCGTAATTCTATTTTCTTACTCCACACATTTACTCATGCAACAACTTCTTGTTATATTCACACTATATATAATTTATAAATTATGCACATAGTATCATATATCAATTTTTTTTCTTACTTGTTAAATTCATATGATTCACACTTACCCACAAAACTAGTGTCATATCATTATAAAGTTGTACTCAGTAATATATATATAAATATTCAAGTCTCTTTTATACATTTCACTTTAATTCACTTTCGTATCAACTCTTACGATTAACCTCAACACAGTTACTATGAAAAAGCTTATATCACTATATTGTCTTAATTACAAATAAAATTATTAATCAATTAGCTATACCTTTATAACTCATCATCGTTGATAACTTATTTGCTAAATATGCTAACTTCCATAAAATTTCAATAGGTCTACCAACAAAACATTAATTGATTATCTCATATCCTCAAGGTTTTTAATATTCCTTATTCCATCGTGCTATTGTCATATCATCTCTTAATTAAACTAAATGTCGAATTTAGGCTTACCTACACATTTATTTTCTTATCCAGCCTTTGTCGTTTTTGCACTTTCCTAGTGGAATAAATCTTCCCGAACACTTACATAAATTCTTATAAAGTATCATTTCATTAGTTGGTCTGTAATCTGATCTCCATAATTATTATAATTCAACTTTTATATTATAAAATGGAATAAACCATCCTATTGTATCATTGAATATAAATTCCATCCATCATTCAGATAAAGTTCCAATAAAGTCATCAATATCTATAATGTCCATCAACTATACTCAAATTTTAAATCCTCAAATTTCATAACAATTCACAATTTCCAGTCTCATAGGATATTCCTATATGTATATTATTTACATATTTTCCTATCATCCTTGTTATCCCAAAATAGATTAAATCAATATATGACTCTATTAATTATAAATCATATTCCTAATAAACTCCCAATTCCAATAAACTAATCATTAACTATAATTTTTATCAACTTATAACCCATGACCTCTACCTCTACCTCTATCTCTAGTCCTGGTCATCTTCCTAAAATCCAAATCAAATAACTTCATAATCTAAATCACTAAGGTTTTAGTTTATCAACCAACTCTTCAAAATATTTTTTCATCACAACATTCGATCTTATCCGCAACTTAAATCAAAACCAAGGAAAACATAATCAATCCTCCTCTTATATGCACTCATAGTTGTGTCTTAGAAATCCCTAGCAACTATGGGCACAGAAAGTCTCACATCTTTCTCCCAACAACCCAGAGTAGCATAATATTAAGCTAACAAATCCATTTCTAAAATCACGCCTAAGTTAATTACACTCCAAATAACTAAATCAACAAATAACTCTTTAAATTTCAGGTCCTCAGCTCAGGTGCTAATATATATACTAAACTTAATCCTGTAATATACAGTTTTACCAGTCTCCTCTATCACGTCTACAACATGACGCGACAAATTGAAGAGTTCACGAGTATTCTTCTCATCTGACCGCTCTTCTCTTACTTTATGCAATACCGCTACATGTAATTATCCCTCCTTAAAGGTGGATGGAAGTATCTTAGAAGTCACTCTTTAACTATAACCATGTGCTACAGTCAGAACTAACAACTTTACTATTAAGAGTACAAAAGTGTTGCATCCGCATTAAACATCTTCTTATTCCTTCATCAAAGCATATTCAAAACAATTGTCATGCTTGCTTAAGTGTTACTAAGTCTTCATTAACCTTGGTTATCCTAACCATAATTGCTGTAAGTTTGAGTTCAAAGACTACCTGTACCTCTTACAATAACTGCTTTGGCCTTTGAGTTACAACTGCCTCTGACCTACCCCTATTCTAGATAGGTGTAGTAGGGCTGAAACTGGAATCACAACTTCAACTTAAAAGGACTACTTAGCAATATCGATTATCTCTGTGGTAAAAGTATTTTGCGTTCACCTCACATAAAAAGACATGGAAATCAATAAGATTCAAAACATAGAATATACGTAGAGTCTACATATCTTGAGCTCTCTACTAAAATAAAGGTTGCATTTGCTGTACGACCAAAAGTATAGGCACTGCACCCTGTGGAACTCCTAGTGCATAGGCAGCATCATTAAAACCTTGAGCTATAAGCACCTCATTCTGCTGTTCCTGCAGTCTATGGCGATCACCTAGCCCTTTAAACTCACCTCTACCCCTACCCCTAGCTGGCTGCACATAGGGTAGACCCTTTATCCTTAAAAGACTCTCTGTCATCGGTCTCATCGACTAATGGAGTGACTCACGCTCGCTAAAAATAAAAGAGAATAAAAGCAAAATATACAAACATAGACAGAAATAGACAATAAACAAACACCCTAACGGTTATGCGAAAAACTAAATCAAGAAAAACTTATCGAAGACATAACCAAACCTAATTCACTACAGTAGTTTCAAAGAAAATACAACTCTGAAAACCTAGGTCCACAACACTAATAACCTAGGCTCTGATACCAAATTTGTCACAACCCGAACCCAAAAGGGGCACGTGACTGTCACTAGAGAATGAAAATACATAAAGTACCTAAAACTTATAGTAAGCCTTAAAGAAGACATAGTAAAATTTATACAATAATAAGAATGAAATATTTAAATAAAGATAGATAACATAAATGAACTAATATCCAAAATAATCTTAAATAAAGTATAATAATAATCTTTAATACAAATTCTTAATACGTACAATAACACATAAGATATAACATAATAATTGACTATTTTCACTACTGCAATGTTCTAGATTTAAATGCATACATGGTAATAATATATCTCAGATAAATCTACATAGAATAGCTGGAGAAAAAGAAACCTAGCTTATAATAGGCCGACTAACGGGTGACCCCTGAGATCTTGAAAAAATAATTAAGGGAAGTCAATTCTCACTGAGTAAGTTAATAAATAAAGTGCATGTGGTTTGAAAATTTCCTTTAAAATGTATTTTATAAAAATAGAATATTTATATTTTAAAATTTAAATCATTTAATTTATTGAAATACTCTTTTACCAAACTAAATTATCTAAAATCATAAAATATCATATTAGTATAATAAGTTTTTATTAAATTATTTTATAAAAAAACTGGGTAGAACCCTAGTCCACACTTCTAATAGCCTTTCGGCTTTCTTATAATCCAAAGACTGCCGGTTCTCTATAGCAAGGCATCAACTGAGCTATCAGCCACAGTCAATCACTTAAACCAACATTTACTAGTAGTTCCTAAGAGTAAAGCATCACCGAACCTTACACTCAATCTCACAAAATCATGCCCGAGAGCAATCCTACCAATGCACACACGGTCTTGATAAAACTCATCAGTTAGCCCGTTCTATCGTAATTTAATTTAAAATAAATAGATATAAATAAAAAAGAAAGATTTCAATAAATTAAAATAAAATAAAATAACAATTAACTAATCATATGAAAATTTTAACATAAACTTGCTTATTTAATCATGACAATCAACAGGAGAATTTCATTTAAGTACAACTATACATATTTTAAGTAATTAAATAATTATTTTATTAAATTCTTCCTTTTATCATAAATCAAAGAATTTATATATATTAATTTAAAACACTCAACACACAATTTAGTTATTAACTTACAGGTTGAATGCGCTGCTCGAGACAGACTCAACAGGCCTAGTCCGATAGGCCTCGATCTCGACGCAACTAGAAAAATAATTAATAAGAAAATTAGAATAAATTCCTAATGTATACTTCTAGGAATGCTAAAAAAAGACTCAATCTAAGAATCAAAACTCAATCAAAACTATAAATTCAGGGTCGACCCGACGTCACGTTTTATGATAATTCTATCAAAAAATCGATAAATTCTGCTATGTAAAATGGACATCTGTCTATTGAAAAGTAGAGTCGATCCTGTAAGAAAAATATACTTCTAATAATATAAAGTTCAACACCTCGAGTTGAAACCTTAAACTACACAAATTCCCAACCGAAATTCACAATTAACCACAAATCAATTTTTAATAATAAATATAATAAAAATCATTAAAATTCATAAATATCCATAAAATACCAAATATAACATATTTAAACATAAAAAAAAAACATAACATATAATTATTTTCATATTAATTAAATAAAATCTCAAATAAATTATATAATATTAATAAAAATTCAATTTTTTCAATTATTAGACATAAAATAACAAAATTCACAATCAATTACTTAAATAGTCCAAATATATATTAAAAATAGTTAAAAACTTATTTTAATCGCAAAAATAGCATATAAAATTATTATTTGACTATAAGTTTTCAAAATTAGTATTAATTAGTTAAAATTAATAAATAATTCATAAAATTATTTTAATACCATTTATTATTCCAAAATTATTTAAAACATATTATTTAACTATAATTTCAACAAAAACACATAGTTAACCTATATATCCAAAATTCACATAATATTAAAAATTATACAAAATTACCAAAAATTATTTTCTTACTTCTAAAATTAATAACTTAAATTAAAAATACTAATTTAACAAAATTTCCATTCAAAATAATTAAATAACATAATTATCAAAAATCCATTTTTTAATATTAAAATATTCAAAAATATCCATTATTCAAATTAATTCAAAAAAATATTCAAAAAATATTTTTGAGAAAATGAATTCATTATATATATATATATATATATATATATATATATATATATATATATATATATATATATATATATATATATATATATATCGAAACCCTAATTAACATAAATTAATGATAATCAACTCAAAATCAATAAATATTTAAATATTATATGAAATTATTAACATTGCATATTCCGATTCAAAATAAAATCATTTAAAAACTCAAGTTATAACAATAATATATACAATGACATTCAAAATGATCAAGTAAACCATATATATACCAGAAATATATCTAAAATAAACTAAGTATATTTCAGGTATATATACATAAAATCAATTCAAACAATTCATGAAATATACCCGAAACAAATCTATAATATACTTAAAATAATTTAAATATAAATCAAAAGGAAAAACATGCATTCATTTCAAAATATACTAAAAATATACCTAAAATATACTTAAGTGTTTATATAAACAATTATGCAAAATTTACATTTAAAACATATAGTTCTAAAACATGCAACCTAAAACAATGTATATATATAATAACAATAACTCATAAAGATGCGCTCATCGAGACTGGTCCGACAGATCTAGTCCGCTAGGCCTCAGTTTCGACGCAACTAAACAATAAAAGCGATCACAAATCAGAATATATATCAAACTTAGACTTCTAGAGACTCAATTTAGAATTACAAAATACAGACAGACACAAAATAAGAATTAGACCCAATGTCATGTTTTACGAGAATTCTATCGAAAATTCGGCAAAACCTCTTCTGTAAAACGAATATCTCTCTACTAAGAAGTAGAGTCGGTCCTGCAAAAAAAATACACTTCGAGTATAAAAATTCTCACAACCCTCGGTTAGGATCCCGAACTACTAAAATTTTCCAACCGAGGTCCACAATTCACCAAAAATAATTAAAACATCAAAAATATCAAAATATAGCATATTTAGCATTAAAACACCAAAAATAATTATTTTCCTAATAATTACTTAAAAACCCTAAATAATAATATAATATTATTAAAAATCCATTTTCTCGATAATTCCACAAATATTTATAAAAATTCATTTTATAAATCCAAATTACTTAATTGGTCCAAACATGTATTAAAATTTACTAAAAATCCATTTATTTACAAAAATAGTATATTATATATTATATATCATTTGAAAATAATTTTCAAAAATTAGTATTAATTAGTTAAAATTAGTAATTAATTTATAAAAAATTATTTTTATACCTCAAATAATATTAAAACCAATTAAACATAATATTTAACTAAAATTACCACCAAATTACCCCTAATATTTAAAAATACACATAAAATACTAATAATACTCAAAAATTCAAAAATTATATAAATACACAAAAATTATTTTCTCAATAATATCAACAAAAACATATAATTAACCAATAATTCCTAACAAAACATATATATATAACCTATATTTTCAAAATTGACATAAACTAAAAATAATTATAAAAATTACACAAAATTCACAAAAATTATAAACTAAATTCTAAAATTAATAATAACCATCAATAACATCAAAAATCACAATTTCATAATTTATATAATTAATTTACGAAAATAATAAAATATTAAAAAATTCACAAAAATCAAAATAATTTCCAAAAATCACATAAAAATTCAGGGATGTAGCTTGAGCTAGGGGGATCAACTTTTGTAAAGGGATTTTCCATGAATCAAGCAAAAATTCTTGAAAAACCCTAAAATGGCCGAAATTGAAAAATCGAGATACAATAAAAATGGAGGAGTTAGAGCTCAAATCAAGGCTAGAATCAAGTTCCCCAAAGCTCTAGGAGTCGAACGGCACCGAAAAAGCTCAATTTGGTGGCCGAAAACGTGATCGATGACCAACAATCTCCACACGTTGTCGTTGTGTTTTTTGGCATTTTGGCGGGCTTCAGACGGTCGGAGCACATCGGGGAGGGAGAGGGAAGAAGTGGGAGGAGCTTGGTGGTGACAAAGGCGGTCCGACAAGCTACTCCAGGAGGCACAATGAGGGTAGCGGCTCAGGTTGAGCGGGGAAGAAGGAGGAGCTTCTTTGATTTTTTTTTGTATGTATATTATACATAAAACTATATAGTATATCTTTAATAAACTTTATATTATAACCTATATTATTATATTACACTAAATTCACACACCACACATTCATATATATATATATATATATACATAAAATAAAATAAAAATAATGTAATTTATTAAAATAAAAGTATTAAAATATTAATGCACTAAATTAAGCATTATTAAAATAATATTGTCTGAAATAATAAACTTCAATATATATACATTTACGTAGAAAATTATAATTAAACGTAAAATAATAATAATTATTCACAAAATAGTAAGATAATCAAATATAGTTTTAAAATTTATTAACACTGCATATCCTGATAATTATTAAAATAATTTAAAATCTTGGGTCATTACACTGATCTTGATGATTCATTCGCACCTCTATTTTAAGAAACTTGCCTCAAAGTGTGGCTGTTAGCTTTAAATTTTTCAAAATCTTTGACTATGTATCACACGTGATCAAATTTGAAAGCTCTTTTGTAATGTACATCTAACTGCATTAATGTTTTTTATCAAATTAACTGCAATTATTAATTATCTCTTTTAATTAAGTTTTAATGGCTTTGATCGAATTAACAATAATTAAAAATCTTGTTAGAATTAATATTAATAATTTGTTGTCAATTATATTAATTATCTCTTTTAATTAAGCATTATTTCAGTCTATATATATATATTTTTTATGTCTATATCAACATAAATTTACAAAATACACTGATTTTATATGTTATAGGAGGTTAAAGAGGTTTAAAATAAAAGTATAGAGATTAAATGGAAATAATAAAAGTTGAAAAGTATTAAAAATTAATCGTATAAGATTCGAGGGTGAAACTATGCATTTGGCAGTTTATCATATGATAAATATTGGACTACCACAATCATATATAACATTTATAAGATGTCAATCGCCTATAATTATTAATAAATTAAAAAAACTCGGTTTTAGAGTTTAACTTGTTATATTATTGGTCTTTATTTTGGACATGTGTTGCAATACTAATTAATCTTCAACGACCAAAGAAGCATAAGGTTTAGCTTTTCTCTATCAATTTGATGGTACGTAATTGTGGGCGCATGTTCCTGAACAACCATTTACACAGTTCTCCACTTGTTTCAGATCTGAAAAAAAAAAAAAAAAAGGGTTACCAATTCATTATACACAATTCAACGTAATGTTTTGAGCGAATAGAATATTGTCTCTTGGTTTAAAAGTTTACCAGTTTAGATTTCAATTAAAAAAGAGAAAAGGTCATGAGCTCTAATTCTGCTCGATCCAAATTAATCGAAATTTTTCTGATTATCAAATGTTAGAGGGAAATAGAAAGAGAGAGAGAGAGATTTAATTACCAAGGTTGTCTTTAGTGATGAGCTTGGAGCACAAGGATGTAGCACAACCAACAGTACAAAATTGATGAGCAGTATCTTGAGTAGTAGTGGCGTCAGGTGCGTGGATGATGCACTTAGTAAGGCAACTGATAGGGCAAATTGGAGTCCATGGAGGAACAGCGCATGTAACCATACAGTCCTTGATGCATGTCTTGAAATCCTTAAACCAAGCATTGGACGGCCCTGCAAGCATCCCAACCACCACAAACATCAACACAAATGTCAATGTTTTTTTCTCCATAATGGTGCTATATAATTTTTGTTTTTTCTCAAGTTGATACTCTTCTTGATCGGTCATGAAGTAGGTAGTGCTTATATAGTTGGGGTATGATGGACGTTCATCACTATGTATTTATGCTTAATTGGAAACTAAATCAAGTGATATTGGACCAAATGTATTAAGAAAGAAAATATATTAGGAAAGAAAAAAGTAATCTGAGGAAATATACAACCAAAAAAAAAAAAAAGATTTCCTGAGTAAACTATACATATTTTTGAGTAAGGGTTGTTACAATTGCATATATAAAAGTTTACTTAATTACAGGCAATGAACAGCCTTTTGAGTAATTTTTTTTACTTTTTCTTTTCTCTTTATGTTATTTTTAAAAGATAACTTTATAATTGGTTATATAATAGAATTATGACATAAGAATATATATAATTGATAATTTTTTGATATAAATTGTTAGTATTTATAATCCATTAATTTAACGTAATTGCATATTTCAGAGCTTGAATCTAAGATATTAGGAAATGACCTTCCTAATAGTTGATTCAAACAGTTGTTAGTAAATTTTATTAGTTTTAATCTAATAGTAGTGCATATAAAAATTTAACATTCTACCAGCTAATCTGTGAAATATTTATTCAATATATGGGAACTAACGAGCAAGCACTACCTTTTGTTATTCATAAACTAAATTAAGATGCATTTTTAGAATTACGATTGTAGTACTATGAAGAGGGATGAAGTTGAAAATGATTATTAATTAGTTCTTTTTAGAAAATGGAAAAATTGACCATAATATTCTCATAAAACACTTGCAATTTTTTGATACTACTGGATTTGTAATTGTTTAATTTGTCAAATTTTATTTATAAAAACATATTTTTTAATTATAAAAATAACATCTACCAATAGTGTAATATTAAATCAGATTGGATAAAAAGTTGGTCTGAACATATTGGATTAGATAGTACAAGAAATTGTTATGAAATTGGTATAAAAATTGTTGATCAAATAATATTTTTTAATTTAAAATCGACTTACCAATAATTGATCTTTATAATTATGTCAAAAAATGTAATGATTTACTTTCTATTCCAAGTGATTCTGGGTTCATAGTTCCAACAATATATCAATTAGCCATGAAATCGATTGTTGAAAACATATATATACAACATCAACTAATGCAGCCTTCCACTTCATCCAAATCTCGAAAACACAAAATCTAAGATTTTAACACATAACATAAGTACATTGACATAGTACCTTTTTTTTTTCTTTTTTTGTCTCGAAGTGTGGGATTAATTGATTTTAAAGGTGGGCAATTGAATATTAGACTGTTTATTTCAATTACGAATATAATATGTATATTTTCAAATTAAGATAAAGAGATTAATTTACTATGATTGTTCCTGGAAATCAACTTGGAGTGGCACGAATTTGCAAAATTATTTTTTCCCTCCTATTGAATGAAATACCAAAAAAGTTGAAGGGTAAAAATATTTTTATTTCGTTCATTTCGTAAATCGCAATATGTATTATTTTTTGTAGAAGTATTTTGAGGTGGTAATTCTGATCCTGTCATTGTTGATTTTTTCATATCTCTATCAATGGAAAGAATCCAAAATCTACAAACTGCCCAATTCTCAACCCACTATGCATCCACATTTCCCAAAGAAAGTAAAATTAAAAACTCTAGCCTACTTCCTAAAACCTTACCTCCATTCACTTTAAAAATACCTTACCTTACTCCTATTCCTCTCAAGCAAATGATTGAACTTATATTTTTTTTTTAAAAAAAAAAAGAAAAAAAAATGATTGAACTATGACCTTGGCAAGACTCTGAACAAACTGCTTGTTGTGTATGGTCTGTAAGTACAAGGAATCGATGCATAATGTATTAAAGATATCGTTCTCTCAGAAATTATGACTTTTTCACGTATTTACTTATTTCTTGTAGTTTAAGATATAAGGGTCAAATTTTAAAATTATCTTAATTTGATAATTTGTTTTATTTTGGACATTTGTGTTATATTACTATTAATCTTCAACCACCAAAGAAGCACAAGGTTTAGCTTTTCTCTATCAATTTGATGGCTCGTAATTGTGGGTACATGTTGCTGAACAACCATTCACACAGCTTTCCACTTGATTCACATCTGAAAAAAATTAAAAAAAAATTATTATAACTAAATTTTAAACTCGTAACCTTTTAACCTAAAGCAATATTGTATTCGCTAAAAACTGGTTCGATCCTAATTAAGCGAAATTTTTATGACAAGAGAGAGAGAGGGAGAGATTTAATTACCAAGGTTGTCATTGGTGATGAGCTTGGAGCACGAGGATGTAGCACAACCAACAGTACAGAATTGATGAGTAGTGGCTTGAGAAGTAGTGGCGTCAGATGCGTGGATGATGCACTTAGTAAGGCAACTGAAAGGGCAAACTGGATTCCATGGAGGAAGAGCGCATTGAACCATACAGTCCTTGATGCATGTCTTGAAATCCTTAAACCAAGCATTGGACTGCCCTGCAAGCATCCCAACCACCACACACATCAACACAAATGTCAATGCTTTTTTCTCCATAATGGTACTATATAATCTCTTTAATTTCTTTTAAATAATTTTGTTTTTCCCTGAAGTTGATACTCTTCTTGATTGGTCATGAAGTAGCTATTGCTTATATAGTTGGGGTATGATGGACATGCATCACTATGTATTTATGCTTAATTGGAAACTAAATCAAGTGATATTGGACTACATACATCTAACTTAACAAAAAAATCTTAATAAAATGAAACTATATAATATGTTAAGAAAGAAAAAATAATCTGAGGAAATATACAACCAAAAAAAATGAATTCCTGAGTGAATTATATATATTTTTGAGTAAGTGCTGTTGCAGTTCTTCCATATATAAAAAATTAATTAATTGCCTGAACAACCTATCAAAGAAATTTTTTACCTTTTCTTCTCCCTATAAGTTATTTTTAAAAGATAACTTTATAATTGGTTATATAATAGAAATATGTCATAAGAATATATATAATTGATAATTTTTTTCACTTTTGTATTATAATTTTTTGGTTGAAACTATTGGTATATATAATTCATTAATTCAATACAATTACATACACCATGACTAAAATCCAAGATATCGCTTAAGAGATAACAATCTCCATACCTGTTGATTTTAGTGGTTGTTCGTAAATTTTACTATATTTTATTTAGTAGTAGTGTATATAAAAAGTTAACATTCTACCAGCTAATCTGTGATATATTTATTCAATATATGGGAACTACAAGCAAGCACTTCTTTTTGTTATTTCATAAACTAAATTAAGATGCATTTTCAAAGTTAGATTTCTAGTACTATTAAGATGAATACTAGATTACCAATTAATGTTTTTTTTTTAAACTCGTTTCTTTATCAGTACTCACATAATCACAATGTGTTAGTTGTTATTGTTAACAGAGAGGGGAGAATTTAGCTTACTAATACAAAATATGAACGAACATTTTTTTAAAGTACACTATACAATGATTTAGAAACCAAATTCTCCTCGGAAAATTAATATAGGTATGTTAAATGAATGATTACTGCAATTTATTCTCTTAAAATCTCTTAGGACTTATAGTCGTCTTATGCATATACTTTCATTTCTGAAAATGTTGATTCTCCAAAATTTTATTGGCTAAAAATTTGTTATCAAGACATTTCTATTTCTATTTTTATTTTAAAAAAAATATACTCATAGAACATTTGCAATTTTTGATACTATTATAATGTTAATTGTTAATTGTCAAAATTTATTTATAAAAGCATAATTTTTTAATTATAAAAATAACATCTACCGATAATATATATATATATATATATAATATTAAATCAGATTGTATAAAAAATTAGTCCAAAAAAATATTGGATTAGATAGTGTAAGAAATTGATATAAAAATGGTAGAAAAATTGTTGGTCAAATAATATTTTTATTTTAAAATTCACTTACCAATAATTGATCTTTATAATTATGTCCAAAAATATAATGATATACTTCCTATTCCGATTGATTTTGGATCGTAGTTCCAATAATATATCAATTAGCCATAAAATCTATTGTTGAAAACATATATATACAACATCAACTAATGCAGCCTTCCACTTCATCCAAATCTCGAAAACACATTTTAACACTTAATTACACTGACAGAGTACCTTTTTATTTTATTTTATTTTTTTTGTCTTTAAGTGTGAGATTAATTAATTTTAAAGGTGGGCAACTGAATATTAGACTATTTATTCAATTACGAATATAATCTGTATGTTTTCAAATCATGTTAAAGAGTAATATAATGGTTGTTTTTGGAAATGAGATTCCCTCCTATTAAATGAAATTAGATGAAATTCCGCATTGTGTGCAAAAATAATTAATATGCTATGTATAGATAGAGAATTAAAATAATTTTATAAAAAATATTTTTATACAATCAAAAATACAAATTATTTATGTTCATTAAACTCAAACTTGATGAATAAAATTTGTTTAAAAATTAAAATAAAAAAGTGTTAAGCAATCTTCATTAAATTGTGATAACAACAACTTAATCCTTTATTTGTTATAATATTTATTTCTGTTTTAGAACATTTAAATTCTATAAATATAATAGATACCAAAATGCATATACATGAGAAAAAAATTAATAAAAAATGCAATATATAACCAAATATTACTATAAATTTTGAAGAAATTGAAAAACATTAAATAATTCAAACAACTTTTAATTTCATTGATATAATTACTTTATTAATGTAAAAGAATATTCTACAAAATAATTTTTCTTTGATTAATTTTCATTACAATTCAAGTTCAAAACATTCAAAAGAAAGAAAAAGATTTAACGGCTTATCTTTTGATCATAGTTGTTGTTTATAACATCAATGTCTTCTTTTCATAAATGAAAAATGTTTAAATTATATATATAAAAAATTAAAGACATGAAAAATACTTACTTTAAAAACAAAAGACTAAAAATAACAAATTAACCCACATGCAATATAAATTTGGAATCTTAGTAAGAATGGCAGATAAGGTATCAAATTAATTATATATATGATAATATAAGAAAAAAATAAAAAATAGAAAATTAGCAACAACAAAAGAAAAATTTATATCTTATTGTGGTCTAAATATCGACGATCACAAAAAGAAAAAAAAAATGTGAGAAATATAATAAATAAAAAATTGTAAATTATAAATTACCATCTAAATGTAGATGATGATAGGAGAAAAAAAAACAGAGAGAAAAATGTGGGAATAAGAGAAGATTGTAGTTGTTTAGTAAATAGTTGTCCATTAGTTTTCTAAACTAATAATTATATGTGAGTATTTTTTATTAGTATTTTTTTAATTAGGACTTCAAAGTTATAGATGTGTATCAACTCTAAAATAATTAAGAGTCACATATTTAGTGAATTAAATATACTTTTTTTGTTTAGAAGAAATTTTAAGAAAACACTTCTAAAATGAATGGACACCTTTTTTATTTTTTTATTGAATTGTTTTTTTTTTTTTTTTAAATTGAAATGTCACCTTTCTTTTCTATTAACTGTATCAGAACTGTTTAGTTGGGGAAAAAAATAGTAACCGTTAACAATATAATGTAATTTATTTCCATTTCTCACAACATGGTGTGAAGGCTGTGATTCTCCTTTTAATATATATATAGATACCAAAAAAGTTTAAGGGTAAAATTATTTTTTTATTGTTCACTTTGTAAAACCGGCATGTGTTATTATTATTATTATTATTATTATTATTATTATTATTTTGAGAGTGTTATTATTTTTTTTAGAGGTGCTAATTCTGATTCTGTCATTGTTGATCATTTCATATCTCTATCAATAGAAAAAAAATCCAAAAATCTCCAAACTGCCCGATTCTCAACCCACCATGCATCCATATGGGAAAATTAAAAACTCTACCTTACTTCCTAAAACCTTACCTCCATTCACTTTAAACATACCCTACCTTAAACAAATGACTGAACTCATTAAGAAAAAAAAAAAGCAAATGATTGAATTATGAGCTTGGCAAGACACTGAACAAACTGCTTGTTGTGTGAAGTCTGTAAGTACACAAAATTTACACATAATATATTGAAAATATCACTCTTTCATAAACTATGATCTACCCACCTATTTACTTATTTCTTATCGTTTAAGACTTTATAATCAAATTTTGAAATTAATTTTAAACTAAAACAAAAGATTGCAACGTAAAATAGAATGGCTTTGCGAAACTAAAAGAAACTTGTTATGAATTGATTCTCTTTACAATTCTTAATTAATTCTATTTAGTAAGTTTATTAATCTTGCATATTCTCAGTTTTTCTATATTATTGACTAATTTTTCTCAAGAATTGATCAATTTAATTCATGATCATTACCTCAAGTCTAATCAATTGGACCTTATAGCTCAAAATATCATTAAAATATTGAGAGTGACTCAACCTATAACGAAAACTGCATATGTTAACTTTGACTTAAAATTTGTCAACTCAAACAAACTTAAATTTTGATATGTAAGTTTAATTTTGAAAGTTTAAAATATCTACTTTAAATATTTAAAAGGTCTTTTTATCATTTTGAAACTCCAACATGTCAAAATTTTCAATAAATCTCATAAGGGGAATCAACCCAAACTTTAAAATTGCACTTTAAACTCCAATATACTCCTAATTCACTAAAACAACCAATCAGCTCATATGATCATAAAATAAATCATTAAACTAAATATAAATGAGTTAAAAATATGTAAAATTTGGCTCTCATCGTTTCTCCCTATGGATAGTAGGACAAGGAATTAAACATGTCTTTTTGCAATTCTTCGAACCCTTACACTATTTTTGAAAATAGAGAAAAAAAAATAAAGAAAATAAAGAGAAAATATAAAAGGAAAATAATTTTTTTTCCTTTTTTATATTTCGATGGAGAAAAAATAAAAGAGGAAAGAAAATAAACAATTTTAAATTAATATGTTAATTTTTTCTCTAGAATTTAAATTATATTTAATTATCATTATTTTTCTCTTTCCCCTCCACCTTCTTTTCCTTTTGGAGAGATAATTTTGAGTAGAAAATTGTATACATTTTCTTTTTTCTTGTATTTTCATTCCTTTTCAAATATCAAAAAGTGATTTTTATTTCTCATTTTCCTCATCTATTCTCCTTCCTTACTTATTTTTCACCATTATAAACATAGAGTTTAAAGAAAGTTATGAATATGTAAGTGAAAAAGTATTCAAGTAATAATTTCTTTCCAAAAATATTTTAAAATGTAAAGTTCAATTTCTACTATTATTGATTTAAATTAGAAGGGTACCCCTATTGTAGAATACACTAAGAGCGAACAACGACCATAAAAAAGAATATGGAAAATTATTTTGTATTAATATAAAGTAGTACAACTTTTGAAACTTAGTATCTGGTGTAGTATATATGCGGGTATATCAAAGCAACCAATAATTAAATTTCAAAGGGATCAAATGAGGGCACACACTCATTATTTAATTCCACTAATTCTTCCAAATTAAACAGTCTTGAATAACAGGAACACCAATCTTCAATCCACTTAATCAAATCGAAGCTCTCTTCGTCAGTTTGCAGGGCCATAATTGGTCACGCATGCTTGTGAGCATCCATCCACGCAGCCTTCTACTTCATCCAAACCTTTTGAAAAAAGAAAGAAAGCAAGAAAGAAAAACAAAATGTATCATTAGCCCATTATTTTCATTTATATGTGCATTAAAATGTTTTAAAAAAATTCATGATCTACTGCAAGCAAACTATAGCTCGCAGGTCATGCATTTGCAAGCAGAAAAAATAAAGTTATATTTAATATATGCCATGAGACATGCAATCGACTACTGAACTACTAATCCAGTAATTAAAGAAAGAAATTATATTTACGATAGTTGTCTTTGGAGATGAGGTTGGAGCACTTGGAAGTAGCACAGCCAAAAGTACAAAACTGATGGGTGCTTTCAGTAGTGCTTTGTGCAACTGGGTGCACAATGCACTTAGCGAGGCATCGAAATGGGCAAGCAGGGTCCCATGGTGGAATAGTACAGTCAATTAAACAAGGCTTCATGCAATTCTTGAAATCCTTGAACCAGGCATTGGACTGCCCTGCAAGCATCCCTATCATCACAAACATCAAAAGGAATGACAATGCTTTTCTCTCCATTTTTTATTCTTTGTTAATCAAGACACTACTATTCTACCTCTTCTGGGCACTGAAATTAGGCCCTTCTGTTGTGTTTATATAGTAGATATACCATGAGCATCCACTCATATAAGTAAGTAAATCTATGCTCAAATGGAAATAGAACAAATACAAAAAATTAATCATGCCGTTCTAGATAAACATTACCCAAAATCCAGAGAAAAAAAGACAACAAATTCCTCGGTTGGCTATGAGCAATTTAGAGGAAAGAGCTGTTGCAACCTACCTTATATATCAAAACTGCACTAATTAATTGATGTATTTTTCTTTTTGACTACCATATATATATATAGTGCAGTGTGTTGAGTCTTGTTTTTGGTTGTGGTTGCTTCATATAATGAATATTTTGTACATTTGAATCTCTCCTCATTTTTATCTATACTTTCTATCAGTCATGATAGAACTTATATATTAAGGCAAGCAATAGATTATGACTTGTGGATTTGAATTCACTGTAAAAAAAAAAAAAAGAAAAAGGACCAATTAATTTTCTGATACCCACAAACCATTTATAAGCAAATCAATTATACAATAGCTTTTATTGTGGGCGTGCCCGCATATATACAGCCAAAAGGTTAATCATACAATTGTGTTTTATTGTAATTTTCATTTTAGGAAAATTCAAACCAATTAATTTTAGAAATATGGTCCTACATGTACCGAATCGTGGGATGATTTAGAACTTTAATTTTTTTACTATCAATTTTTATTGGTTCAACGTTAATTTTTCACCAATTACACCCAAAGAAAAGTTCTAAAAAACTAATTAAAAGCATTTCAAAAGCTCAAAGACCAAAAGTAGTGCAAAGAGAAAATAGAGAAAAAGAAAAAGACGCATTGCATGATTTGACAGTGTATCAGTTGTGAATGGAAGGCTTAACAAATGTGAGAGACTGTTCATATTTGATTAAATCCTTGGTGAACATTTCTCTATATATAACACAGATCTTCAACCTTTGAATCAACATAAAATTGGCCAATATTTGCAAGTTCTATTCTTCTTCATGCATCCAAACCTAAATAATAATGTCAGATTCTTGTTCAAACTTATCTACACTTGGTGTACTACACTCAATAATGGAATTTGTAATATAAAGATTTATATCTCATTTTTATTAGTTAAGTATAAATTACTTGATTGATGTGTCACAATTGTATCATTATGTGTAACGCACTTGATATAAGTAAGAATCTCCTGATAGTAATACTAATAATAATAATTTTATACTTTATAAACTATGAATGCTACTGTAATATCCCGTGTTTTTTTTTAAATATTTTTACACTGTTCCGGGATATGCAGTGTTAATAATTTATGTATATTATATGATATTTTTACGAGTTAATATGTATTTAAAACCTATTTTAATTATTGTGTATTATTTTCAGTGTTTTACGTAAAATTTTCCCGGGACTTGCATTTTCGGGGAAATTTTCACGTAAACAATGTATTATTAATTGTTTTAAATGTATTTTCGGACTTGCATGAACTCATGCGTATTTTTAAATTATTAAATAAAGTCTATGTGTGTATATTTATTTAATTAGGGTTTAATATTACCCTAATATGATATTAATTATTTATTAGTTTTATTGTTATTTAATTATTTTTATTTAGTATAAATTATTAAAATATTAAATTTTTATGTGTGTGGTGTATATTTGATGTGTGTAATTTAATATTATTTTAATATATAGTGTAAAGTATATATATATACATATATACATTAAAAATTGTCAAAATTACAAAAGTTTGGAAAATTACAAAACTGCCCCCGTGAGTTTCTTCTTCCTCCCGACCGCTCCCTTCACCGTCCAGTCGCTGCTACTGCCGTTTCTTCACCGTGGGTGTGCCGTCCGGTGTGCCACCACCTTCCCCAGCCTTCCTCGCCGCCTGTGGTAACCATTTCCGGCGCCTGGAAGCCATTTTTGGCAGGAGAAGCCGAAAGTCGATCCATCGTCGATCACGTCGATTTCGGCCACCGTTTTCGACACCGCCGGTATCTTTCTTCTCCTTGAGCTCTGATGAGTGTCATTCTAGTTTTGGTTTGAGCTAAAATGGTCTAGAATTGCTTAGGTTTCGAATTTTCAATTTCGGCCTATTAGGGTTTTTGATTTTTTTTGAGCTTCGAATTGGATGATTCATGAAAACTCCCTTCACAAATGTTGTTCCTAGTAGCTCAATCTACATGTATGAATTTTTGTAGAATTTTTGGAGATTTTTTGGATTTTTGGGTATTTTTGAATATTTTAATATTATTTTCTAATTTTCGGAAATTAATTATTTAAATTATGAAATTGGAGTTTATGGTTGAATTATGTGTTGAAATGAATTATAGGAATTTATTTGGAATTTTTATGAATTTCTAAGTATTTATTTTGAATTATTGAAGTTTATGTGATTTTGAGAAATTAGGGTTAATTGTGTTTTAAATTGAATTTAATTGTTTAATTGAGTTTAATTATTGATATTATTGATAAATATGTTGAGAAAATTAATTTTGGATAATTGTATAATTTTTGGTGAATTTTTGAAATAATTTAAGTATATTTATATATATAGGGGTATTTTGGTAATTTTACCCTAAATTGGCTAAAAATGTAATTTAATTGGTTTTAATAGTTATTTAAGGTATAAAAATGATTTCTACAAAATATTTGGTATTTTTAACTAATTAAAACTATTTTTCGTGAATTATTTTCAATTATATATATAATATACGGTTTTTCTAATAAAATGAGTTTTTATCGGTTTTTACAGTGTTTTAAGGTTAATTATGTAATTTCTACCTATGAAATGTATTTCTATGATATAAGGATATTTTTGGTATATCTGGAATTATTCTATGTTTGTGGACCCCGGTCGGTGGACTGTAGTTTGGAGTCCGACCGTGGGATTTTGGTTGTGCCTTGTGTAGTTTTCAAAGTGTATTTCTTTGCAGGGTCGGCTCTACTCTTTTGAGTAGAGAGATGTCCATTTTACAGGGGAGGTTCTGCCGAATTTTTGATAGAATTCTCATAAAACGTGATATCCAGTCGAACCCTAATTCTATTTCCATATTTTAATACTCTAGATTGAATTCTAGGATTTCTGTGAGGTTTATTCTGATGTCGATTATTTATTGCTTGTTTAGTTGCGCCGAGACCGAGGGCTAGTGGACCAATCCCGTCGGACCTATCTCGTGGAACGCATTAGGTGAGTTACTATACTATATATATATGTTTAGGATGCATGATTTAGAAATGCATGTTTTATGTTGATTAAATATGCATAAATAATTTGATTATTTCTTAAGTTTACATTAAGTATATTTTTGGTATATATTAAATTATATGCATGTTTTGTAAATAAAATATATTTAAAATGTTTTTAAATATATTTCGAGCTTAAGTTATAATTTGACTGGATTTATTTGACGTATATATACTCGAAATATACCTGGTTTACTTTTGGTATATTTCTGGTATATATATGGGTTATATTGTTATTTCATTTACATTCATGCATCATTTATTTTTGTGAATGAATGTTTTACATTATTAATGATGAAGGATATCAATAGAACGTGCTACCTAGTGGGCAGCACTAGGACCGAGTACGTACCGGTACGCCTATAGCATTTAGGCTATATTGCTAACTAATTGTGGATATTGATTTGATATGATTATTGATATGTGAGATGTGGTTTGGAGGTGTGATTGCTGGAGCTCGGTTGACCAAGTGTCTCGGGGCCAATCATACTGGTAGTCAAACTGCTGGAGCTCGGTTGACTTAGTGTCTCGGGGCCAGTCTACTGTCCAAATGGATTAAGTGGATATACTTGGAATAAGTGAACCTGTATGGCTAGAGTGTTGTTTAACACTATTTTCTGAGGTTACGTTATTCTAGGGTTCTATATGATCCTTCATAAACTGGGGTTTTTCAATAAAATATATAAAAAATGATTTTTCTGCATCTGTATGAATTTGCCTGTATATATACATATTAGATATGTATTATTGACTGTATGCATTGTCATTTAGAGTGTATGTATATATATTATAGTAATTCACTCAGTGAGGTCTGACTCCCCTCCGTTGACTATTTTTCAGGAGAGTCAACTTCTTCAGACCTCAGTAGCAGGTCGATACGTCGGATTTCTTCCGCCCTAGCTTCTTTGTGTAAATTATCTACTTGAGTCTTATTTATTTTATCTGGACACTGCAGTAGTTGTGAATTAAAGTATTGGATTTCATGTATTTTATTTTAAAGAGATGTATTATATTGAAACTGGATTTGTATTAAAAAGATTATATATCTATGGGATGAGATTTGATTTAAATCCAGTTGATGTGAATAATACTATGATATTATGATTTTTATTTCCGCTGCATATTATATTGTTATGATTATGCATGTTTATTTTATTTTTAGGCTTGCTACGGGTTCCGAATTCAAAAGAACTCCCGTTCCCTAGCACCGGTCATGGCCCCTGTTTTGGGTCGTGACAAAGTTGGTATCGGAGCGGAGTTCTGTGTCAGGGCTTAGTTATGTGAGTTGTGGCCCTAGTTTTAAAGTTGTGTTTTCTGTTGGACTACTGCAGTGTATTAGGTTCGAGTATGTCTTGATAAGTATTCCTTGTTGTAGTTTTCAGCGTTATTCCTCCGTTGTCTATTTTGTCTGAATCTTTTCGTTTGTCTTTTCAGTATGAGGAGGCGAGCGCGTGTCGCTCCACCGGTCGTTGAGGCCGAGGATGATGAGTCTTTTCAAGATAAGGTTTTACCTCCTGAGCAGCCAGTTAGACGTAGAGGTCGTGGCAGAGGTAGACCTCGAGGAGCGGCAGGTCACCGTAGGCAGAGAGAGTTACAGGACGAGGAGCTTGTTGAGCCTGAGTTTGATGTTCCTGTTCCTCCAGTTGTTCAGCCTGCCTACCAGCAGGGTATGTCTGACCCTGAGGCAGCTTTGTTCTATGCCCGAGTTGGCAGGATTGCTTTTGATGGTACTTCCGATCCGTTAGATTTTCTGCATGCGATTGAGACTAGGACTCGGACTGCTCATACCGAGTACCAGCGGATCATGATCATTGAGTTGTCTGTCGAGGGACCAGCTCTAGATTGGTTCATTCAGATGATCCAGCCCTATATGATGATGATGACATGGGCTCAGTTTCGAGAGTGATTCATGAGGAGATTCTGTCTAGAGCCTCTTCGTTTGAGTTATCGTCTCCGTCTGATCAGTATTTCTCGTGGAGATCGATCTGTAGAGGAGTATACCCGAGAGTTTCTTCGTCTGGGTAGATATGCTGAGGATCTGATGCGAGATCAGTATTTCGCTATTACTACATACGTTACTAGTTTGGGTTCAGCTTTTGTTGGTATGCCTACAGCAGGCCTTACTCTCGAGTTTGTGATTGAGCTAGCCAAGGAGATTGAGCTGAGATTAGTTAGGCAGGGAGCGATGCCTGATTATTACCAGCTAGGAGTTCAGTCGAGTGGATTGCAGGCTACTCCATATTCGAGTTTTCATGTTGGTTCGAGTAGTCAGTAGCGAGGTCCGACTCAGCAGAGTCAGAGACAGCAGCAGCGAGTGCATCGGAGCAGTAGACATGGCCGTGGAGGTTAGCGTAGATCTTTCAGATTTGGGTCAGGTGCTTCGAGCAGCAGCAGTGGTCGTAGTTCTGGATCAGCGGCCAGTGTTTGTCAGACTTGTGGTAGAGTCCATCAGGGACCGTGTTATCTGACACCGCTAATATGTTTCAGATGCGGGCAGACAAGACATTTTGCCAGATCGTGTCCTTATTCCGGGTATCAGCAGTAGCAGATTCCGCGATTCCCACAGCAGTCGATTGCTAGTGCAGCACCCGTGCCATTTCAGTTACCACCAGCCCAGCATCAGAGTTCCACTCAGTTTGTTCCACAACAGAGTCATGGTAGAGGTACTAGAGGAGGTGCCAGAGGTGTTGGCTAGGCTTCTACCAGTTAGCAGGGAGGTCGAGGTCAGGCCAGAGTTTTTCATCTGACTCAGCAGGATGCTCAGGCATCTAATGCAGTCGTGGCAGGTATTGTTTCTGTTTGTTACCTGGATGCTTGGGTTTTGTTTGATCCGGGTGCCACGCATTCGTTTGTTTCTCCTATTTTTGCTTCTAAATCTTATTGGCAAGCTTCGAGGATGGCTTTTCCTTTTTCTGTTGCCACTCCTCTGAGTGATTCTTTGGACGCCGATATTGTTCTTTCTGGTTGTCCAGTTCTCGTGGGAGATAGAGAATTATCCGCTGATTTGATATTGTTGGATGTGATGGAGTTTGATGTTATTCTGGGAATGGATTGGTTATCTCAGCATTTTACCGTGGTAGATTGCAGGAATAAGGAGGTGACTTTTAGAATTCCTGGTGAAGTAGAGTTTAAGTTTATTGGTGATAGGAGTTCAGCACCTCAGAATCTCATTTCTACTATTACAGCTAGAAAGTTGTTGAGGAAAGGTTGTCAGGGGTTTTTGGCATTGGTTAGGGATACGTCAGTGGAGAAGTTGTCACCCACAGATGTTTCGGTTGCTTGTGAGTTTCTTGATATTTTTCCCGAGGAGTTACCAGGTTTACCACCTCACAGAGAGATTGAGTTCTGTATAGATGTGGTCCCAGGTACTACTCCTATATCTATGCCACCCTATCGTATGGCTCCTGCAGAGTTGAGAGAGCTGAAGGAGCAATTGCAAGAGTTGTTGGAGAAAGGTTTCATCAGACCTAGTGTTTCTCCTTGGGGTGCACCAGTCCTGTTTGTGAAGAAGAAGGATGGTACCCTGAGACTGTGCATTGACTATAGAGAGTTGAATAAAGTGACAGTGAAGAACAAGTATCCTCTCCCGAGGATAGATGACTTGTTTGATCAGCTACAGGGTGCACAGTTCTTTTCTAAGGTTGACTTGAGGTCGGGTTATCATCAGTTGCGGATTAGTGAATCTGATATTCCTAAGACAGCGTTCCGCACTTGATATGGCCATTATGAGTTTTTGGTGATGTCTTTTGGTTTGACTAATGCACCAGCAGCTTTTATGGACCTGATGAACAGGGTATTCAGACCGTATGTGGATCAGTTTGTAGTAGTCTTCATTGATGATATACTGGTATATTCGAGGAGTATGAAAGAGCATGTATATCACTTGAGGATTGTACTACAGACACTGAGAGATCATCAGCTTTATGCTAAATTCTCGAAGTGTGATTTTTGGATGGAGAGTGTTTCTTTTCTTGGACACGTAGTGTCTAAAGAAGGTATTCAGGTTGATCCACAGAAGATTGAGGCAGTATCTGAATGGCCTAGACCTACTTCTGTTACGGAGATTCGGAGTTTTCTGGGTTTAGCCGGGTATTATAGACGGTTTGTGTAAGATTTTTCCAGGATAGCAGCCCATATGACTCGCTTAACTCAGAAGAATGTTAGATTCGAGTGGTCAGAAGCTTGTGAGAATAGTTTTCAGTTGTTGAAGGAGAAGTTGACCACAGCGCCAGTATTAGCTTTGCCTAATAGTGTGGATAAGTTCACAGTTTACTGTGATGCCTCTAGAATTGGTCTTGGTTGTGTGTTGATGCAGAATGGAAGGGTGATAGCCTATGCTTCGAGGCAGTTGAAGAAGCATGAGCAGAACTATCCTACACATGATCTTGAGATGGCTGCAGTGATCTTTGCTTTGAAGATTTGGAGACATTATCTGTACGGGGTGACTTGTGAGATATTTACTGATCACAAGAGCCTTAAGTACATTTTCCAGCAGCGAGATTTGAATCTGAGGCAGAGAAGATGGTTGGAATTGTTGAAGGATTATGATTGCGAGATTCTTTACCATCCGGGTAAAGCTAATGTTGTAGCAGATGCCTTGAGTAGGAAGTCCTCAGGTAGTCTTGCTCACATCGGTGTTGAGAGGAGACCATTGATCCAGGAGTTGCATCTGATGGTGGATCAAGGTCTGATGATGAAGATCAGTAGATCAGGTGGACTGTTAGCTCAGTTTAAAGTACGATCTGTACTGAGGGATAAGATTAAAGCAGCTCAGAGCCGAGATCCTATTCTAAAAGAGCTTGCAGAGAATATCAGAGCAGGGAAGTTCACTGATTTCACACTCGATGATGACGGTGTGTTGTGGATCAGTGGTAGATTATGTGTTCCTGACGTGGATGATTTGAGAGAGGAGATTTTAGAGGAAGCACATTCTACAGCCTACAGCGTTCATCCAGGTGTTACTAAGATGTACCACAGTATCAGAGATTTATACTGGTGGGATGGATTGAAGAAGGATGTCGCTGATTATGTTGCTAAGTGCTTGACGTGTCAGCAAGTGAAAGCCGAACATCATAAGCCTTCTGGGAAGCTTCTGCCTTTTCCTATTCCCGAGTGGAAGTGGGAAAGGATAGCTATGGATTTTGTGGTCGGTTTACCTCGTTCGAAGGATGGATACGATTCCATCTGGGTGATCGTAGACAGGTTGATGAAGTCTGCACATTTCTTGCTGGTGAAAGCCACATATTCAGTTGCTAGATTGGCGAAGTTGTATGTGAAGCATATTATGTGCCTTCATGGAGTACCTGTGTCCATTGTATCAGATAGAGGTTCGGTGTTTACTTCTCATTTTTGGCAGAAGTTGCAGGAAGCGATGGGCACTAGGTTGGATTTCAGTACTGCTTTTCATCCTCAGACAGATGGTCAGTCTGAGAGGACGATCCAAACACTGGAAGATATGTTGAGGATGTGTGTCCTGGATTTGGGAGGTAGCTGGGATGATCATTTGTCACTTGTTGAGTTTGCATATAATAACAGCTACCATAGCAGTATTGGTATGGCACCGTATGAGGCTTTGTATGGAAGGAAGTGTAGATCCCCGTTGAGTTGGGATGAGATTGGTGAGAGAGCTTTGACTGGACCAGAGATGGTTCAGGATGCTGCAGAGAAAGTCGTCGTGATTAAGCGAAGATTAGAGACCGCAGTTAGCAGACAGAAGAGTTATGCGGACCCTAGGCGTAGAGATGTGGAGTTTCAGGTTAGAGATTTTATTTTTCTGAAGGTATCTCCGATGAAGGGTGTGATGAGATTTGGTAGAAAGGGTAAGTTAGCACCGAGTTACATTGGACCGTTTGAGATTCTTGAGAGAATTGACACTGTTGCATATCGGTTGGATTTGCCTTCGAGTATGTCATAGGTGCATCCAGTATTTCATATCTCGATGTTGAGGAAGTATATCTCAGACCCTTCACACGTGTTACAACCTGACAGTGTAGAAGTGAGTGAAGATTTGACGTTTGTAGAAGAACCTGTGGCGATCATTGATTATCAAGTTCGACAGTTGCGATCGAAGCAGATTCTGATGGTCAAGTTCTGTGGGTAGTGACAGAGTCGAGGAGCATACGTGGGAGACTGAAGCTGAGATGCGAGCTTCTTACCCGTATCTCTTTCCTTCTTGATCTTGTTTTCTGGAATTCGGGGACAAATTCCTATAAGGGGGGAAGACTGTAATATCCCGTGTTTTTTTTTAAATATTTTTACACTGTACCGGGATATGCAGTATTAATAATTTATGTATATTATATGATATTTTTACGAGTTAATATGTATTTAAAACCTATTTTAATTACTGTGTATTATTTTCAGTGTTTTACATAAAATTTTCCCGGGACTTGCATTTTCGGGGAAATTTTCACGTAAACAATGTATTATTAATTGTTTTAAATGTATTTTCGGACTTGCATGAACTCATGCATATTTTTAAATTATTAAATAAAGCCTGTGTGTGTATATTTATTTAATTAGGGTTTAATATTACCCTAATATGATATTAATTATTTATTAGTTTTATTGTTATTTAATTATTTTTATTTAGTATAAATTATTAAAATATTAAATTTTTATGTGTGTGGTGTATATTTGATGTGTGTAATTTAATATTATTTTAATATATAGTGTAAAGTATATATATATACATATATACATTAAAAATTGTCAAAATTACAAAAGTTTGGAAAATTACAAAACTGCCCCCGTGAGCTTCTTCTTCCTCCCGATCGCTCCCTTCACCGTCCGGTCACTGCTACTGCCGTTTCTTCACCATGGGTGTGCCGTCCGGTGTGCCACCACCTTCCCCAGCCTTCCTCGCCACCTGTGGTAGCCATTTTCGGCGCCTGGAAGCCATTTTTGGCAGGAGAAGCCGAAAGTCGATCCATCGTCGATCACGCCGATTCCGGCCACCGTTTTCGACACCGCCGGTATCTTTCTTCTCCTTGAGCTCCGATGAGTGTGATTCTAGCTTTGGTTTGAGCTAAAATGGTTTAGAATTGCTTAGGTTTCGAATTTTCAATTTCGGCCTATTAGGGTTTTTGATTTTTTTTGAGCTTCGAATTGGATGATTCATGAAAAATCCCTTCACAAATGTTGTTCCTAGTAGCTCAATCTACATGTATGAATTTTTGTAGAATTTTTGGAGATTTTTTGGATTTTTGGGTATTTTTGAATATTTTAATATTATTTTCTAATTTTCGGAAATTAATTATTTAAATTATGAAATTGGAGTTTATGGTTGAATTAGGTGTTGAAATGAATTATAGGAATTTATTTGGAATTTTTATGAATTTCTAAGTATTTATTTTGAATTATTGAAGTTTATGTGATTTTGAGAAATTAGGGTTAATTGTGTTTTAAATTGAATTTAATTGGTTAATTGAGTTTAATTATTGATATTATTGATAAATATGTTGAGAAAATTAATTTTGGATAATTGTATAATTTTTGGTGAATTTTTGAAGTAATTTAAGTATATTTATATATATATAGGGGTATTTTGGTAATTTTACCCTAAATTGGCTAAAAATGTAATTTAATTGGTTTTAATAGTTATTTAAGGTATAAAAATGATTTCTACAAAATATTTGGTATTTTTAACTAATTAAAACTATTTTTCGTGAATTATTTTCAATTATATATATAATATACGATTTTTCTAATAAAATGAGTTTTTATCGGTTTTTACAGTGTTTTAAGGTTAATTATGTAATTTCTACCTATGAAATGTATTTCTATGATATAAGGATATTTTTGGTATATCTGGAATTATTCTATGTTTGTGGACCCCGGTCGGTGGACTGTAGTTTGGAGTCCGACCGTGGGATTTTGGTTGTGCCTTGTGTAGTTTTTGAAGTGTATTTCTTTGCAGGGTCGGCTCTACTCTTTTGAGTAGAGAGATGTCCGTTTTACAGGGGAGGTTCTGCCGAATTTTTGATAGAATTCTCGTAAAACGTGATATCCAGTCGAACCCTAATTCTGTTTTCGTATTTTAATACTCTAGATTGAATTCTAGGATTTCTGTGAGGTTTATTCTGATTTCGATTATTTATTGCTTGTTTAGTTGCACTGAGACCGAGGGCTAGTGGATCAGGCCCGTCGGACCTGTCTCGTGGAGCGCATTAGGTGAGTTACTATACTATATATATATGCTTAGGATGCATGATTTAGAAATGCATGTTTTATGTTGATTAAATATGCATAAATAATTTGATTATTTCTTAAGTTTACATTAAGTATATTTTTGGTATATATTAAATTATATGCATGTTTTGTAAATAAAATATATTTAAAATGTTTTTAAATATATTTCGAGCTTAAGTTATAATTTGACTGGATTTATTTGACGTATATATACTCGAAATATACCTGGTTTACTTTTGGTATATTTCTGGTATATATATGGGTTATATTGTTATTTCATTTACATTCATGCATCATTTATTTTTGTGAATGAATGTTTTACATTATTAATGATGAAGGATATCAATAGAACGTGCTACCTAGTGGGCAGCACTAGGACCGAGTACGTACCGGTACGCCTATAGCATTTAGGCTATATTGCTAACTAATTGTGGATATTGATTTGATATGATTATTGATATGTGAGATGTGGTTTGGAGGTGTGATTGCTGGAGCTCGGTTGACCAAGTGTCTCGGGGCCAATCACACTGGCAGTCAGACTGCTGGAGCTCGGTTGACTTAGTGTCTCGGGGCCAGTCTACTGTCCAAATGGATTAAGTGGATATACTTGGAATAAGTGAACCTGTATGGCTAGAGTGTTGTTTAACACTATTTTCTGAGGTTGCGTTATTCTAGGGTTCTATATGATCCTTCATAAACTGGGGTTTTTCAATAAAATATATAAAAAATGATTTTTCTACATCTGTATGAATTTGCCTGTATATATACATATTAGAAATGTATTATTGACTGTATGCATTGTCATTTAGAGTGTATGTATATATATTATAGCAATTCACTCAGTGAGGTCTGACTCCCCTCCGTTAACTATTTTTCAGGAGAGTCAACTTCTTCAGACCTCAGTAGTAGGTCGATACGTCGGATTTCTTCCGCCCCGGCTTTTTTGTGTAAATTATCTACTTGAGTCTTATTTATTTTATCTGGACACTGCAGTAGTTGTGAATTAAAGTATTGGATTTCATGTATTTTATTTTAAAGAGATGTATTATATTGAAACTGGATTTGTATTAAAAAGATTATATATCTATGGGATGAGATTTGATTTAAATCCAGTTGATGTGAATAATACTATGATATTATGATTTTTATTTCCGCTGCATATTATATTGTTATGATTATGCATGTTTATTTTATTTTTAGGCTTGCTACGGGTTCCGGATTCGAAAGAATTCTCATTCCCTAGCGCCGGTCATGACCCCTGTTTTGGGTCGTGACAGCTACTAATAAAGGATCATAGTAATGAAGAGATGTTGGATTATAATGAAATTATAGCTTAGCAATCAACATTTTTATTGATGAGACCTAAAGTATATATTAAGGAGCTGTAAATTTAGAATGGATAAGAAAAATGAGAAAAGTATGCATAGTAATTATTGGTGTTTGAGGATTCTCATATGATGTTTGATAGAATGTATGAAAGATAAAAGTGAGCTGCAAATTATGATGGCCTTAAAGTTTCTTTGAGAAGCTTTGCAATGAGAGAGTAGT